>OX402531.1:13620169-14220169 GCA_948098885.1 Drepanosiphum platanoidis
ATGAGAGTGCTTTATTCAATCGTGACAAAAAAAACTTGAAAAAACTGCCGTGAGAAATGTTCGTCGAAAATAAACTACTCGTATTATGAATATATCATCGCTCGATTGGCGTTGAAAAAACTATTCGCGTGCGTTCGACGAGCGACGTCGAGAGGGCGGCGTAAATTTTACCCCGATTCGTCCGTGCCCTCAATTAGCCGTGGCCGTCATAACGCGTCACACGTGCGGCGTACGGCGCACCTCCTACACGTGAGCTCAAGTGCCGATACGCTAACCGTTAGCTAACGCAATAAAATATTAAAGTTTCCGCGCGGACACGCACCGGCGTAGTAGCGATCGTGCATCCCTGCGCGACGGAAAACGCGCCGCGCTAACAGGCATTCGCTTGCAGGGGACGGGGACGTGCAATTACGCCCGATATCGTATTTTAATGCGATAATAATCTCTGCGACAAAGTCTCCGCCGGGGGAGAGGGTGGTTTCCGAGAGGATAAACGAGCAATAATATACGCGTGTCACGCGTCGCGTATATACAAAATAACGTTGAACGCGCGAGAAATCGACGGCCGAAAACCTGCACCGTCCCGACGACGTCGTTATAATAATAATAATACGACGACGACGACGACGC
Source organism: Drepanosiphum platanoidis (assembly GCA_948098885.1). NCBI lineage: Eukaryota > Metazoa > Arthropoda > Insecta > Hemiptera > Aphididae > Drepanosiphum > Drepanosiphum platanoidis. The sequence continues at coordinate 13,620,800 of OX402531.1, forward strand.
GCGAGATATCGGTCCCGTCGCTCACACGGCAGCCGTGCGCGTATTGACGAGGTATTTTTTTTAACGCCATCGAGCATCGGACCGAACATACATAATATACGACGCGCGTACGTATAATAGCTATTACGCGCGCAGAGAGCGACGGAGCCGACCCGAAACGTACGATATTATACACGTCGATAATAATAATGACATTTTTCCACGCCTGCAGATAAATCGTCGTTAAAACAATATACGATTTCGAAACGTTATAATAAATTCTTTTTTTCCCTTTTTTTTTTTCGTGCGCGATTCGTAATTTAAAATTCCGTATCGATCCCGTCTCGTCGTTTTATTCTCGGCACCTCTATATATATGTATCTGTGTATATTTGCGCGGCAGAGGCTATATTGTTTTACCATACACCGAACGAAACGCACACGGCTGATTTCACCGCGCGCGCGCAATACAATACATAATACACACATATTATATTATACATATATAAACATATAAATCGGGTATATAGGCTATTTGTATTCGGTTCATTACGCCATCCACTACGCATATATACGATGGGACTTTGGTAAGACGCGAGCGACGTAGATATATATCTACAAGACGCGGTGTCTGGCTGAGACGCGCGGAGGGATCGCGGTCGTGAAACCATACTCGGATGATTTATGATTTTTAGATAGTTCTGCAGCTTGGCGCTATACACTACCTACACAATACACACATACATACGTGTACGAGTGTATTATATATGTGTGGAGCAAACGCCAGACGAAAATGTGTACTAGACGTGTAACGTTTTCGGTGAACGAGCGCTGTGACGGACGAATAAAATCGGTTTTTACTATTGAGTTTCGCGAAATAAAGCGCAAGTATTCGAGGCAAATCTCTATTTTCTCGAAAACGTGAACGTACACTTTCGCGGCTTTATACGTCATACTGAACTACGTGCCGGAATCAAAATTCCTATCTATTCCCGTCGTTTGTAATTAGCAATTGAGTATTTATTACTTTTAGACATTAATGTCTAACAATAAATCATTCCCGACAAAAAAAAAAACACATTTCTTTTCCGTGTATATAAATTTGAAAAAATGCTAGAGTCCAGTACCTAAGCGTTCATATAAACGTTTATTGTGTTTCATATAATATTGTAAATTAGCATCTTACGCGTAAATAACATTTCGATTATATTATTATTAACATTTTACAAGTTAATATAAAATGATGTCTGTAATAAATTCTATTACTTTTAGGATTAAAAACTTATGTGACTATAAATGCTATGTTTTTAAACTTAAATAATAAAGTACAACTAATAACTATAATATAAAATTATAAGTAGATAGGTACTGCGTAATAATAATGTAGTTGTGCATAAACATCGACGACGTGAACATCAAAAACTTTAAAATAAAACGTCGTCGATTCTACATTAAGATGAAAATTGTATTTTTAAACTAAATCGTATGTGTTTCGTATACAACAGCGTAGTAAACTACTACCGTAAAGTACGGTTTAAAAGTTTCAACAATCAATGAGGAGAAATAAGAAACATTTATCGACGGCAGAAAATATCTCCCCTGGAACGTACGCGGAAAATATCATTAAATGTACATTAGGTTGCCTAATGAGTTTAGCGATTTTCGCCACAAAAAGAAACGTCTAAACGACCCATCACCACTGTGTGACGCGTATAATAAAAAATAATATATATATATTCCGACACGAGTATTATCGCGATATCCATCCGATTTTCTCGTCTTCTATACGAGCACGTCATCAGCCGTCAATATTACCATTACAAAGAAACTGGTACTTAATACTCACAGTTGCTCTCGTCCGACACGTCGTTGGACCCGCAGTTCATCACGCTGTTGCACCTCAACTGGTTGGATATACAGTAACTCGAGTTTTCACATTGAAACCCCGGACATGGTCCTGAATTATCCGACACTTCGGTCCAAGTTGCGGTGAACCCGGTACCATTGCCCGATTTGTCGGCCACGACGAAACTGTGTACAAACGGGCGTATTGTAAATTTCACGGACTATCGAACTTCGCGGTTATTATACTATAGCGGCGTTATATTTTTTACCTTATCCTGAACTGATTAGAGTCGGACAAAAACTGCCAAGCCCCTAATGGCTTTTCGCCGCACAACTCCAACGGTGGTTCTTCGATGGACGGCCAAAGTCTGACGACGGCTGTCGCACAACCTCTGGCTGCAGAATAAACGGCGACGGTATTAATTATTTATAGTCGTTTAAACGCGCGAGCGTGCGAACGGGCGTGATGAGCCACTTACTCGACGGTTCTCCTTCCACCGAGAACGAGACAAAGTTGAGCAGTATTTTGTAATTGGGCCTCACGTTTATAAACCAATTGCACGTTTTGCTCGGCATTCCTTTTTCTGGTGCAGTATATTTGAGCGGGAAATTCGGACTCTGCACCTTTCCGGAATCTGTATTACTGATATTACTACCGCAGTCTGAAAACGAAACGACACCTTAGCCCAACACGCAAAAAGCATAGAAATAATAAAATGTACACCACTTACCACCGAATATCGGCTTGGCATCGTCGAAAAAATACCTGGCCTTGAAACCACTGGACACACCTTCCGAATTTGTGTGCAATAGTACTTTTAAGCCGATCGCGCCTCGATTCGACTCCAACGGACCGGGAGCTGTCATACCACAATATCTACCGACGATTTTCTCCGTGCCGTCTTTGTATATATTGTATATTTCAAGCCAGTCGTCCGTGCAAACCAAAACCCTACATAATAGTAATAAAATTATTATTAATATTATAAAAATAACAATAATAGTACAGTGGAAGCAATAACAACTATGTTTTATGAAAATCAAGTGTTTACTATCAAATAAATAAATTATTGTTTCGGATTTTCATACCCGAATTGGACGACCGAGATGTTCGCTTTGTCAATTCTAATTTTGAACTGATCAAATATCACGGTGACTTGTTCGTTGGGCGTAGCCAAGAACAGAAACGTACAGTTCAGTCCGTTGGGATAATTGGCTGGGTGTCTTGGTGAGTTGAAATCTCCGCGTTTCTTGGACTCGCTACGGTAAGTGAAATGACACGTACCGTTCGGTGCCGCCGTTCCGGGTATGAGATATTCTAACGAAAATAAAATGTTTTTGAGCACAAAATTAATAACTATCCTAACTCTGGACATTAGTTAGTGGACACTTACCGGTTTCGAATGTATATTTGGCTTTAAAGCCTCGACCTTGTAATTCGCCACTACTGAAAACCATTGCAAGTCTAGCGCCTTCACTAGTGACTATTTTTTCGTCAGCCTCGTCACCACACATTTCGTAATCAAACTTATCGTACAGGTCCATGGCTTCTTGTCCTCTTAAGTATAATTTTAGGTAACCATCCGTGCATCTAAAATTTAAACAATAACGATATTTAAGAACGGTTCGAGTCACCGTAAACACGCGCAAAATCTTACTCTTGTTCGGTGAGATGTGCTTTGGGTATGTTGAACAGTTCGAATTCCAGTCTAACTCGTTCCAAATCTTGTGCGCCTTCGAGGCCGTAAACAAAATACCGACACACGATTTTCGGGATGTATGGAAACGGATAATTAGGACTATATATAAATCCCGTCGAAGTCCTTTTACTCAGCACTTTTTGATCGCATTCAGTTCCTCGAATGTGTTCGCCATCGTTCTTTCCGATAAAATCTACAAATATTAACAGATAATTAAACACGTTTAGCAACAAATTACTTTTGGTAAAAACATTAACGATACAATAGAGAGAAGTATTCAACACGAACTCACCTAGTTTGACAAAACTCTCGCTAAACTCAAACATGCCTTTAAAACCACGGTTTTGAGTATTTGCGGCCCTCGGGAGCGTGTCGAAAGTTACGTACAAATAATTTTCAGTAGAGTAGACCACTAAATTTCGTTGTTGACCACAATACTGACCGACCAAAGGAGTAGTAGAATTTGCCCCATCGTATATACTTACAATGTCAAAAGGACAACTGGAAAATATTGTTCAAAATATTGTAATTTATAAAAATTAAAAATAAAAAACGTCGCTTACTGTGGGCCTCCGTAGAAGAGGTCAAAGTCTCGGAACTCTAACCGCACCCGCTGGCTGGCTTGTCCTTGAAAGAGGTATGTACATTGCATTCCTTTGGGGTATATACCAGGATACGTCGGGGTGAGTATGACGCCTTGTCTTTTGGCATTAGAATTCACAACAAAGGAACACGGGCTAATCGGCGACGGCGTTCCCAATTGGAACGCAGCTAAAAAAACAAAAAAAAATGTTAATTGGCACGAATAACGTACAGGTAAGTGAGTTTTAGTCGCAAGAATAAAATTTAACACAAAGACGACTTACAGTCATTCTTGAACGTATAATGGCCCTCAAAAAGCGTCTCTGTGGTGGAATTCTTATCCGTGTAGAAACTAAACGCTACAGTTCTGTACAACGACGTCCGGTCCCTGGGCGGTATTAGGCCACAATATCTTCCGCCAAACGGTGAATTTATCAAGTCCTCCGTATCGACTTGTTGAACCTCCGAGTACACGTCCACGTACTCGTGCACGCACCTACGAATAAAAATCGCCCCCACAAGTGCCATCGATTAGTAGCGTGGTCTACATAAGGCTTCAGCGCGAATACCCGTTCTCATAACTTTATAGACTATTCGTTTTACCGTTCACCGTGCATGGGTGAAACTTAATAGTCTCGAAACGATAACGGTTTTGAGTCTTTGAAAAAATTCAAAATGGTCACTTACTCTGGAGGTGTGCTCCGGAGGTTGAACGAGGTGAACGATACGAACACTTTTTGATGTGAGGCGGCCACGAACGTGAACACGCACACTTTGGACTCGCCGTCGACGTTGGTAACCAACGGCGCTCGGAACGAGCCATTCTGTGGACCGTCGTTACTCACAAAAGTCTTGTCACATCCTGAAACGTTCGCGAAAACTGTAGATATAAACGAAATGTCCAAGACTCTGAAAAACACGCTCGACATACGTATATATTTATGCATGTACTTACCGGACGACGACACCGTTCGCTGAGCACTGGCGCATACCGAAAATAACAACAACAAGGGCACCAGAAATCTCCTACCGGCATGCCAATAGTCTTCGGCCATGTTATGTCCTTAAAGAAGAAAAAATTACCCCGATGTAGTTAAATAAAACCCGTACGTTAAACAGATCGATGACACGCGTAAAAACCGCGATATCCACTTACCATAGCGGCAAGGCAGTATGGTTTCGGTCGCAATGTCAAATCGTCATTCGGAAAGTTACATGTACTGAGCTAACCTAAACAGGCGTGTAAAAAATTAATGTTTTCGTTATTAAACGATACGAAAAACCGCGCTTCCGGGTATGACGTGAAAAAACTCTGAGCCTCTGAGTTAGATTCGTGACGATAATATATTATTATTATTATTATTATTACCAATCGTATGGAGTTCCATCGTGATCGATATCACCGATAACTAGACACGCATGAATTCACTATAGAACAATATTAATAATAATAATAAATACACGTACATAAAGTTATGCGAACTATATATATGTATATATATATAAGAAACCGATGATAGTATAGTGTTGGGTATGTCAATAGGACCGTATTTGGAATGTTAGCGCCTGGGGCACTTGAAAGTTTACCCCTCTTCTAAGAGGGGAAAGTTCAGTGTCGAAGGAATGAAAAAAAATAAAATATATTTAAATGTAAAAATATAAAACCCTGAGAAAATTATCCAATACTGATTTAGAATTATTTTATTTCATTAATCGTTTACAGAACTAATCTAACTTGGTTGGCTTGCGTATACGTTGTCGTAATACAAAATAACGAACTGCACGATGTAATGTGCACCGCAGTTATGTAAATATTATGGCGATGAACTGTGGCTTTTAAGGTCGTGTTAAAATGGTGTCTAAGTTCACCAGACGGCATGTACCGTAGCGATACGTCACGTCTCACACGTGACGGGGGGAAAAAAAAGTCGTAAAAATCTAACGCCCCGACGTTTTGGGCCGCGGGCCCCCCACCCATCTCAACTACGAGCCCGTATGTCGGAAGCGTACTTACATGTCGTCGATGGATTGATGATTTTGTCGCGAGACACGCCGTCGGAGCAGTAGCAAGCGAGGATAATACGGCGTCGTCGTAGTCGTCGGTCCGCGAGACTGCCGCAACGGGGCACGATCTACGCGACCAGCGTCCGGTGGCGCGCGGCCGGGGTTTTTTTGAGCAATGATAATAATATCGTCCGAGAACGGAAAATCGGCCGACGACGAAAAAACAGAAAATAAACAAAGAGAGATAGAAAAAAAACGGTTACGAAAAAACGATAAATAAAACTAGGTCACTGCGGGCACCGCCGATTCGCGTCGTCCCCCGGGCTACGTGGTCGCGGTCGTCGTGATCGTCGTAGCCGCCGCCGCCGCCGCCACCGCCGCCGCCGCCGCCGTCGTCGTCGTCGTCGTCGTCGTCGTCGTCGTCGTCGTCGCCGTGGCCGTCGCGCGTGTCGCGTATTCCGTGTACGGCGGGAAATGCGCGTAGTCTTTGTGTACGTGCACAACGGTCACTGCGGCAGTACGTATTAGTAGTATATAACACCCGTGACGGTACGCGCGCGTCGTCGTTCGGGACTCGCGGGGTAACGATCGGGCGCGCACACAGGACCGCCACGCCACGTTCGGGTGTCGGAGGGATCCGGCGACGGTAGCTCGGCGGCGGCGCGCGCACGCACGCGAAAACGGGACCAGGGCGCGGGCGCGCGCGCGCGCTCGACTCGGGAGGGGCGGGTGGCGCGCGCTAGCAACCGCCGCCGCTGCCGCCAGGGGAGGGGCCGCGGTAGCAACCAGGCGTGCGCGGCCTAGACAGATCGAATTCGGCGGCGGCCCACGCCCGAATCGGTCAACAAACCCTCTCACATCGAACGGCGGAAAGCTCTCTCGCGTAGCGTCACCGCCGCACCCGCGCCGCCGACACCTATTCCCGCGGCGGCGGCGGCGGCCGAGACCTCTCAGCGGCCGTCGCGAAGACAGCGCTCGCGAGCGCCCTATACGACTGCGGCCCGCGGACTCTGAGATGACTTGCGATTTTTTTATTTTTCCAACGTCAGCTGCAGGCTCTCTCCGCGAACGCGTTTCGATAACGCGAGAATCGAAATGACTACCCGAATTTTTTGGAGTTTCCAGTTTTTTTTTTTTTTTTTTTACATTTTATGGTTTTTTTTTAGGGTGATTTTTGAAATTGTTCACTAATCGAGACATTTTTACAAACGCATTACAATATTATCTAAGAGAAAAAAACCTATTAAATGCTTACATTCGATATATTATAATATGTTTACCGTGGTAATTACGAGTATATTAATTAAATCTATATTTGCATAAATAGCACAGTGGAAAGATTTTAACGTGGTAATTTTTTAGGAAATTCACCCCTCTCCCCTGAGCGCCGGAGATGCTTGTATAATATATACGGAGTGGCCCACCGTGATTGGGATAGGTTAGGTTACAATGGCGCACGTCCAATTTTTTAAATCCCTTCCAAAATTGTCTACCATCGATCACCCACCATAGCTATACCTTGTGTTTTATCATATGAATTATGAAGACATGTCGTATAAATGTATATGAAAATGTAGAGAACCCACTCCAAACAACATATCTTACAAACGAAAGACATACGTATAGAGTTGGGCGCTACTGTTAGGTTAGATTACATTTTGTTAATCACTTCTAATCAAATTTAGGTTTTACGCTCTTAACTGAATTAAAAATTAACTTCTGAAATTTTCATTTTTATAAAATTGCATGTTAAAAACATAAATTATCAATAATCCACACACTCACACACCCATCCTCATATTAACACTAACACTCATACTCACACACACACACAATTTTAAATTAAATAATTGGTTTCATAATATTATGGCAAATGTTTATAGGGGAGCGTAAGCATACCAGGTAGCTAATTAATAAATTAGATAACATATTTAACGTTTTAAGATGGACTATCTTATGCCGAGGCATTTATATGGCTGCACTAATCATCTACACGTAATATCGTAGTAATGAATGACGACTGTATAGTTATATTGTCATTGAAAAGATTATCTAATTTATACTACTTTATTACAACTACCGTGTACGCTCATGCTATCTTATAAACTTATATCAACTATAATTAATAATTATTACGACTACTTTATGACAATACTGACAAAAAAATCGAATTACTATTTAAAGGTTTTAAAAACCTCACCTGATTTGTTATACGGTTTTATCCATTTTCTAAGTGATGGTAAACTTGAACTTGGAAATTTCGGCGTTCTGAAGTAAAAAACACAAACAATACTATATAAAATGGACGAAATGGACACGCTTTTATAACACGTTGACTAAATTTCCAAATATACGCCTTAAACTACAGTCTGTGTGCTTTAGAATTGACAATAATGTCACAAATGTTACAAAAACAGGGTTAATAAAGTTGATAAGATAAAAATATACAATATGAAAAATGTATGTAATTAAATTAATTAGGTACCGGCCGCATCTATTATAGTAGATGTATAGAGGTATACGGTAACGTCGGTAACGTAAAATTATATTATTTTTAAAAAGATTTTCAATTTTTATGTTGTGGAATTAATGTATATATTAATATTGTAATTAATATTGTATGTATGTATGTATTAATATGGGCTAATATGCAAAAACATGCGTTTTTATGGAAAATATACATTATCACTCAAAATATGCAAAAATTTGCAATTTTGTTCATTCCGGTATGATTGAAGAAAATCTATTTACTGCATGTAATTGTTTATAAAAATAAGAACCTGCATTATAATATGTAAAATCCGGTCTTTAGTTATTACTTTATTACTTTATTAGGAACATAATATGTGTTAAGATAATAATTGACTAACGGGAAAAATCGATTACATAATACACGTTTTAAGTTGATTTATTTGTCATGAAAATTTGATTAATTAATCTTAACTTTTAAATTTGATGACCCACTGACCTATCTATAGACTGTAAATAAATATAATCGGTACTACTTACCGGCCTGTCGGTGGGTTGCTGTTGAGGTTCGGTGTTCAAATTGGCTTGTGAAATAAGGTAAATAGTAAGTTACAGATGCATAAGTCACGATTAAAAGTTTGATTAGTCGTTGGCGAGATAAATAATAATTTAATAACAATTGACAACATTATTGGCTATTACGGAAAAAAATAAAAACTGCAAATTTCAAAACCGAAGAGAATTTTCTGGATCGCCGTCGACACTATAGACTGAATCTTCTGCACAATCTACAATGGTAAACACTCAATGGTAAGCTCGATGAATACGTCGCTCGATCAGTATTGGTTGGATTGCGTGCGAAGCTCGGCTGTCATTGGTCGGGTGACGCGAGCAGCACGTTGGCCGTGTAGCCCACGCAAAATTGAACTTTTACTTATTCCGATTTCGCGCAAACGCACTCATAGTTATTAATGTTATTACTATAACTTTTTTTACGTAATTATGCATTCATAACAAACTATCTTACGTCATTATAATTATTAGGAACCTGTGCTATTAAGTAATAACTTTTCTGTTCGACTGTTTTACATTTCTGATCACGATTTTTTTATCGGGTGGCAAAAATATGATTTTGAAATATATGACATGAAAAAATTTGGGGTAGCGGGCTCGCTACCCTCTATCGGCGCCTATGATTTAAATGGTACTATCGTTTATGTTGAATTTTAAGCGTCCCAATGTCCTATTAGTGCACATTACAGGGAAAAAGTTGAGGGTGACACATTAAAGTTTGATCAAAAGTTAGGAGACTAGTGTCCCCCTGCGATCCCCTCCACTTAAACGAATATTTAGTGTTGGTAATAATGTGTCTAAAATAAGAGGGGAATGAGTGATAAACATTTTGTAAAAGACAATGCTTCTTAACTGCAATAAAATTTATTGTAATTATAACTACCTATTAAATCAATAAAACTAAGAAAACTTAAACATTTGATGAAATTGTTATTGTTAATTTAAAATTAACTAAATTATTTAATTTCTTTCAGATTTAAATATTGATTATTTTTTTTTTGTTGTTTTATCTATATATTTAATTGCTTACAACTTATGAGTTATACAAATAACTACTAACTACTACTCTCTATAAGGACTTAATTTTTAAAATGGAACTAAATAGATTATTTAATTAAAAAATAAAAATATAATTGACACAATTGCCATATTTATTTTGTGTTTGTGTATATGTTACCATAATAATAGTTGACTGTATACATACCTAAAATTACTTGCCATCTAGCCGTCCAAGTCTGTTGATAATCATTGTTGAATAGGTATTGACAAATACATATTTTTATGAATATTGAATCCTATACAACTAGTACAAATAATGACCTAGACAGTAGATATTACTGCATCAGCACAATCCATGATCATGCCTATACACCTATGAATGTTCCTGTACTATGATTAGCTCCCCAAAATTTACCCTCTATGAAAAAAAATAAAAATCACATGTAAAAAATATTAATTTCTGTATGTGTAATTTTTTGTCAACGGTAAAATATAGGTGAGAATGTGAGATAACAATAATATTGTTATTTCATTATGTCTTTTTTGTTCATTTATTTTTAAAATTATTTTAATTTAGTTGTAACTGTAAAAGACACACGATAAGTGTGAATAAAATAGTTTTTATTTATGAACTAGCTAGATTCTCTCAAATTAATGTTTTTTTGTTTATTGTATTTCAAGCATTAAGTCCCACATGATATCTATAAAAGATAAATATAGAATTTCAAATAGTCAACTTAAAATATTTCTCTGCCTTAACATACAATTTTGATCAATTTTTAATGTAATAACATAAAACAATATAATTAATATATATAACTGTTTTGTATTTAAATTTTTATTGATTTATATTTTTTTTTTACGTCCAAATGGCTATGTCCATTTGTACTTACTCGATATTACGATTGTCTGTGCCAGTTGTAAGTTCTATTTACATTATTCTATTCTTCTTTGTTACAAGGGCAAACTTTTGTAGATTTTCGTTTTTATATCATACATGTTATCATTTTGTAGTCAAGTATGTTTTTTTTGCTATCTGAATTTGCAATAATAACCATAAAGCTTAAATACTCATGTTTTCACATTTTCATTTCAAAAAGTCACATACAATAGGAACAATAATTATTTAAAAATATGTTTGTTAACAAATAAAATAATACAGTAAAACCTCTCTATAACGGAATCGTTTGGGACCAAACATATTTCCGTTATAAAGAGTTTTTCGTCATAGAGGTAGAAAAAAAAATTAAGTTTCAAGACTGTATGTATGTGTTAAAAATTATATTTTAGGCAAATATGTACTTCGTACAACGTAAATTTATAAAGTAAGATTATAATGTATGACTTAATATTTAAATGTGTTTGTGTAAAATACCATTGATTATAAATTTATAAATACTAGTATTTATAATCAATGATAATACTAAAGAACTAAAACTAGGAACTAAAAAAAACATTTTACATAAAAAGTAACAAATTTGTACCTTTTTATAATTTAGAAAAATAGTTTTTCTACACGCTCATTAGAAGGTATGTAATAAACAAACCAATATAACAATCGTGAAGCGATATTGTCAAATGATTTATCAGGAAAACCTGTAATTTTTCTTTTTGAAAAAAATTCACTGAGACATTGAAATTCATTAAATTATTCAAATCCCACATTATAATAAAATTAAATAATTAATGAGTATAATACACAATTAAAATTTAAAATTAGGTCAAAAATCAATTGAATTATTGATCATTTTAAGTTAAATAGATTTTCAAATATTTAACTAAATATTCTAGAACTGAATATGTACATGTACTGTTACACTTATGTACATTTTAGTAAACAATAAACAAATAAATAAATATAAATTGAAAAAGACACAGATAAAAACAATTTTATGTTACATCTGACCCGGGGCGTAGGTATAGATTATTAATGGGGGGGGGGGGGGACACCACTTTAAATTATTACTAATAGGCTGACATGGAAAAAAAACTAATACAAATATAGGAACATTAATAAAATACTTTTAATATTATTTTTATGTTTTGTTAAAGGATTGATCTGGTTTTCAACTTAAAAAATGATTCTAATAACAAATATTGATTAATTGATATAATAGGAAGTCAATTTTGAAATTCTCTTATCTATTTTCTAATTGAAAAAAATTAATTAAGTCAAAATCCGTCTAAGTTATCAAAATATCAATTTTTGCCAAAACATAATTTTCTTTTATTGTATTTAAATATGGAATAATCAAAAATATAAAACAAAATGAATGAAATATAAATAATGTTTGGTGGTTTATACTCATATAAAAATGAAGTGCGTTCTTTACACCTAATAAAGAATTTTATTTGAAACCAGTCATAATAACTTTTGCACTCTTTATTATAAGGAATAATTATACAGACTTAATATTTTTATAGATAACTTAAATGGTAAATTTTACTTTTTTCTGTGCTATAATAGATATAAAACACTAAAGTTTTTCATTTTTCATAATGTCAATTTTATAAGCAAAAAAAAATCAAATTATTATGAAAACATATTTTAATGATTCAATAATATGAGCTGTTTCATCCACCTACCATCCTCTTTCACTCATAATCATATTTTTTAACTAATGGTATTTAATTGATTTCCTCAAAGTTTAAAGTTTAACAGGTTTATTGTAATTGAAAAAATTCAACCTGAAAACCCAATGCCTATTTCATAAATACCAAAAATAATAATTAATTCACCAACAATAGTTAATGATACTACATAACATGTTGAAAAATTAACAAGAGTTAAACGCAACATTATTATTGGATGAGAAATGAAAACAGATTATACTACAATGACTCATAGATGGACATGGCAAAATGTACTCGGATTGTATAAAAGTACACCAAAACCGCAATATTAATTAAAATATCTACTTAAACATATAAATTTCATAACTATATTATTTTTATTAATTTATATATAATATTTTATATTGATAATTACACAGAAACCATAAAATAAAATGGTTTTTGTACATTTATTATACATAGCATTAAGTTATAAAAAAATTAAAGGTATTAATTTCTTTAAGGTATCAGTATATTCTATCCAATTTTTTTGAATGTAATTGCCTACTATTAAGATATTGATTATTAATCTGTGATAAAAATTTCAACAAATGCATAATTCAAGCATACGAACATAGTAGGAATGCATTAAAGCCACCCTATATATAATAATTTATGAACAATTATAACTCTCATTTAATATTATAACCTTTATAGGAAATGTATTAATTATTTTTAAAATTAATATATCCAAACCAATTGTTCTTAGACAACAAATCAAGTAAGTTATTTTATCTGTGTATTTTTCAAATTTAATTTTATAGTTTTTATTAATATCAATGAAATGATTCATAATAGTGGTCCTCTTCAGAAAAATATTGATCGTCACTAGATGAATTAGATGATTCAGATGATCGTTGGTAAAATCTGTATGGATTTCTATGCGCGCCATATGGTGGTTGATAATTTCTTCCAAATACTCCAAATCCTATGCATTCAATAAACAAAAACAATTAAGTATTCATGTGAATGAAATTAATTAAATTAAATTATTTCAATAAGTATTGAATAATATTTAACATTATTTGTTTTATAAGTTACAAGTATAATATATGTCCAATTTTTTTAATCCATACAATTTTTAGTACAATGTATTCAGCATATTCATGTCTTTATAGAAAGTTATAAAAAATAATAAATATATTATTTGGCCAAATTTGATTTACACAATATAAAATATAATATAGTAATAAATAACACAATAAACTAAATGGTTTCAATTACTGAGAATTCCTAAATTTGATTTATGAATCCAAGTTTGTAGAAAAAATTCAAAAATGTACTTACAGCTTTCAACATAATATTGGATAAAAATGAAATGGATCAAATATATTTAACTCTTAACTAATCACGTTGGTCATGAAGACCCGATATCTCTGAACATATATGTTATTTTTAGATTCAGTAATTTGGGAATCAACGGAATATTCCATAATCTCTTTAAACTTCTTTATCTATAATGTGAAGTGTTAAATTAACCACACATTGATTATTATACCAGTTAAGTCTTGAATTTGACCCGAGATCGTGCACTGTAGATATATGATGAGTGACCCTCGTAAGTTACCCTAGTAAATGATTTATAAAATAATATTGCATTTTCGTTTGATAGTAAGTAGTTAAGAAATAAATAAAGAAATACTTTCTTCTTTTTTTTTTGTTTAAACTCATTATGTATTTAATAACGATTATTTGTATGTATTAAAATTGTTTCAATTATTATTTTTTCATTATACAAGTGAAATAAGGAATTAATGATGTGAAGATATTTTTTATTAATACTTTTAGTCTGAAATTTGGTAAATATCATTATAGGCAAAGGAATATGAAGTAATTCAAACTACGGGTCAATATGAACCGACGTGATTGTCTGAGTAATTATTTTCAGGTGACCAGTTAAGGGTTAACTAAAATATAATGGACTAAATATTGAATGGATTTATTTTCATTTAGCTATAAACATACAGATTATCTTACACAATTTTTTTGAAATGTGATGACATATTATTGCATTCAAATGTATACAAATAAATATGCCAAACTCAAAAAAAACATTCTATTGAGATCAGTTTCACAATGTTTTTTTCACATAAAATACTTAATGAATTTGACAAATAATTTACGTGACTTACCCCGGCAAAATACAAAAGTGGGAGAATACGTTCTTATTTTCCGATCATAAGATATACGTTTATCTTCATCACATAATGTATCTAAGGCCTTCTTAATATCTGAAATATAAAATAAAAATGTAATATATTATTTTTATCATGAAATTGTATTCAGTGCATTATCAAATTCTTACCTGTAAATACTTCTCCTGAACCAGGTGCTTGATTTTTATCTGGGTGTAATAACAAAGCTAATTTTTTATAAGCTTTTTTTATTTCAGGAATAGTTGCAGTATTCTTGATTTCTAACATTTTATAGAAGTTTTCAGAAGATTTCACCCTAAAAATAAAATGTATTGTAAAAAAGTTAATAATTTTTATATGAAGTGGTTTTGATACTAATTTTATATACACAGTGTGTCTATAAGGTTCGCATTATTATGTTTCTATTAATAATCATCACTATAATGATGTAAGAATAGGAATAGTTATGTGGCAATCCAAGAATAAGGAAATGAAAATAATTTTGTCATTTTTTTTTCACTGCCTCACAATTTACAAGTGAAAATTTTAACTAGGATCCACAGAATTGTATTTATGGTAAACTTATAAAAACAAAGTTCTAATTTTTCAAAATTACAAGAGGTATATAAATATGATAAGCTTTAATGTTATTGTTGGCTATCAGAAACAGTCTTGTAAGACATGATGCTATTTTTTATATTTTTCTGTTAACTTTGTATATTTAAAGAATGTAAATAATAGTTTTGATTTTAAATTTAAAAATTTAAAAATGAAATATTATTATGCTACTAAAATTAAAACAATTAAACATGAATTACATTTTTTAAATGAATTCAACTTAGTATTGTCAATTGCAAAAAAAATCGTTTCCTACCTATTTTATTTGTAACACCAAATAATAAATAAAAAAAAGTAACAACACTAACAACCTCAACATCTTAAAAACTATAAAAACAAAATAAAATTACTTTTTAACAAGATTTGCTTGTTCTTCCGTATAATTAATCTTGGACGACTCTTTAATTTCTTGAATTTTTTTTAATAAATCTAAAATAAAATTTCAAAAAATATATGTTTGTTATTTTTACTGAAACTATTATTATATATAAGCATCATTATTTTGTTTGTACATAAATATTATTATTACCGTCAGCTTCACAAATGGGAAAAAGTTTTTTTGATTTTAACACAAATTTTTCCGCCATTTGATATTGGTTTTTTTTAATACACTCTTCTGCTCTTTCAAGACACTTGTAAGATTCATCTTTATTAATTTCTTTAGACATTTTATATGAATAAGCAGTACCTGAAACATTTTTTTTTTTTATAAGTAAATTAATAATTCTTATTTAGTTTTAATATTCAATCCGAAATAAAAATGAGAAATACTTGTTCATTTTTAATTTCTTATTTTAAATATTAGTAAAATAAAATTAATCTAATGCATCTAGACATAGCTAAAATATTACTATGATTACATAGTGGTTATTTTTTTATTTCATATATTTACTTTTTTTTATAGATGGTCAGTATTTACAAAATTACTGAAGGTTTTTAAAACACTTTTACTATATAGAGTGGCCAAAATCAGTATTCGTTTTTCATGTCACCGGGTCATAAGATTATTTGATATTGTACCTGTATTCATATAATTTTTTATATACATATTTAATACTCAATAGAGTATGATTCATATTTTTGATAATAAACTAGTATAGAGTGATCATATACATTATTTTTTTATTGAAATGATGCGGGGACTTTTGGAACAGTTTGATCAGTAGGAGAACTGACTATTGGGCCACTCTGTATAATTACTTTTTTAATTTCATACTTAGTAATACTAAAATGTTAAGTGGAAGTAAATAATATTGCTTGACAAACATTTAATTTTAATACATATTTACAAAATAAAACAACTATTATTTAATTTACTAATGCAAATCATTTTGTTGAATATTAAAT
The DNA here is from genome assembly GCA_948098885.1 of Drepanosiphum platanoidis. Taxonomy (NCBI): domain Eukaryota; kingdom Metazoa; phylum Arthropoda; class Insecta; order Hemiptera; family Aphididae; genus Drepanosiphum; species Drepanosiphum platanoidis. Next base: position 13,637,663 of record OX402531.1, read on the forward strand.
TATTTTTGGTGAACTCTTTTAATTTAAAAATTCCAAAAGTAGAACATAATAAGATAAAAAAAGTTGTATTTGAGAAAAGTAACTTTTTGATTTTCTTTATTTTTCAGATATAAAGAAAATAATGATTTAAAATTGTATTAAATTTATCATATTATGTCTATATTTCTTTTACTGAAATGAAAAATGTTGTGTTTAATAACTTGACATTTATAAATAAAGATAAACAATTTTACCTAGAGTAAAAACTCAAAAAAACATGATCCGAAAATTGGTTAATATTATAAATCACTACACTAACTTGATTTACTGCTTTCCTCTGACTGTTTAGATGACTGCTGAGTACTTGAGTCACAACTAGAAGACGAGCTGGAATGATTACCTTTATGGGATGTATTAAAATAACCTATTAATATGAAGATATTAATACATAATACGTAATTTAGACAGACAATTTTTTTATACAAATAATACCTGATCTTGTTCGATATTTTTTCCATGTTCGTTCTAATTTCTCAACCCTAGATTTCAATTTTGAATGCAATTCTAACATAAGATCTATAAATACATAAATATTTTCATTATGATAATTATTTATAAAGTTATATTAATAGACTTTGAATAAAAATGATAAATTTATAATAAAGAAAATAATATTAACAACAATTTTAAGATACTTTAAAAATTAGTTTTGTTTGAAAAATGTTTAACATTGCAAAGTTATAATTTATTGGTTATAAAAAATATCATCCTTCTGATGACAGGGATTATAAATGACAATTGATTGTTATTGCGTGTTTTTAAAGAAACTTAGCAGTTACTACAATATTGGGTGAAGGTGCAAATAACTTACAGCGGTAGAAACAACTACACACAAACCAAATGTCAGCAGACACAGAACTGTATGACTGGTATTTACACTGTGATGCAGAGGAAATCACCATATAATTAATTTCAAAAAACAGCAATTAAAATGATGAAAAATAATTTTGGAGTGAAATGGTTAGCCATTTTAATCTTTAGACAACTGGATAACAAGAGAGAAAATAATTATTTAAGATTATAGAAGAATAAGTACTAAGAATGTCAAAACTATGTTGCAATATGGAGAGCTTAAGAATAGAATGGCAAGAATGAAGCAATAATCTAAAATCATCAAATATGAAATGGCCAAAATCAGACGTATGAAGTGGTAAATATTTATTGACTACGGGCACATTTGTCATTGTAGAATCACCTGGTATTCGATAGAGTAGGTAGTATGAAGTTAAAATCATAGGGAAAAAAGTTAAGGGATCTGATTATGTAATATTAAATGAGTATTAACCACTTAACATTATTTATTTTGTTTTATATTTTTTAAATTTGGTATTTTTCTTTAGCATTGTAAGTGTTAAAATTAATAAAAATGTCAGTTATAATTTTAATAAGGAATCTATAATTCATAATATAGCAGAGTGCAAGAAACATCATAATTAACTCATATGTCCAAGACATGATTTTTTTCATATGTTAAATATAATTTCCTTAATACAATCTTATCAAAATTATTTTATAAATAAGTGGTAAGTATTTAAAGCCTTGATTACACAGAGCGATTTTACATGCTAGTCGCCGGCGATTTAACTCGCTGCGACTAAAGTGGCTCAATGTAATCGGACAAGTCGCTACACACTCAAACGCGCGCGACTTTAATCGCCGACACGCAGCGTGTAAAATCGCTCGGTGTAATCGAGGTTTAACTCACCTTTTGTTTCAGTAGTTGGATATAATTTATTAGCTTTCATTGCAAATTTCCAAGCATTATTCACATCATTATTTTCATTATACTCCTTGCTCAATTCAATGCAGCGCGAAGCCTCATCTCGATTGCCTTCCATTATGTTCTTGTACTCCAGAAGCACGTGATTTTATTAAATAGGTTGTTGCCTGTTGGTAAGTTATTATAAATATTAAATAATAAAGAGTTTGTAACGTAAATCTGAATGTATAGTTACAAACTAATTATAAAAAAAAAAAAATTACATACACTGTTTGTTACCATAAAGTCGATAACAATAAGATAACACAGATAAGTAACAACGAACTGTGTACAAACAACAAAACTGGACATAAAATAATTACAACTACTAAATAAAGGAAATGTTTTTATTTTTACTTTTAAATCCGAAAACATATGGCTCTAACAAATCACTAGTAATCAAAACTAGCCATTGTGTCAAAAAAATGTGAAAGAATCCATTTTTAAAATGTTTTTTTTTTTCTTTTGTCTTGCTGATAGTATTCACAATCACAACCAATTGTCTAAAGTGCGGTCCTCGAAAAGTAGGCCGCGATCACCACGCGCCTACCGGCCGTTTTACGGTATAGGTACGCAAACCACGGTACGACTTTTACGACGATAAAAATGTTTTTATTAAAATTATTGTTATTATTTGTGATAACATACCAGCGAGTCAACAAAAACAAAATTACGAAAATGTATACTATAAAATGCGATGAAATACCGCCCGAAAATCGTCTGTACTACAATAAAATAATAATAATACTGCCAAACGGAGAACCCCTGGTTTTACTAAAAACGGCCGGTAGGCGCGTGGTGATCGCGGCATACTTTTCGTGGACCGCATTATATTTTATTTATTCGGTGCACGATTATTTTGTGGTTATGGTCAATGACTACGTAAGCTCAATTATCTTTGGAATATTTTATTTTTGATCCAAATTGATATTTACCGTTGGATTTTATCTTAGATCATATTATAATAATTACTATAATAATATAACGTAAATGGTATGGTACGGTCACACAGACCGCTGCAGTTTTTTGTTTTGATTTGGGTGATGAGGTATTTATGATACACAGATTTAAAATCACAGAGGTTGGTTTCACTTTTCCACGGAGATAGTAAACAACGGTAACTAATGGTTATGGAGATAAACATGTTAAATACTGGTGTTAACAGCTGTTTTAAAGTGGGACATGTTTTATTGTTCCAAGAAATATTTCTTGGAACAAATATTTTTTAGAACAAAGTATTTTGGAAGAAAATGTCATTGGAATAAAAGTTTATCGGAACAAATGTTATTGGATCAAACTCTGTTATATGGGAAAAATAGAGACGTTTTTTTTATCTGTAAAAAATGAATTAATCATTTTCTTATCATATCTCCCCACCATAGCGTAATAAATTTGGCTCCTAATCACTTTTAAAGTGATGAGCGGTCTGACGGACCGCACCGTACCATTTACGTAATTACTTTTTCTTATCAAAATTTGACAAAGTTCGTTTACGTTTTTTTATTTTTCCGTTATTTTCAATTAAAGCATTTTAACAAAACGAGCCGTAAATTTACGGCGCTGTAAAAATGTCGCGCGATAAAAAAACGCTCGTGTGTTGCCGGCCTAAGCGTTCGTTATCAGTTCATCGTTATCGCTGTAGTAACAACACGGATTTTTAAATTTTAAATTTTAAAAATTTGTTAGATTTGAATTGGCCATCATTAAATTGAGCCTTGAGGTACGATGGTTTCAACATAATTCTGCAACCGGGGTATTGCAATTTTAGTTTCAATACACTGTACTAAAACTTCATATTCATCACTGTCATCTGCGCTGTCCTCCGATGAATCAGAAAATATTATATCACAGCATTGTTCTATAGCCCACATAAGTACACCATTTAAATTATCCATTATAAGTTGGTAATACAATTTAAAAATTAGTGACAAAAGTAGGAAAATATCAAATTTGATGGACATCTGTGGGGCGGACACAATACTTAAATAAGAAGTAAATATTTAATTTACTTTAATTTAATTTTTAAAAAAAAATTTTCGCGAGTCTGTCAAAGCGAAAAAAAACCAATTCGACCAGAAGTGATCTCGTAATAAAATTATAAGTATCAAGTGAGAAAAAAAAAAAACTACATAAAAAATTTATTTGAAAAAATTGCAAAAAAAATGTTTCCCGTCGACGGGATCGAACCCCCGACCCCAGACGCGAAGATAACATTTCGCCGGCAGAATGACAAATCTGTTAGGTTTAATTAAACCTAACGAAACCTAACGAAACCTAACACAGATTTGTCGTCTGGCCGGCGCGAAGATTACAATCCGCGCCGAAAAAATGACAAATCTGTGTTAGGTTTAATTTAACCTAACGAAACCTAACGAAACCTAACATATTTGTCGTCTGGCCGGCGCGAAGATTACAATCCGCGCCGAAAAAATGACAAATCTGTGTTAGGTTAAATTAAACCTAACCAAACCCAACTTAACCTAACATATTTGTCGTCTGGCCGGCGCGAAGATTACAATCCGCGCCGAAAAAATGACAAATCTGTGTTAGGTTAAATTAAACCTAACGAAACCTAACGAAACCTAACATATTTGTCGTCTGGCCGGCGCGAAGATTACAATCCGCGCCGAAAAAATGACAAATCTGTGTTAGGTTTAATTTAACCTAACGAAACCTAACGAAACCTAACGAAACCTAACTGATTTGTCGTCTGGCCGGCGAAATGTTAGATCGCGGATTGTTAACTTCACGGGTCGGGGGTTCGATTCCGTCGACGGGAAACATTTTTTTTGCAGTTTTTTCAAATAAATTTTCGGATTTTTCATTTGAATTTTTGAAATGGTCGGTTGAGGAGTTCGCGTCTAAAAATACGAGAACTGCTCGACACAATATTATTACTAAACTTCCTGGACTGTGTGGCCCGGTTAAACAATTTGGTTCTGAAATTTGGAATATTTTATTTACTGAGAATATAATAAATGAAATATTGGTTTGGACAAACATAAAAATTGATAGTTTTCGTCATAAATATAAAAATCTTATGCAAAGTTTCATAAAAAATGTAGATGAAGTTGAGCTAAGGTCATTGTTTGGTTTGCTATTTCACTCAGCTGTATTTAAATTTCTTTATTATATTATTTAATTTAATTTATGTTTGTTATACTAAGTGGGTTAAGCAATAAATATAAAAAAAATAAGTTGAATATGCGATTTTTAATTTATTTCATTCAATATATTATGTAGATCTATCAATGATAGAAAGGGTTATTTTGACTTTGAATCATTCTTTTACTTATGTTGCTTTTAATTATATCTAATTCAATATTTAGATGGATAGATAAATTAATTATTTTCTTTAAAAGTGACAAATTTGAGTCAAAAAAGTAATAGTCAAATAAAAGTTGACATATATTATTTCTGCAAATAATGCGATGGAATAATTGAAAAATATGGTCTTAATATAATTAACAAAACTAAGTGGTCCAAGAGACTGCACCATACCATTAGCGAGATTTTTTTTCACCATACCACTTACGGGTTAATATATTTAATATTATATTATAACATATAGTCATATTAATATTTGTTGTCGTTTTCTTTAGAACATACAAATTATATATTTATATCGTAATATAATAGAATATCATTTTATATCTTATGGTAAGTGTCCACTTGAGTTTAAATAGTCTCGAGATTTTACTCACAAATGTATATGAACCTGAGAGTACTCGCAGAGACAAGTCATTACTAATCACCGAGACTGCATGTGTTGCGAGTGGACACGTTCATTCCTGCTCTTGAGATCTAGTCTCCAGTTTTCCGACAGTGTTTGAAGAGCTGAGAGCAATAAATATTTACCATAATATACCTATACATTTTTTTGGTTATTATTTTAATTATTATTTATTTAAATTAAATTTAATTAATTTAAAATGAGTGCACGACAATGGACAGATGACGAAATTTTTGAGTTAATTAATCTTTACGAGGAAAATGAATTTTTGTGGAATGCTAATCACAAGTTATATAGGAATCGTGACAAGAAAACGAGTGCGTTTGAAGAAATTGCGACGAAATTTAATTGTGATGTTAATGAGGTACAAAGAAAGATACATAACTTACGTAATCAGGTGTGTATATTAATTGTTAAATTGTATATTTATTACAAAATAATTTAATAATATTTTATTTATTAAATTGAACTGAATATAATTCAATCATCGTATTTAAAACTTTTCAGGTTTCGCACGAACTTAAAAAGAAGAAAAAGGTGAAGAGTGGTGATGGTGCAGATGACAGATATGAAAGCAAATGGAAGTTTTTCTCTGCATTGAAGTTCATTGTACCCTGCTTTATACCAACAAAAAGTACGTCAAACAAGGTTAGTATAATAATATTTAAATAACCTAATTATTTAAACAATTTGTATTTATGTCAATAAAATTTTATTTACTTATAAATTATAGTCATTCAACTTATGAGTTGATATTGCCATCGAACCTCACCAGCAGTTGTCATAAAATATTCTCTAAATTCGCCTCTCACATCTTTTTGAGATATTGAATAATTCCGCTGCTGTCCCCTTTCTAGTGGAAACAATGTTCCTTCTGATTGGAGTTCATTCCGCCATTCGCCATTTACAATTTCACAAGTAATAGGATTTTCTAAATCAACCGAACCCGGGCACAAAAAATAATTTGATGTAGAAATCAAAAAGTTGTGCAATGCACATATTGCCAGAGTAACATATTTTACTTTATGAGATTCTAAATGTATTGGTTTACGGAGGACTCTGAATTTACTGAACATAATGCCAAATACATTTTCTATAATACGACGAGCCCTGCTTAGTCTATAGTTAAAAATTCGGTCTGGAGCAGGCTGATTTTGGAGCCCATAGGGCTTTAAAATGGACGACGTCATAGCAAAGGCATTATCTGCCACCATTATGTATGGAACTGGCAAACATCATTGGGGTAGTGCTTCTGGTTCAGGAAGAGTTTACTGTTTGCTTTCCAAAGCATCGTGTAGGGAACAGTTATTAAACACCCCTCCGTCAGAAATTCTACCATTGCAACCAACATCAACATAAATTAATTTATAATTGGCATCTGCGACTCCCATCAAAACAATGCTGTGTGTGTTCTTATGGTTATAGTAAAAGCTTCCACTATTTTGTGGAGCTACTATTGTAATATGCTTGCAATAGCTCCAAAGCAATGTGGGAATTGCCATTTTAATGCAAATTGATCTGCATATTTCTTCAATTCTTCTGTGCTCGAAGGACACTGAAATAAAAATACATTATTGCTTACAATAATTATAAAAAAATCGAGTGTAAGTCAATTAAAAAATTTTTACGAGCATCTAAATTTTAAATTTTTTACGATAATTAAAATTTAAAAATTAAAAATTCAAGTGTAAAATAACGATTTACTATAAAATGGTTTTAGATATAAAATATCTATAATGTAAGACTGACAACTCGTCTCCATTCAGAATCATTTTTCTTCATATATAATGATTTATTATTGAACTCAAATTTATTTAATTTAATTACAATTCCTTCACAGTGGCTCAACGACGAGGTCACTAATTTTTTTTTTATTAATATATAATATTGGCCCAGGTCATTTGCTTGTTTGTTGTTACCACAAGACATTCATTATTTTTTTGTTTCTTAATTTTCAGAGTACCCAGAAAAATGTAAAAAGTTTGCAGAATGAGCCAACCTTAAATGAACCAACACCAATTCAACAGAGTAAAAAAAAAGTTCCAAACAAAAGGCAGTCCCAAACTCACTATGATGACGATATTCTAAAGGAAGCCATTGAAATTATGAAAAAGCCGAAAACCGATTTTGAACGTTTTGGAGACTACATAGCTTTGGAATTAAAATCTTTAAAATCAGATTATTACAGAGGGCTACTGACAAGTGAGATTCGTAAATCAATAGTAACTATTACTGAAATGGACGAAAGAAACCACTGGGCTACCTACTCAAGTACAAATACTTCATTATGCTCCTCACCAATGCTTACGCCATCACCTACTTTTGTTGAGAATAACATTCCTCCGCCACCAAAAAAAGAGCCTTGGTAAACAACCCACGATTATTATAATTCATTCAATACTTTGATTTAAGTAAATATAATTATTTAAATTTGTACTTTGATAATTTCGAAGAACAGTGATAATAATGAAATAAATGAAAATATGTAATAAAAATAAAGTTAACCATTTTAAGTTGAAATCAAAATTAATTAAGAAATTGTTCAATAAAAAAAAAAATAATAATACATGTTTATACATACCTTTAAATGTTTCTCCTTTATTATAAATAGCTTGGTATACTCGGACAACTATTCTTCCAATTGTACAAAGTGGAATACGGAAAAGGTATTCCAAACTACTGTAAGCATCTCCTAAAAGAGAAAATCATACTTGAAACAAAAAAATCCAAAATTATATAATATATATCCACATGCATACCTGAAGCCAAAAAACGAGGGTAGACCATTAATCTGTCATGAACAGGAATCGCTTCACACAATTGTGTATCTTGCTTGACAATCTGGTGTTTTACTAAATCTTTTACAAAATTTAAAGCGGCTCCCAAATCACTTCGACGGTCCGCCCATTTCCTAACCCAAGATTTCTTTTTCCTTTTATCTTCCGTTTTTGCACAATCTGATGTGCAATTATAAAAGCTAGGGCCTGACGCAAATCCATTTTGTAAAAATAGAAAAAAGTTAAATTAAATTTTGTAAATTTTGTAAAAAAAACACGTGTACTTGCGATCAAGTCACACACAAGACTGTGTGTTAACTCTCTAGTCTCAAGATATAATCTCAAGTGGACACTTACCATTATACAAAGATTTTCTTATGGATTCCAACAAGTGAGGTGGGTTTGGTATATCAAACAGTGTTGTTATTGCATTTGGTTTGTTTTTTTAAACCATCCAAACGATGTTGTTCAAATTGTCCTTCTTCAAAATGAATCTATTGGATTATGCATAAGATATAAAATGATGGGTATTCTATTATATTACGATATTAATATATAATGCCTATGTTCAGAAGAAAACAGCAACAAATATTATTATAACGATATGTTATTAATAAATTATGATTAAGCGCTTTCAAGTTTAATCTAATACTTACTTCGCACAACTCAGAAGAGTTTGTAGGCAGCCATTTGTCACGGCGATAATTTTGTAGCCAAGTTTTTCGTATTTTATGATCTGTTGGAAACCGAAAAAGACGAAAACCTTTACTGCGTGTATTCGAACAGTTAACAGCAGAACAACCACCCATTTTTGGTAGTACGTATTTTACAATTATATTTATAATGTATATTTCAGAGTTTAAACATTAATACACTACTCAGTAAAACACCTCGGAAAAACCTTAAACTTTAAGAGTAAGACGAAAATGTATTCACAAAAATAACCAATTTCCGTTCAAAAAAAAAATAGTGACATTTGTCATTTTTATGTGTAAAGATGAATCTGTGATAACTGGTAATCAATTGTCGCAAAATGGCGAACGATTACCTAACCACATTTAAAGTGCCTTAACTTCAGAGAAGGGAACAATTTAACGTTCCGAAAGTTTTTGTCGGGAAAATGTAATAGACTTTTGGAACGGGATACTTTCCTTTATAGTTCAGGACGTCTGTCCGCCCTAAATGTATTATTACGTTTGATTTGGCCAACACTATTTGTCATTTTTATGGCGCCTTATGGTTTGAAATTTGTTATCATGTATTTCATAATGATAGGTATTTTAGCATGGTTATAGATAGTTATTATCTGTAGATTCTACAGTATTGGTAATTGGTATTATCAAATATTATGAAATGAACATTTCAGTCATTTTACATAATTTTATAAAAATCAATGACATCTCTGAAAGTCTGTAACGATAAAAATATTTTTTAATTTTTCTTAATATGTCGACAACATCTAAAGGAATTTTTAGACTCTCTTGTTTTATATCAACAGCTATTATTGGATTTGTTCACTACCAACAACAATACGATCTGAATAAATTACACCAAGGAGTTATTAAAGACATTCAGCGACAAGAAAACAGACATTTGCAGTTGGAAATTATTAAAGATATACCAGTAGCATACAATCTTCGAGATGGGGAAAAAGCCGCATAAAAAGGAACACAATAAAAAATAGTAACAAAAAGAAAAAATATGTTAGTATTATTGTAAATATAATTTTGATTTTACGAAATAACCTTCATTTTTGTTGATATCTTCTTTTATTATTTAGAGATTATCATCATTGTCTAGCTGTTCAACATTAAATGATGATCAGTGGGTTGAGAAATGCTCTACAAGCTTACCGCCCAAAAAGTATTTATTGATCCAAAAGAAGAAAGTGACAATTGGATGGATTTTGTATGTAACACATCTTCAGAAATTGAAAAAAAAGTTACTCCAAGAACAAAGAAAGAGAGTGCTAAAGCTAGAATGGATAAAGTAAGTTTGTATTTTCAAAGTTTGTATTTAGTTTTACATTATTTTGTATTATTTTTAGCCAGGACAGTCTGAGCAAGAGCTGAATCCATATTGGAAAAATGGAGGTATTGGTCTTCCACCTGAGAAACCATTGATTCACAACAAAGTTTTTCTTAAATTTAAAGTGGATGATGATGATGATAATAATCATTATAATAGTTACCACCAATCAGATAGTTCAAAAATATCTTATAGTCGCCAATCATAGAAAAAATTTGATCTTAGAGATAATAAAAACAATATTAAATATAGAGCAGAAAAAAGAAAATATGAAGATGAATATAAACGATATAAAGAATATAATGAAAAAAAAGAAGATAGAAACAGTCACTTTACAGAATATGACAATGAAAAAAATAAAGAAAAATACAAGAGACTTAGTGACTATGATGATGATAATAAAAGAGATAGAGATAAATGTCATAGGAAATATGAAGATAAAAGAAAAGAAAAAAAATACAGACGCTTAACAGAACACGACAATAAAAAAGAAAGTAGCAAAAGTAAACGTCATAGTGAGTATAAGAACGAAGAAATGTGTAAATGTATAGATGAAAAAGAAAAAAATAATAGTCTAATGAATTCTTAGAAAGTAATAGAAACACAAAAGAACACATTGTAAATATTGATAAACCTTTTACTGATTCAGAACTGAATGCTTAGCTGCTAAACAAATTAAAGTGGAACTTATGGGAAATACAGTAAGCCTATTTAGTCAGCTCAGGTTAAGATTTTTGAGGCTCCAGGGCCTAAATTTTAGAGACCCCAATATAAAATATAAAAGGTGTCTATAATAATATTTTTATTTTCATATTATTTCAATTTTAAAAACGGGGTATAAATTGTGGTCAAATAATAACTATTAAACTATTTCTAAATCTATATTTTATAAGTAATAATTTTATCATAATATAAATGTAACAACTTTTTTGAGGGGTAGTTTCCATTCAACTATTTTAGTAGATTAAATGTATTATGTTTATTTGTAGGTGTATACTAGAGATGATGAAGATGACTTATTTGTAGAATGTGCATCAGAAAAATGGTCAGCTAAAGCATCTGAAAGTGAAATCAAACGTGCAATTGACGAACATAAACGAACAGAAAAAATGTTGAATTCCTGTTGTTACTATTTTAATAGTGAAGAAATGTTAAAACACTTATTTATTGCTAATGGAGAAAAGGTACTTAAAAATAAAATTAGTTCAATTATCAATAATTTATTATTTATATTCATTTAGTGTTATCTGTGCTTACCATCTACAAATAGTTGTTTATGTCAACATAAATATATTATCAAATAGACAAATGTTTAATAGCACAGGCCTGTGAAGCAAATGAGCCGAGGTAGCATATTGTAAATAATATTAAAGAACGTGAGCACCACGGTTAATGGGCAGTATGTGTCTTTTGGACGGGATACTAATGTGTATAACGATCCGAATAGCCCACATTATAATATATTGTGTAATTGTTTGTTTTTCTAGAATAAAATAGATTTGTATGTGTAAATTGTACCTCAATGATCCGTCACAGCGCCTCTAATTTTTAATCTTTTCACTTCTGATCAACCCAACACTCCCAACACTACTACTCCAGTAGTAGTATTATCAAAGTAATTTTTAGAATAAAAAAGAAATGAGAAATTATCCTAAGATGTTCCTTTTTTTCACATCAAGTCATTACAACCAATATGACATTAAAATTGATGTTGTTATAAGTGGTATCCACAGTATTATTATATTTTATTTACAATTTGGGAAACCTTAAAGTTCATTATGAATACATAATTGTGTAACAATAGTAATAGTAATGCCCTCCAGGGCGGGGCATTATTAATAAATTAAATTAAATTAAATAGCATAGAATACTATAGAAGTGACATTTTTGGTAGTTCCTATGGTCATAGATTAAATATACTATAGATAGACCATGAGTATAGGGAAAATGGCAACCAATTTATTTAGTTTAATGATGTCTCAACAAAGAGCTGCTCCTTTTTTCATTTAATATTATCGTAAGTAATGATATTTTATTTTTACACGTTATACACAATCTGTATCAGACTAGACACAATGAGCATATTTTATGAGAGTTACATGGTTTGACATGAAAAATATGACGATAGAAGCCACTCAACGTTGGCACATTCTGTGGTTTTCTTTTTTTAATTAGTTTAATTTATCTTAAGAAATCGCAACACCACTTACGCTTCAGGCATCTCAGGGGATTGCCAGGTATGGTGGGAGTGGCAAAGTAAAGTATGAGTTTATTTGGATGGTTATTTAGTTATGAAATCTATTATAAAATGTTTGTCCTTCGTCATTGTAAGTAATGATAAATATATTTTTATTACTCGCTAGTGTACCCTTAGATTAAGAAATGTCAAATTAGCTAAGTTAATTTTTATTTTATTTTTTATTTTATTAGGGATGCAATATGTGTAAATTTTATCCAACGATTAAAGCGGGGAAAATGTTGAGGGAGGGGGGACTTTTTTCTTCTTTTTTTAATGATAGGACTTAAAAGGACTTATTATAGGACTATAAAAGATATTCACTTAAAATTAAGGAGAATTAATCGTGATTTTTGCACCAGAAACGTAAAAAATCGAACAAAACAGTTATTATATAAAAGGTACTTCATTAATAATTATATAATGATAGTTCGTTATGAATACATAATTATGTAACAATAGTAATAGCATTGATTATATGATATTATATAATCAATGGTAATAGTAATAACACGAATAACTGTAGGTGTGTTTGCGCAAAATCGGAATAAACAATTCAAAACTTGGCGGGTAACACGGCCAATGAGAGACGAGCTGCTAGCTCCGCCCGACCAATGACAGCCGAATGCCCACGCAACCCAAACAATCGAGAGAGGCACGAATCTACAGCGGAAGCTCACCGACCACAGCCATTCAGTATAGTGTCGACGGCGGTTCCGAAAGCTCTCCTCGGTCACGTTTTATTTTTCTCCGCGACCGTGCTTAATGTCGTTAAATGTCGTTACTATTTATCACGAGTTGATTTAATTAAATTAAATTAAATTAAATTAAATTAAATATATCCAGTGACTTTCATATGCTCTACCATACTTATACTATTTTACAAGCCAACAAAACACCGAACTTCTACAGCAAGCCACCAACAAGCCGTCAGTGTTACCAATTATACTCGTTTATAGATTGGAAGAAGGTCATGGGCGCCAACAAAGGGTAGCAAAGGAAAATCTCACAACACTTCCAAACCAATCAAATAAGGGGAGCCAAGTGTACATAGAACACAAACATTATAGGACATCTTTATATGGTAAGAGATACTATTATTTATAATTCTATTGATAAAATTTAACTTAGAATAACATATCATAACTTAACAGTCAACACAGCAATGTAATGAAAGTAAAACTATATAAATTTCTTATCTTTTTAATTTTAACTTTGCAGCCCATGGATGATCCACAAATCATTGTATGATTAATGACACAGATTTAATAAAACCCAGAAAATCTCACAACACTTCCAAACCAATCAAATAAGGAGAGCCAATTGTACATAGAACACAAACATCATAGGACATCTCCATACGGTAAGAGATACTACTATTTTAAATTCTTTTGCTGAAATTTCACTTAGAATAACATATCATAACTTAACAGTAAACACAGCGATGTAATGACAGTAAAACTAAATTTCTTTTCTTTTAACTTTGCAGATAATGGATGATTAACAAGTCGTCATATGATAATTGGCTCAGATTTAATAAATAAAAAAAAAAAATGTATCACCCATTACAATCCACCAATATTAATATGAAACCGTTAAAAACATCAATGTAAATGAAAGTAAAATAACTGTTTCATTTTACTCTTAAGCAGCCCATATCTCTTTCTTTTTGTATAAATTACAACCTTCCGTTAACATTATATTCAAATTTTTCTTTTCGTTCAAGTGACCTCCCAGCTGTCCTGTGGAGGCACAACACAGTTAAATTCTAGGGTGGATGTAATGATGTGAATATCAAAAATGTATTGTGCTTTAAACAGATAAATATGACGAAAATTCCACAATTACTATTGAAATTAATCAACAGAAGGCGGCTCCTTTCGGTTCTTGCACAGACAAGAATCATAAATATATTGCAGACCTTACTGTACTTTCACATACAACACCTTTGTTGCAAGAGGATCTGGGAGACATAAAAAGTAATATTCAAACCCTGAAAACCTCAGAACAAGGCCAAACATCATAGGACATCTCCATACGGTAAGAGATACTACTATTTTAAATTCTTTTGCTGAAATTTCACTTAGAAAACATATCATAGCTTAACAGTAAACACAGCAATGTAATGACAGTAAAACTAAATTTCTTTTCTTTTAACTTTGCAGCCCATGGATGATCCACAAATCATTGTATGATTAATGACACAGATTTAATAAAACCCAGAAAATCTCACAACACTTCCAAACCAATCAAATAAGGAGAGCCAATTGTACATAGAACACAAACACTATAGGACATCTTTATATGGTAAGAGATACTATTATTTATAATTCTTTTGATAAAATTTAACTTAGAATAACATATCATACCTTAACAGTAAACACAGCTATGTAATGACAGTAAAACTAAATTTCTTTTCTTTTAACTTTGCAGCCCATGGATGATCCACAAATCATTGTATGATTAATGACACAGATTTAATAAAACCCAGAAAATCTCACAACACTTCCAAACCAATCAAATAAGGAGAGCCAATTGTACATAGAACACAAACATCATAGGACATCTCCATACGGTAAGAGATACTACTATTTTAAATTCTTTTGCTGAAATTTCACTTAGAATA
Source organism: Drepanosiphum platanoidis (assembly GCA_948098885.1). Lineage (NCBI taxonomy): Eukaryota > Metazoa > Arthropoda > Insecta > Hemiptera > Aphididae > Drepanosiphum > Drepanosiphum platanoidis. Next base: position 13,652,861 of record OX402531.1, read on the forward strand.
ACATATCATAACTTAACAGTAAACACAGCGATGTAATGACAGTAAAACTAAATTTCTTTTCTTTTAACTTTGCAGATAATGGATGATTCACAAGTCGTCATATGATAATTGGCACAGATTTAATAAAAAAAAAAAAAAAATGTATCACCCATTACAATCCACCAATTAATATCAATATGAAACCGTTAAAAACATCAATGTAAATGAAAGTAAAATAACTGTGTTTCATTTTACTCTTAAGCAGCCCATATCTCTTTCTTTTTGTATAAATTACAACCTTCCGTTAACATTATATTCAAATTTTTCTTTTCGTTCAAGTGACCTCCCAGCTGTCCTGTGGAGGCACAACACAGTTAAATTCTAGGGTGGATGTAATGATGTGAATATCAAAAATGTATTGTGCTTTAAACAGATAAATATGACGAAAATTCCACAATTACTATTGAAATTAATCAACAGAAGGCGGCTCCTTTCGGTTCTTGCACAGACAAGAATCATAAATATATTGCAGACCTTACTGTACTTTCACATACAACACCTTTGTTGCAAGAGGATCTGGGAGACATAAAAAGTAATATTCAAACCCTGAAAACCTCAGAACAAGGCCAAACATCATAGGACATCTCCATACGGTAAGAGATACTACTATTTTAAATTCTTTTGCTGAAATTTCACTTAGAATAACATATCATAACTTAACAGTAAACACAGCGATGTAATGACAGTAAAACTAAATTTCTTTTCTTTTAACTTTGCAGATAATGGATGATTCACAAGTCGTCATATGATAATTGGCACAGATTTAATAAATAAAAAAAAAAAATGTATCACCCATTACAATCCACCAATTAATATCAATATGAAACCGTTAAAAACATCAATGTAAATGAAAGTAAAATAACTGTGATTCATTTTACTCTTAAGCAGCCCATATCTCTTTCTTTTTGTATAAATTACAACCTTCCGTTAACATTATATTCAAATTTTTCTTTTCGTTCAAGTGACCTCCCAGCTGTCCTGTGGAGGCACAACACAGTTAAATTCTAGGGTGGATGTAATGATGTGAATATCAAAAATGTATTGTGCTTTAAACAGGTAAATATGACGAAAATTCCACAATTACTATTGAAATTAATCAACAGAAGGCGGCTCCTTTCGGTTCTTGCACAGACAAGAATCATAAATATATTGCAGACCTTACTGTACTTTCACATACAACACCTTTGTTGCAAGAGGATCTGGGAGACATAAAAAGTAATATTCAAACCCTGAAAACCTCAGAACAAGGCCAAACATCATAGGAAATCTCCATACGGTAAGAGATACTACTATTTTAAATTCTTTTGCTGAAATTTCACTTAGAAAACATATCATAGCTTAACAGTAAACACAGCAATGTAATGACAGTAAAACTAAATTTCTTTTCTTTTAACTTTGCAGCCCATGGATGATCCACAAATCATTGTATGATTAATGACACAGATTTAATAAAACCCAGAAAATCTCACAACACTTCCTAACCAATCAATTAAGGGGAGTCAAGTGTACATAGAACACAAATATTATAGGACATCTTAATATGGTAAGAGATACTATCAATTATAATTCTTTTGATAAAATTTAACTTAGAATAACATATCATACCTTAACAGTAAACACAGCGATGTAATGACAGTAAAACTAAATTTCTTTTCTTTTAACTTTGCAGCCCATGGATGATCCACAAATCATTGTATGATTAATGACACAGATTTAATAAAACCCAGAAAATCTCACAACACTTCCAAACCAATCAAATAAGGAGAGCCAATTGTACATAGAACACAAACATCATAGGACATCTCCATACGGTAAGAGATACTACTATTTTAAATTCTTTTGCTGAAATTTCACTTAGAATAACATATCATAACTTAACAGTAAACACAGCGATGTAATGACAGTAAAACTAAATTTCTTTTCTTTTAACTTTGCAGATAATGGATGATTAACAAGTCGTCATATGATAATTGGCTCAGATTTAATAAATAAAAAAAAAAAATGTATCACCCATTACAATCCACCAATTAATATCAATATGAAACCGTTAAAAACATCAATGTAAATGAAAGTAAAATAACTGTGATTCATTTTACTCTTAAGCAGCCCATATCTCTTTCTTTTTGTATAAATTACAACCTTCCGTTAACATTATATTCAAATTTTTCTTTTCATTCAAGTGACCTCCCAGCTGTCCTGTGGAGGCACAACACAGTTAAATTCTAGGGTGGATGTAATGATGTGAATATCAAAAATGTATTGTGCTTTAAACAGATAAATATGACGAAAATTCCACAATTACTATTGAAATTAATCAACAGAAGGCGGCTCCTTTCGGTTCTTGCACAGACAAGAATCATAAATATATTGCAGACCTTACTGTACTTTCACATACAACACCTTTGTTGCAAGAGGATCTGGGAGACATAAAAAGTAATATTCAAACCCTGAAAACCTCAGAACAAGGCCAAACATCATAGGACATCTCCATACGGTAAGAGATACTACTATTTTAAATTCTTTTGCTGAAATTTCACTTAGAAAACATATCATAGCTTAACAGTAAACACAGCAATGTAATGACAGTAAAACTAAATTTCTTTTCTTTTAACTTTGCAGCCCATGGATGATCCAAAAATCGTTGAATGATTAATGACACAGATTTAATAAATTCCAGAAAATCTCACAACACTTCCTAACCAATCAATTAAGGGGAGTCAAGTGTACATAGAACACAAACATTATAGGACATCTTAATATGGTAAGAGATACTATCAATTATAATTCTTTTGATAAAATTTAACTTAGAATAACATATCATACCTTAACAGTAAACACAGCGATGTAATGACAGTAAAACTAAATTTCTTTTCTTTTAACTTTGCAGCCCATGGATGATCCACAAATCATTGTATGATTAATGACACAGATTTAATAAAACCCAGAAAATCTCACAACACTTCCAAACCAATCAAATAAGGAGAGCCAATTGTACATAGAACACAAACATCATAGGACATCTCCATACGGTAAGAGATACTACTATTTTAAATTCTTTTGCTGAAATTTCACTTAGAATAACATATCATAACTTAACAGTAAACACAGCGATGTAATGACAGTAAAACTAAATTTCTTTTCTTTTAACTTTGCAGATAATGGATGATTCACAAGTCGTCATATGATAATTGGCACAGATTTAATAAATAAAAAAAAAAAATGTATCACCCATTACAATCCACCAATTAATATCAATATGAAACCGTTAAAAACATCAATGTAAATGAAAGTAAAATAACTGTGTTTCATTTTACTCTTAAGCAGCCCATATCTCTTTCTTTTTGTATAAATTACAACCTTCCGTTAACATTATATTCAAATTTTTCTTTTCGTTCAAGTGACCTCCCAGCTGTCCTGTGGAGGCACAACACAGTTAAATTCTAGGGTGGATGTAATGATGTGAATATCAAAAATGTATTGTGCTTTAAACAGATAAATATGACGAAAATTCCACAATTACTATTGAAATTAATCAACAGAAGGCGGCTCCTTTCGGTTCTTGCACAGACAAGAATCATAAATATATTGCAGACCTTACTGTACTTTCACATACAACACCTTTGTTGCAAGAGGATCTGGGAGACATAAAAAGTAATATTCAAACCCTGAAAACCTCAGAACAAGGCCAAACATCATAGGACATCTCCATACGGTAAGAGATACTACTATTTTAAATTCTTTTGCTGAAATTTCACTTAGAATAACATATCATAACTTAACAGTAAACACAGCGATGTAATGACAGTAAAACTAAATTTCTTTTCTTTTAACTTTGCAGATAATGGATGATTCACAAGTCGTCATATGATAATTGGCACAGATTTAATAAATAAAAAAAAAAAATGTATCACCCATTACAATCCACCAATTAATATCAATATGAAACCGTTAAAAACATCAATGTAAATGAAAGTAAAATAACTGTGATTCATTTTACTCTTAAGCAGCCCATATCTCTTTCTTTTTGTATAAATTACAACCTTCCGTTAACATTATATTCAAATTTTTCTTTTCGTTCAAGTGACCTCCCAGCTGTCCTGTGGAGGCACAACACAGTTAAATTCTAGGGTGGATGTAATGATGTGAATATCAAAAATGTATTGTGCTTTAAACAGGTAAATATGACGAAAATTCCACAATTACTATTGAAATTAATCAACAGAAGGCGGCTCCTTTCGGTTCTTGCACAGACAAGAATCATAAATATATTGCAGACCTTACTGTACTTTCACATACAACACCTTTGTTGCAAGAGGATCTGGGAGACATAAAAAGTAATATTCAAACCCTGAAAACCTCAGAACAAGGCCAAACATCATAGGAAATCTCCATACGGTAAGAGATACTACTATTTTAAATTCTTTTGCTGAAATTTCACTTAGAAAACATATCATAGCTTAACAGTAAACACAGCAATGTAATGACAGTAAAACTAAATTTCTTTTCTTTTAACTTTGCAGCCCATGGATGATCCACAAATCATTGTATGATTAATGACACAGATTTAATAAAACCCAGAAAATCTCACAACACTTCCTAACCAATCAATTAAGGGGAGTCAAGTGTACATAGAACACAAATATTATAGGACATCTTAATATGGTAAGAGATACTATCAATTATAATTCTTTTGATAAAATTTAACTTAGAATAACATATCATACCTTAACAGTAAACACAGCGATGTAATGACAGTAAAACTAAATTTCTTTTCTTTTAACTTTGCAGCCCATGGATGATCCACAAATCATTGTATGATTAATGACACAGATTTAATAAAACCCAGAAAATCTCACAACACTTCCAAACCAATCAAATAAGGAGAGCCAATTGTACATAGAACACAAACATCATAGGACATCTCCATACGGTAAGAGATACTACTATTTTAAATTCTTTTGCTGAAATTTCACTTAGAATAACATATCATAACTTAACAGTAAACACAGCGATGTAATGACAGTAAAACTAAATTTCTTTTCTTTTAACTTTGCAGATAATGGATGATTAACAAGTCGTCATATGATAATTGGCTCAGATTTAATAAATAAAAAAAAAAAATGTATCACTCATTACAATCCACCAATTAATATCAATATGAAACCGTTAAAAACATCAATGTAAATGAAAGTAAAATAACTGTGTTTCATTTTACTCTTAAGCAGCCCATATCTCTTTCTTTTTGTATAAATTACAACCTTCCGTTAACATTATATTCAAATTTTTCTTTTCGTTCAAGTGACCTCCCAGCTGTCCTGTGGAGGCACAACACAGTTAAATTCTAGGGTGGATGTAATGATGTGAATATCAAAAATGTATTGTGCTTTAAACAGATAAATATGACGAAAATTCCACAATTACTATTGAAATTAATCAACAGAAGGCGGCTCCTTTCGGTTCTTGCACAGACAAGAATCATAAATATATTGCAGACCTTACTGTACTTTCACATACAACACCTTTGTTGCAAGAGGATCTGGGAGACATAAAAAGTAATATTCAAACCCTGAAAACCTCAGAACAAGGCCAAACATCATAGGACATCTCCATACGGTAAGAGATACTACTATTTTAAATTCTTTTGCTGAAATTTCACTTAGAATAACATATCATAACTTAACAGTAAACACAGCGATGTAATGACAGTAAAACTAAATTTCTTTTCTTTTAACTTTGCAGATAATGGATGATTCACAAGTCGTCATATGATAATTGGCACAGATTTAATAAATAAAAAAAAAAAATGTATCACCCATTACAATCCACCAATTAATATCAATATGAAACCGTTAAAAACATCAATGTAAATGAAAGTAAAATAACTGTGATTCATTTTACTCTTAAGCAGCCCATATCTCTTTCTTTTTGTATAAATTACAACCTTCCGTTAACATTATATTCAAATTTTTCTTTTCGTTCAAGTGACCTCCCAGCTGTCCTGTGGAGGCACAACACAGTTAAATTCTAGGGTGGATGTAATGATGTGAATATCAAAAATGTATTGTGCTTTAAACAGGTAAATATGACGAAAATTCCACAATTACTATTGAAATTAATCAACAGAAGGCGGCTCCTTTCGGTTCTTGCACAGACAAGAATCATAAATATATTGCAGACCTTACTGTACTTTCACATACAACACCTTTGTTGCAAGAGGATCTGGGAGACATAAAAAGTAATATTCAAACCCTGAAAACCTCAGAACAAGGCCAAACATCATAGGAAATCTCCATACGGTAAGAGATACTACTATTTTAAATTCTTTTGCTGAAATTTCACTTAGAAAACATATCATAGCTTAACAGTAAACACAGCAATGTAATGACAGTAAAACTAAATTTCTTTTCTTTTAACTTTGCAGCCCATGGATGATCCACAAATCATTGTATGATTAATGACACAGATTTAATAAAACCCAGAAAATCTCACAACACTTCCTAACCAATCAATTAAGGGGAGTCAAGTGTACATAGAACACAAATATTATAGGACATCTTAATATGGTAAGAGATACTATCAATTATAATTCTTTTGATAAAATTTAACTTAGAATAACATATCATACCTTAACAGTAAACACAGCGATGTAATGACAGTAAAACTAAATTTCTTTTCTTTTAACTTTGCAGCCCATGGATGATCCACAAATCATTGTATGATTAATGACACAGATTTAATAAAACCCAGAAAATCTCACAACACTTCCAAACCAATCAAATAAGGAGAGCCAATTGTACATAGAACACAAACATCATAGGACATCTCCATACGGTAAGAGATACTACTATTTTAAATTCTTTTGCTGAAATTTCACTTAGAATAACATATCATAACTTAACAGTAAACACAGCGATGTAATGACAGTAAAACTAAATTTCTTTTCTTTTAACTTTGCAGATAATGGATGATTAACAAGTCGTCATATGATAATTGGCTCAGATTTAATAAATAAAAAAAAAAAATGTATCACCCATTACAATCCACCAATTAATATCAATATGAAACCGTTAAAAACATCAATGTAAATGAAAGTAAAATAACTGTGATTCATTTTACTCTTAAGCAGCCCATATCTCTTTCTTTTTGTATAAATTACAACCTTCCGTTAACATTATATTCAAATTTTTCTTTTCATTCAAGTGACCTCCCAGCTGTCCTGTGGAGGCACAACACAGTTAAATTCTAGGGTGGATGTAATGATGTGAATATCAAAAATGTATTGTGCTTTAAACAGATAAATATGACGAAAATTCCACAATTACTATTGAAATTAATCAACAGAAGGCGGCTCCTTTCGGTTCTTGCACAGACAAGAATCATAAATATATTGCAGACCTTACTGTACTTTCACATACAACACCTTTGTTGCAAGAGGATCTGGGAGACATAAAAAGTAATATTCAAACCCTGAAAACCTCAGAACAAGGCCAAACATCATAGGACATCTCCATACGGTAAGAGATACTACTATTTTAAATTCTTTTGCTGAAATTTCACTTAGAAAACATATCATAGCTTAACAGTAAACACAGCAATGTAATGACAGTAAAACTAAATTTCTTTTCTTTTAACTTTGCAGCCCATGGATGATCCACAAATCATTGTATGATTAATGACACAGATTTAATAAAACCCAGAAAATCTCACAACACTTCCAAACCAATCAAATAAGGAGAGCCAATTGTACATAGAACACAAACACTATAGGACATCTTTATATGGTAAGAGATACTATTATTTATAATTCTTTTGATAAAATTTAACTTAGAATAACATATCATACCTTAACAGTAAACACAGCTATGTAATGACAGTAAAACTAAATTTCTTTTCTTTTAACTTTGCAGCCCATGGATGATCCACAAATCATTGTATGATTAATGACACAGATTTAATAAAACCCAGAAAATCTCACAACACTTCCAAACCAATCAAATAAGGAGAGCCAATTGTACATAGAACACAAACATCATAGGACATCTCCATACGGTAAGAGATACTACTATTTTAAATTCTTTTGCTGAAATTTCACTTAGAATAACATATCATAACTTAACAGTAAACACAGCGATGTAATGACAGTAAAACTAAATTTCTTCTCTTTTAACTTTGCAGATAATGGATGATTCACAAGTCGTCATATGATAATTGGCACAGATTTAATAAATAAAAAAAAAAAATGTATCACCCATTACAATCCACCAATTAATATCAATATGAAACCGTTAAAAACATCAATGTAAATGAAAGTAAAATAACTGTGTTTCATTTTACTCTTAAGCAGCCCATATCTCTTTCTTTTTGTATAAATTACAACCTTCCGTTAACATTATATTCAAATTTTTCTTTTCGTTCAAGTGACCTCCCAGCTGTCCTGTGGAGGCACAACACAGTTAAATTCTAGGGTGGATGTAATGATGTGAATATCAAAAATGTATTGTGCTTTAAACAGATAAATATGACGAAAATTCCACAATTACTATTGAAATTAATCAACAGAAGGCGGCTCCTTTCGGTTCTTGCACAGACAAGAATCATAAATATATTGCAGACCTTACTGTACTTTCACATACAACACCTTTGTTGCAAGAGGATCTGGGAGACATAAAAAGTAATATTCAAACCCTGAAAACCTCAGAACAAGGCCAAACATCATAGGACATCTCCATACGGTAAGAGATACTACTATTTTAAATTCTTTTGCTGAAATTTCACTTAGAATAACATATCATAACTTAACAGTAAACACAGCGATGTAATGACAGTAAAACTAAATTTCTTTTCTTTTAACTTTGCAGATAATGGATGATTCACAAGTCGTCATATGATAATTGGCACAGATTTAATAAATAAAAAAAAAAAATGTATCACCCATTACAATCCACCAATTAATATCAATATGAAACCGTTAAAAACATCAATGTAAATGAAAGTAAAATAACTGTGATTCATTTTACTCTTAAGCAGCCCATATCTCTTTCTTTTTGTATAAATTACAACCTTCCGTTAACATTATATTCAAATTTTTCTTTTCGTTCAAGTGACCTCCCAGCTGTCCTGTGGAGGCACAACACAGTTAAATTCTAGGGTGGATGTAATGATGTGAATATCAAAAATGTATTGTGCTTTAAACAGGTAAATATGACGAAAATTCCACAATTACTATTGAAATTAATCAACAGAAGGCGGCTCCTTTCGGTTCTTGCACAGACAAGAATCATAAATATATTGCAGACCTTACTGTACTTTCACATACAACACCTTTGTTGCAAGAGGATCTGGGAGACATAAAAAGTAATATTCAAACCCTGAAAACCTCAGAACAAGGCCAAACATCATAGGAAATCTCCATACGGTAAGAGATACTACTATTTTAAATTCTTTTGCTGAAATTTCACTTAGAAAACATATCATAGCTTAACAGTAAACACAGCAATGTAATGACAGTAAAACTAAATTTCTTTTCTTTTAACTTTGCAGCCCATGGATGATCCACAAATCATTGTATGATTAATGACACAGATTTAATAAAACCCAGAAAATCTCACAACACTTCCTAACCAATCAATTAAGGGGAGTCAAGTGTACATAGAACACAAATATTATAGGACATCTTAATATGGTAAGAGATACTATCAATTATAATTCTTTTGATAAAATTTAACTTAGAATAACATATCATACCTTAACAGTAAACACAGCGATGTAATGACAGTAAAACTAAATTTCTTTTCTTTTAACTTTGCAGCCCATGGATGATCCACAAATCATTGTATGATTAATGACACAGATTTAATAAAACCCAGAAAATCTCACAACACTTCCAAACCAATCAAATAAGGAGAGCCAATTGTACATAGAACACAAACATCATAGGACATCTCCATACGGTAAGAGATACTACTATTTTAAATTCTTTTGCTGAAATTTCACTTAGAATAACATATCATAACTTAACAGTAAACACAGCGATGTAATGACAGTAAAACTAAATTTCTTTTCTTTTAACTTTGCAGATAATGGATGATTAACAAGTCGTCATATGATAATTGGCTCAGATTTAATAAATAAAAAAAAAAAATGTATCACCCATTACAATCCACCAATTAATATCAATATGAAACCGTTAAAAACATCAATGTAAATGAAAGTAAAATAACTGTGATTCATTTTACTCTTAAGCAGCCCATATCTCTTTCTTTTTGTATAAATTACAACCTTCCGTTAACATTATATTCAAATTTTTCTTTTCATTCAAGTGACCTCCCAGCTGTCCTGTGGAGGCACAACACAGTTAAATTCTAGGGTGGATGTAATGATGTGAATATCAAAAATGTATTGTGCTTTAAACAGATAAATATGACGAAAATTCCACAATTACTATTGAAATTAATCAACAGAAGGCGGCTCCTTTCGGTTCTTGCACAGACAAGAATCATAAATATATTGCAGACCTTACTGTACTTTCACATACAACACCTTTGTTGCAAGAGGATCTGGGAGACATAAAAAGTAATATTCAAACCCTGAAAACCTCAGAACAAGGCCAAACATCATAGGACATCTCCATACGGTAAGAGATACTACTATTTTAAATTCTTTTGCTGAAATTTCACTTAGAAAACATATCATAGCTTAACAGTAAACACAGCAATGTAATGACAGTAAAACTAAATTTCTTTTCTTTTAACTTTGCAGCCCATGGATGATCCAAAAATCGTTGAATGATTAATGACACAGATTTAATAAATTCCAGAAAATCTCACAACACTTCCTAACCAATCAATTAAGGGGAGTCAAGTGTACATAGAACACAAACATTATAGGACATCTTAATATGGTAAGAGATACTATCAATTATAATTCTTTTGATAAAATTTAACTTAGAATAACATATCATACCTTAACAGTAAACACAGCGATGTAATGACAGTAAAACTAAATTTCTTTTCTTTTAACTTTGCAGCCCATGGATGATCCACAAATCATTGTATGATTAATGACACAGATTTAATAAAACCCAGAAAATCTCACAACACTTCCAAACCAATCAAATAAGGAGAGCCAATTGTACATAGAACACAAACATCATAGGACATCTCCATACGGTAAGAGATACTACTATTTTAAATTCTTTTGCTGAAATTTCACTTAGAATAACATATCATAACTTAACAGTAAACACAGCGATGTAATGACAGTAAAACTAAATTTCTTTTCTTTTAACTTTGCAGATAATGGATGATTCACAAGTCGTCATATGATAATTGGCACAGATTTAATAAATAAAAAAAAAAAATGTATCACCCATTACAATCCACCAATTAATATCAATATGAAACCGTTAAAAACATCAATGTAAATGAAAGTAAAATAACTGTGTTTCATTTTACTCTTAAGCAGCCCATATCTCTTTCTTTTTGTATAAATTACAACCTTCCGTTAACATTATATTCAAATTTTTCTTTTCGTTCAAGTGACCTCCCAGCTGTCCTGTGGAGGCACAACACAGTTAAATTCTAGGGTGGATGTAATGATGTGAATATCAAAAATGTATTGTGCTTTAAACAGATAAATATGACGAAAATTCCACAATTACTATTGAAATTAATCAACAGAAGGCGGCTCCTTTCGGTTCTTGCACAGACAAGAATCATAAATATATTGCAGACCTTACTGTACTTTCACATACAACACCTTTGTTGCAAGAGGATCTGGGAGACATAAAAAGTAATATTCAAACCCTGAAAACCTCAGAACAAGGCCAAACATCATAGGACATCTCCATACGGTAAGAGATACTACTATTTTAAATTCTTTTGCTGAAATTTCACTTAGAATAACATATCATAACTTAACAGTAAACACAGCGATGTAATGACAGTAAAACTAAATTTCTTTTCTTTTAACTTTGCAGATAATGGATGATTCACAAGTCGTCATATGATAATTGGCACAGATTTAATAAATAAAAAAAAAAAATGTATCACCCATTACAATCCACCAATTAATATCAATATGAAACCGTTAAAAACATCAATGTAAATGAAAGTAAAATAACTGTGATTCATTTTACTCTTAAGCAGCCCATATCTCTTTCTTTTTGTATAAATTACAACCTTCCGTTAACATTATATTCAAATTTTTCTTTTCGTTCAAGTGACCTCCCAGCTGTCCTGTGGAGGCACAACACAGTTAAATTCTAGGGTGGATGTAATGATGTGAATATCAAAAATGTATTGTGCTTTAAACAGGTAAATATGACGAAAATTCCACAATTACTATTGAAATTAATCAACAGAAGGCGGCTCCTTTCGGTTCTTGCACAGACAAGAATCATAAATATATTGCAGACCTTACTGTACTTTCACATACAACACCTTTGTTGCAAGAGGATCTGGGAGACATAAAAAGTAATATTCAAACCCTGAAAACCTCAGAACAAGGCCAAACATCATAGGAAATCTCCATACGGTAAGAGATACTACTATTTTAAATTCTTTTGCTGAAATTTCACTTAGAAAACATATCATAGCTTAACAGTAAACACAGCAATGTAATGACAGTAAAACTAAATTTCTTTTCTTTTAACTTTGCAGCCCATGGATGATCCACAAATCATTGTATGATTAATGACACAGATTTAATAAAACCCAGAAAATCTCACAACACTTCCTAACCAATCAATTAAGGGGAGTCAAGTGTACATAGAACACAAATATTATAGGACATCTTAATATGGTAAGAGATACTATCAATTATAATTCTTTTGATAAAATTTAACTTAGAATAACATATCATACCTTAACAGTAAACACAGCGATGTAATGACAGTAAAACTAAATTTCTTTTCTTTTAACTTTGCAGCCCATGGATGATCCACAAATCATTGTATGATTAATGACACAGATTTAATAAAACCCAGAAAATCTCACAACACTTCCAAACCAATCAAATAAGGAGAGCCAATTGTACATAGAACACAAACATCATAGGACATCTCCATACGGTAAGAGATACTACTATTTTAAATTCTTTTGCTGAAATTTCACTTAGAATAACATATCATAACTTAACAGTAAACACAGCGATGTAATGACAGTAAAACTAAATTTCTTTTCTTTTAACTTTGCAGATAATGGATGATTAACAAGTCGTCATATGATAATTGGCTCAGATTTAATAAATAAAAAAAAAAAATGTATCACTCATTACAATCCACCAATTAATATCAATATGAAACCGTTAAAAACATCAATGTAAATGAAAGTAAAATAACTGTGTTTCATTTTACTCTTAAGCAGCCCATATCTCTTTCTTTTTGTATAAATTACAACCTTCCGTTAACATTATATTCAAATTTTTCTTTTCGTTCAAGTGACCTCCCAGCTGTCCTGTGGAGGCACAACACAGTTAAATTCTAGGGTGGATGTAATGATGTGAATATCAAAAATGTATTGTGCTTTAAACAGATAAATATGACGAAAATTCCACAATTACTATTGAAATTAATCAACAGAAGGCGGCTCCTTTCGGTTCTTGCACAGACAAGAATCATAAATATATTGCAGACCTTACTGTACTTTCACATACAACACCTTTGTTGCAAGAGGATCTGGGAGACATAAAAAGTAATATTCAAACCCTGAAAACCTCAGAACAAGGCCAAACATCATAGGACATCTCCATACGGTAAGAGATACTACTATTTTAAATTCTTTTGCTGAAATTTCACTTAGAAAACATATCATAGCTTAACAGTAAACACAGCAATGTAATGACAGTAAAACTAAATTTCTTTTCTTTTAACTTTGCAGCCCATGGATGATCCACAAATCATTGTATGATTAATGACACAGATTTAATAAAACCCAGAAAATCTCACAACACTTCCAAACCAATCAAATAAGGAGAGCCAATTGTACATAGAACACAAACATCATAGGACATCTCCATACGGTAAGAGATACTACTATTTTAAATTCTTTTGCTGAAATTTCACTTAGAATAACATATCATAACTTAACAGTAAACACAGCGATGTAATGACAGTAAAACTAAATTTCTTTTCTTTTAACTTTGCAGATAATGGATGATTCACAAGTCGTCATATGATAATTGGCACAGATTTAATAAATAAAAAAAAAAAATGTATCACCCATTACAATCCACCAATTAATATCAATATGAAACCGTTAAAAACATCAATGTAAATGAAAGTAAAATAACTGTGTTTCATTTTACTCTTAAGCAGCCCATATCTCTTTCTTTTTGTATAAATTACAACCTTCCGTTAACATTATATTCAAATTTTTCTTTTCGTTCAAGTGACCTCCCAGCTGTCCTGTGGAGGCACAACACAGTTAAATTCTAGGGTGGATGTAATGATGTGAATATCAAAAATGTATTGTGCTTTAAACAGATAAATATGACGAAAATTCCACAATTACTATTGAAATTAATCAACAGAAGGCGGCTCCTTTCGGTTCTTGCACAGACAAGAATCATAAATATATTGCAGACCTTACTGTACTTTCACATACAACACCTTTGTTGCAAGAGGATCTGGGAGACATAAAAAGTAATATTCAAACCCTGAAAACCTCAGAACAAGGCCAAACATCATAGGACATCTCCATACGGTAAGAGATACTACTATTTTAAATTCTTTTGCTGAAATTTCACTTAGAATAACATATCATAACTTAACAGTAAACACAGCGATGTAATGACAGTAAAACTAAATTTCTTTTCTTTTAACTTTGCAGATAATGGATGATTCACAAGTCGTCATATGATAATTGGCACAGATTTAATAAATAAAAAAAAAAAATGTATCACCCATTACAATCCACCAATTAATATCAATATGAAACCGTTAAAAACATCAATGTAAATGAAAGTAAAATAACTGTGATTCATTTTACTCTTAAGCAGCCCATATCTCTTTCTTTTTGTATAAATTACAACCTTCCGTTAACATTATATTCAAATTTTTCTTTTCGTTCAAGTGACCTCCCAGCTGTCCTGTGGAGGCACAACACAGTTAAATTCTAGGGTGGATGTAATGATGTGAATATCAAAAATGTATTGTGCTTTAAACAGATAAATATGACGAAAATTCCACAATTACTATTGAAATTAATCAACAGAAGGCGGCTCCTTTCGGTTCTTGCACAGACAAGAATCATAAATATATTGCAGACCTTACTGTACTTTCACATACAACACCTTTGTTGCAAGAGGATCTGGGAGACATAAAAAGTAATATTCAAACCCTGAAAACCTCAGAACAAGGCCAAACATCATAGGACATCTCCATACGGTAAGAGATACTACTATTTTAAATTCTTTTGCTGAAATTTCACTTAGAAAACATATCATAGCTTAACAGTAAACACAGCAATGTAATGACAGTAAAACTAAATTTCTTTTCTTTTAACTTTGCAGCCCATGGATGATCCACAAATCGTTGAATGATTAATGACACAGATTTAATAAATTCCAGAAAATCTCACAACACTTCCTAACCAATCAATTAAGGGGAGCCAAGTGTACATAGAACACAAACATTATAGGACATCTTAATATGGTAAGAGATACTATCAATTATAATTCTTTTGATAAAATTTAACTTAGAATAACATATCATACCTTAACAGTAAACACAGCGATGTAATGACAGTAAAACTAAATTTCTTTTCTTTTAACTTTGCAGCCCATGGATGATCCACAAATCATTGTATGATTAATGACACAGATTTAATAAAACCCAGAAAATCTCACAACACTTCCAAACCAATCAAATAAGGAGAGCCAATTGTACATAGAACACAAACACTATAGGACATCTTTATATGGTAAGAGATACTATTATTTATAATTCTTTTGATAAAATTTAACTTAGAATAACATATCATACCTTAACAGTAAACACAGCTATGTAATGACAGTAAAACTAAATTTCTTTTCTTTTAACTTTGCAGCCCATGGATGATCCACAAATCATTGTATGATTAATGACACAGATTTAATAAAACCCAGAAAATCTCACAACACTTCCAAACCAATCAAATAAGGAGAGCCAATTGTACATAGAACACAAACATCATAGGACATCTCCATACAGTAAGAGATACTACTATTTTAAATTCTTTTGCTGAAATTTCACTTAGAATAACATATCATAACTTAACAGTAAACACAGCGATGTAATGACAGTAAAACTAAATTTCTTTTCTTTTAACTTTGCAGATAATGGATGATTCACAAGTCGTCATATGATAATTGGCACAGATTTAATAAATAAAAAAAAAAAATGTATCACCCATTACAATCCACCAATTAATATCAATATGAAACCGTTAAAAACATCAATGTAAATGAAAGTAAAATAACTGTGTTTCATTTTACTCTTAAGCAGCCCATATCTCTTTCTTTTTGTATAAATTACAACCTTCCGTTAACATTATATTCAAATTTTTCTTTTCGTTCAAGTGACCTCCCAGCTGTCCTGTGGAGGCACAACACAGTTAAATTCTAGGGTGGATGTAATGATGTGAATATCAAAAATGTATTGTGCTTTAAACAGCTAAATATGACGAAAATTCATATATGTTGTCGTATAGTTGTCGGAGTTAGGTAGGCCGTCGTAGTTGATGAGGCTTCTGGATTTGAGTCTGTCTTCGAGTTTCTGGTAATTAAGTTTGATTTTCTTCGCAGGTGTTCGGTTGTTGAGTGTGATGGGTGTCAGGTCCTTGGTGTGGATAAATGTTACACTCAGAAATAAGATGAACAATCTTTATATTATATATATAGTTTTACAAATATGAAATAACTAGTCGCGTTAGACAGTTGGTGCCTGTGATGTAATGCCAAAATGCCTCGCGCGACTCGCTGGCGGCAACCGCCGTTGTAATTACGTGGTAATTACGACCGCGACATACTCCCCCCGAGTCCGCGGAATGCGGCCGAGAAACCGACGGTTACTCCGTGGTGGCCGGACTGAGTTCAATCTCCATCGCGGAGATGAACCTTTCCGCCATGGCCAGTGTGGGCGATGGCGATAGGGTCCCCGACGATGGAGGTCCGGCCACCAGTTGCTGCGGCTGCGGCTGCTGCTGCTGTGGTTGCGGCTGCGACTGCTGCGGCGACGGCTGCTGCAGCTGCGGCTGCTGTGGCTTTGGCTGCGGCTGCGACTGCTGCTGCTGCTGCTGTCGCGGTAGCTGCTGCTGCAGCTCGTTCCTTTGGCGGAACCGGCCCACGATGAAGGTTCATCGGTTTCCGCTGACGGATTCCGGTCTGCTCCGGACAACTTGAGCTGCCAGTCTCCGGGGGCCTTGATCTCCCGCCCGAACATCATTTTGGACGGCGATTGTCCGGTGTTTCGGTTCTCTCGATTCCTGATGGTGAACAGGACGCGTGGCAGGTAGGCGTCCCACATGTAGTGAGGCTTATCGAGGAGTAGGGTTCGCAACCCTTTCTTCAACTCCTGATTTTGCCTCTCTACCGGATTGGCACGCGGATGGTATATCGGAGTCGTCCATCCTTCTGCTCCCCACTTCTCCAGTGTTTCACGCATTGCCTTGGACACAAACTGTGGGCCATTATCCGACAGTATCGCTCTCGGGTAGCCGAACCGTGGGAACAACTCCCGTTCAGGTTGCAGGTATTTGTTGTCTTTATGTCGTACGTGATATAGTTAATAATCAATATTCACTGCTAAGATGTTTCTACTTTAAATAAAACCCCTTGTATACACATACATACATACATATAAAAATACAATGTCCTTGTAAAAATGTGAATCGAAGGACCATAATGATATAACAGTGCATAGGTGCTATGACCATGTTAAAAATTAGATTTACGCGTTTTTTGCAAAGATACACGCATTACATATATGCGATAAATCGTTAAACATATAAATATTTACAGTGGCATAGATAGAATTTTCTTCTGGGGGGTGGGTCGTTTAAGAGTCAATTCATAATCACAGGTTAATATAAATAAGTTATTTTAATAATTTTAATTTTTATATAATATATTGTTATGTATATTTTTATTTATAATGAAAATATCATTTTACTATAATATGTAGGTACATAATAATTAAATGTCATTAGAAAAAAAGAAGAGATATCTGGGGCAGGTGGACACCCCTTACACCCCCTCCCCGTAACTACGCCACTGTATATATATATATATATATTTATACATGTATAACGTTCACACACGTGGTCATAACACATTAATCATCGTACGATTAACGTCTGGGTTGCAGAGACGCCAAGTATATCCAGACAGACAGCACTTGATTCGGGTACGGGTGGACGTAAACGGCGAGGGCGAATTCCACCAGCGGATTTTCGTTCAGATGCATGCCTGTAGATTTAATCGCCTCCACCAGGACTTCAGTGTTGCTGTACGGTCTGTTAATGGGAAATCCGCACATCTACAGAGTATGCATAATAAATTAATGATTATCAATTTATGATACACTTTACAAAATAAATAACGCGAGGCGATTTTTAGCGTCGTCGTACCGCGTGTGTACCTTGTGAGAGACGAGCAAGTGCTGCAACTCTGCCAGGTGACCGGTCTCCACGGCGTTCTTGTTGTTCCATGTCTCCCGTTCCAAGTGCGGCAGGATCTTGCGCAGCACCGCTATGCAATACCTATTCCACACCGTTTTGGACTTCACTCGCCATTTCATGAGTGCGTTCCGCAGCGCGGTCTCCAGCTTCTCCTGCAGCGTCCTGGCGTCCGCGATCGCTGGAGGCGTGTAGTCCACCGTGTCCGGCTGCACGGAACCAGCCATCGAGGGCGCGGCCTGGTGCCTGCCGAAGGCCGCGCTCCAGTCTCGGCTCTGCGTCACGTCCCACCGTGTCCTGGTCACCGATCTCTCGCACTGCACGTTCAGCCAGATCTGCGGGAGTATAATATTATATACACTCGGGAAAATGTAAATTAGCACGTAATAAGCATGTTGGTCTGGGACGAGGAGAAAACGTTTTTTCGAGTGCGGCAATACTTACGTTTTCTGCATTGATCAAACAGTGCACTTCCTGTATAGGTGAAAAACTGTCGCTCGTAGAGTACTGTTGACCTGTGAGCGGATCCCAGATGTCGTACACGGTGACGTTCGGGTTTTCCGGAAGCGGGCGGGACGTCAGCACGTAGGCGGCTTCGCCACGGGACACGCCGGCGCCCAGTAGCAGCCACGCGCGAACATTCAGCTTCATGAAGTAACAGCAGAGCAAAATGCCGTGGTCCACGCCCGAACCGCCTCCGAACAGCAAGCCCAGCAGTTGCTAAATTCATAAAGATGGTACAGTTTATACATATAACCGTACCAGGGGCGTACCCAAGGGGGTGTACTTGGGGTCTGGACCTCCCCCATTGAAATCCAAAAAATAAATGATAAAATCTATCGTAATTAGCATTAATTGTTTTTAAACAATTAGGTATAGTAAAGAACTGAAAATTATTTAAAATGTGTGATGATGTTGCAAACGATATTAGTCTTTAGTTATTATTTCTATAGATAGCCCTATATGGTTGTTAGATTAAATAATTTAGATTAAATTTGATTAAACAAACACTATTTTACAACCATTTATGAGAAAGAATATTAAATTTCTAAAACTGAAAAAGAATAATAAAATATAATTATACTTTCAAGTATATTTTGTTTATATATTTATATAACAAACATTATTAAATTTAATAATTTTCAAGTATATTTATATATAGTATATATTATAATATATTATGAATACATTTTTAATGAAAATAAGTAATTTAATTTCAGAATGATTGTAATTAGAGAAAAGAGGAACCCAAAAAACTAGTTAGAAGCGACACTGCTAGAGTCCAGAGGAAGTTACTTAAATATGATCTAATTCAGGTGACTATTAGCACAAAAAATAATTTTTTTTTTTCAATATAATTGGAACTTTAATAATTAAATAAAAACAATGTTTATGAAAAAACAAATAAGGAGCGTACTTATAAAATCGAAATAGAAAAATGTTGATTATATTTCTCACACTATAATGAAGTTTAAACGACATTATATGACAAAACACTGTGTAATGGAGGAGAGGAGACATATATAATAATAATAATATGTACTAATTACAATAAATGCTGTCATTAATTCCAATAAATAAATAAATAAATAAATAAATAACTTACGTCTCCTGTCAGCCAGACGTCGAAACGGCCGATGAGCAAAACGTTGCTGTTGACAACCGGTATGAGCGACACGAACCTGGCGACCATTTCGACGGTGGTGTTTTGCATGTCGTCGGAAATCGCTGAAAACACGATAAAACGATGGATGTAAGAACGAGCGTCTGACATTGAAGCCGTTTCGGCGGCAGCGAATGGTTCCGTGTACACACAGATGCGTATAATTAATAAATTATTATGTACTCGGAAGCGGCAATGGCCTAAAGAATCTCGTCACGCAAACCGATTTCCCGCTGCAATGTATCACCAAGGTTTTCGCGGGCCTCTGAGGAAACTGTTTCGCTCCTTCCGTGCGCCAATACTCCAGGTATCTCTCGAAATTGAACAATTCGCTGCAGTCCAACCGTTCCTGTGAAAAAGTCACAACAATTACAATTACAAGCAGCATGCGTGCGTAATGTATACAATGAATTGAGTATATAAAATGAATTGAATATATATAATGAATTGAGTATATAAAATGAATTAAATAGATCAGCGCAGCAACGACACGGCGCGCGGTGTCATATATACATTGCAAAATAAATAGCATTTCAATCTATTTTCGTGCTAATGTTTTTGCATATTTCTCGAGTTTTAATTATCCAATCAACTTGAAGCTTTTTGTTAGTATTTAGATCAATCAATATTAATCAATACATTTTTCGGTTTGCCCAGAGTCTAAATAATTTCACCTACTTTGATGGGTTCAGGAGGATGCAATGGTGGTTGAGCCATAATGAATAAGCTCAGAAACGTTGAATTTCTGTAATGAGAGCTTTCAGAGTTCGATACGATTCTTTCATATCCCAAAAGATGTCTAGGTGTGTTCATTTGGAACGTTCCTTCGATCTGAAACAAATCGCATAAAACTGAAAAAAATAGTACTAAAAGAAAAGGCATTTATTTAGAAAAAAAAGCATTCACATAAAATATTATGTCGTACGACGTTGTACGCAATTGTAACCACAACCACTGTAATATCAAAAACGCTTGATCGTCAATTGAACTTGCAATTATTATTATTATTAATTATTATTAGCGCGATGATAAAACATTTACAAATAATGACTTTCACATAAAATTTTGCACTAAAATCACAGATATTATTATTGTTACTATGACATAGTCTTGTGGAGGAATAGATTCGGATGTGACAAATTATTTATGCACTTACGAAAGTGCCGCAAGTGCCAAGTACATGAAAGTCAAGGCTCATGTACAGAAGTAAGAAGCCGTTTAAAGATCAACTGGAAATTATTGTCTTTGTAAGTCTGTTACGCACAATGTTACACGATTTAAACATAGTTATAGTAGCAGTATCAACCGAGTAAACAAATATTATTATCACACTGATTTATTAAATAAATTAACGTTATAAACTGTACAGAGTTATTAGATTAATGAACCATTAATAGTTTTCAGTACCAAAATTGAAAGTACACATTTTTTTTTTATTGTTTAGAAAATGTAAATATAAATACTCTTTTTTTGATTCAGAAATATTAAATTAATTCTTACAATGAAGATATACAAACAAACAAATAAAATATAAATATTCAATAGAGTATTTTGTTCAACCATTATTAGTCATAACTCATAAGTCTCCGTAACATCATTAATGGTAAATAGTAAAACTTGATGAGAAACTACTCAATGGCAAAAGAAATTGAAAAAAAGCACAATTTCGATGATGACATGTGAAGCGCAAAGAAAAGGCCAATTAGAAGCAACAGAAATTTTGTAAGTTTTGTAAAAATGTAAAATAATCTAGGTCTCTAACGAAAATTGTAAAAACCACTACTGCTAATAATTCTGATAAATATTAAAAAAATTAATTCGAGGATCATAAAAATAATAAATAGTTTTCAAGTATTAAACAGAGCCGAGGAATAAAATACGAGCGTATTCACTGACTTGATGGTTGTTGAATAATGCTGATATTGGTATAACACAGCTGCCCAACCAGTGTCTCTCTAAACGTTGATGTATGTTTGTTTCTCGGGTCCTGTCGTCTTCCAATATGTCCACTACTATTTCATCAAACATATTAATGTGTATGCAATCGTCGATAGATTGGACTTCATTAGGACAAAAATCAACGGAATTCGACCTGTAAGAAAATAATAATTCCTAATATTACCATTACACATTAATAAGTTGACCCTTATTTTGATATCCAATTGTAATGTGCATAATAAATGCATGGAAATCAAGAGTGTTTTTTTCTCTTCTACTAGAATCAAATCAGAAATAAAAATAGATATGAATTTTTGAATTAAAATGTTTTCATTTTAACAACGAAATAGTTGATTTAGACACAAGCCTGTGCTTTAAATGCGTGCACTTTATTAAATAAATGCCGTTGAAAATAATAAATAACAGAAAAAATAAAACATTTCAAAATACAAATCTAATTGTTTATATAACAAGTTGTGAAACAAAAAGTTGCAAGATTTTTTAGCTTTATAATCTAATTTAATTCTGTTTTGGAAATAGTTTTAATTATTGTAATTTTTGTATTACAATAAATAATGAAAAAGGGTTTTGATGTTGATAAATAGAGATAACACGTTGGAAAAATGCTGACCTAACGGTTAAATGCAAATCTTGGTTCCATGTTGGATTAGAACCTTCAGCTGTGGTAGTTCTGCTCGTATGGTTCTTGAAAGATATCTCAATAAATGGTTGAACCGGAACCATTGCGATGTCTCCCATCATCATATCAGAATTTTTCCTCACGGGCACCTCAAAAGCTCTCATCACATTGATAACAACCTTAAAAGATTAATACACAAATTAAAATTCTATAAAAATATCACAAAATCAATAGTTCACTTTGATTTCTTGGCCCGACAAGCTTTTGGCTGGTATTTTTTTTCTTTCTTTTCTCCGGGGACGTAATGGACGCTTTGGTTGAAACATTTTCATGAACGTCAAACCCAAGGTCCTACAAACAATAGCAATATAATATAATACACTTGACTATAATTTGAATAATTTTACTGACAGTTTTGGCTAATAATTTAAAAAATATAATATGTAATAACATGTACCCGATGTCTGGAACGTTGTCTTCGACAATGATATCTCTAGTAATTTTATTTCTGTTGCCCAACTTGCATTGTTTAAGAATCTTATCGTAGAGTCTTATTACAGAATAACGCCCCCAGATTCTACTGGTTTCCAAAGGTCCAAGACCAGCAACTTCCAGGGCAAGCTCTGAAGTAGACAAACGATTTTCAAACTCCTTGAAAAATAATTCAGCCAATATTAGTTACGTACAGAAATACATATCATAATTATATTGTTGAATATAAACTGATTTCGAGTGAAGGTAATGTTTATAAGATAACTCAATTTTACATACGTTAAAAATATCTTTTGGTATAAGCCATTCTTTTAAGGGAACGGCTTTGGCCATTCTAAATTCTATTTCCCCACGGTCGCGTAATTTTAATAATTTCAATCTAGGATTGGAATCCAATTCATCTTCTGAACAAAATTCCAAAATTTTTTTATATATATTGACACTAAATTTTGTCTTCAAATCACAAACCATTTTTTCATCGACATTCTAAAGTACAAAAAATAATTTTAAAACCAATTATTATGAAACATTAATAGGACGATTCTATCTAAATACTTTCAAAGCTTCGAAAAACGATGCGTTGTTTGGATCGTTGGGATCCGGATGCAAATCATTCATCCAACTTAAAAGTTTCTCTGTTTTAGCTGATATTGCATTATTCGTGCTGAAATAACAAGTGTCATTATTATCACTTATTTAATTTATTATCTAAGGAAAGACGTGTTAAGTACTTCTGAGAGTAAAGTTTATTGAAAAAATCTTCAGGCGGGCATAAAATTTTATCACCAAGTGTGCCCCAGCCGACCTTACACATCACTTCACCAGACGTGTACAGACATTGAACTTCCGTGTCCTCTGGAAATATCTTAAAGTCAACACCACTACCAACGCCTGCATTTTGGACACTTTGATTGCCAAAACAGCTGAACTCTAAGTTTTCCATGCCGACAACATCCAATGTAGTATTGCTAAAATTAAAAAGTAATTAAATGCTTTAAATAATTACAATAATAATAATAATAAATAATACTATGACCAAACAATTGTTACCTTATGGGAAAAGGTATATAAAGTTCTGCAATAGGATTTTTAGTGAACATATTTTTTGAACTCGTGTTTTCACAGTGAATATTCAAAGAAAATGTATCTGGCCACTGGTGAATTTCCACAACGAATTTCTGATTAACATTGACTGAAAAACTATCGTCTAGTGGTATGGAAACGGATTCGCATACTATTTGTCCATTGAACATCACAACAAACCAAATAGAATGTTTTAATAATGACAACCTCCGTTGAAGTTCACTGTGGCAAAAAAATTACATGTTTCATTCAGTTATAATTTTTAAATTACTCAACAAAGTAACTATGCATTTTAAATTACTCTTTTGTAGTTATTTGGTCTTCCGGAGTAGTTTCTGTTTTTAACATATTAAACGTAATAATCGGTTCTCCTGGTGATCTCAGGGATTCCGAAAGGATACTAAAAACTTGATCTCTAACGTTAGGGACTTCGGTTTCGATATTTTTCTCTCTCATTTCTTCAACGGTCTCTTCTACTAGTCTAAATGATATTAAAATTAAATTGTAGCCATTAAAATAGTGATTGAACACACTTGTTGAACTCAGTTTCCCATTCCTCGGTATTATCGTTGTCATCTACAATTATTTCTAACTTGGTGCTCGTAACTGTGTACTCTTGCCTTTCTCTCAATTTTTTCAAGTCTCTCCAGGTAGCCAAAATATTGGATATCAAAGAGCGGTCCGCTTTACCTTCGAGTAATCTTTGAGCTCGAGTTTCTTTTATTTCCGTCTTGTACCTGAATGCAAATATTTAAAAATATATGTACATGATATATAAATAAAATATAAATTTAAACCTAATTTTTCATAAAACACACACCTCTGTAAACGATTTTTATGGTTCTCTAACAACTCTTTATCATTTTCCTCGGCCATCACTTTTATTACTGTGTCTCTAGCATTTCGCAACGCCTCCAACCTACCAGATAACATTTTTGTTCTGGCAATATTTTGACGACATTCATACTTATGATACAATTGCAATAATTGCTTGTCTAGAACGTGTTGTCTACTGAATAAAGCATGATGACTAAATTGAATTTTTGAAACTTCCAATTCCAAAAGGAACTTTATTTCTTTAGAATCCTGTGATAAGCTGTTGAAACTGTATGGACTCTTAAACGGCATTGCCTGTTTACACAATAAGTAGATTAAAAAATTAGAACTAACATAAACAATAAAAAGCTATTAATACCTTTTGATTTTGTACTTACTTTGGTGTACTTAATGTCTAAGTATCCACTGTTTTCAGTAGAATCTAATAATTTACAGCAATATGGACCAACCAAAGGATCGGGTAATCTGATAGGTTCACCATCTTCACCAAACCAATGACTAAAAATTAAACAATTGACAATAATTATAGATTATTATTATTTCAAAAACTCATGTTCATAATATAAATGTTTACAATTCGTTAGCTTTGATGAGTCTCTGTTCAAGCTTGTTTAGACATTTTTCTTTGACTGGGGGATAAGTGCCAACGTACAATCCTTCTTTTTCTGGATATCGAGGCTGTCTCGAATTTAATCGTAGAGCAAGATCCACTAGAAATAAATAATTATAATTAAGTCTTGGATTTATATGCATTTAGTATTTACATAATTATTTTAATAGTCCAAAAAAAAGGCAGAATGAATCAGAATTAAATTTGAATATAGTTGATATAATTTTATTTTGCATTTTTTTACTTTCTAATTTTAAATTATAAATAAAGGGACATAATTGAAAGTTTTTCAATATTAAAGTTAAATTTAATCATTTCAGTACCTAATGTATAATTGTGTATTTAATAATGAAATCAATTTTAGTTACTTTGAAGTATAACTAAGTAAGAATGTATTCAACCTAAATGTCTAACATAAATAATAATTGTAACTATAATAAATATTTAACACAGGTTATAAGGCTTATAAATGAATTTCAAATTCATATAATTAACACATTTCTAGTTCATAGTTGAATTTCATTGTATTTTTACCAAAGAATTATATTTATGGAATTGTATTTTTCAGAGTAGAAAAACAGTTTTTAATATATTCATCATACCTTTGAAAAGTCTGAATGTAAGTAGTTTAAAATTCATTTTGTTGAGTATATATAGGTTGTTTTTTTATGTAAAGAAAATATGTTTGATTTTTAAGGGCGTATTTTAATAAAATAATGGCCTAACTATGTACCTACTTTATAGGATTCATACAAATAGATACAATAACAATTATTAGTTATTACATAAATATTACATAACATATACCTCGAGATCCATCTGGAATAAAATAAATCTTTTCAGCTGCCTCTTTTATTCTAATGGATGTATCCAAAAATGGTACCAAAGTAACATCAATAACATCAACGTCTTCTCCATCCGTTAATCCTAAATAATCTTCTGTAACTAGTTTCTTATTTTCATCATTTGGAGCACCAGCAGCTTCTGCATCTGATTTTAACAAGAAAAAAAAAATTGAAATTGATTTTATAAATTAGTTTATGATAACACAAACAATTATAATTGATGAATAAGTAAGAAAATATTTTGTAAACATACCACTTGATTCAGCCGATTGTTCTTGAATCACTTCGCTTGTCTTAGACGGCGGATCCCATACTTTGGTAAAAAAATTATAACTTTCAATTTCAAGGTCAACCTTTGAAAAATCAAATCAAATCTTAACATAAAAAATAACATGCATTGTCAAGTGAAAAGTGTGTGTATACATTTATCACATATATTATATTTATGATGGCATAATTATCACCAACAGTTAATCAAACCAAATTCATTTATAATATACTCTAAATGGGAATTGTAACTACTAAGTATTTCAAAGATTTTGATTAATAAAATATAAATGTAAAAAGCAGATGCAAAAGCTTAATGCGAGAATGAATATGTTCATGAAGTGATTCAGTTAAGTCCATGCTTCGTAAAGTACACCTGTCCAACAAGACAGGTGAGGAAATGCAGGTGCTGTGCTGCAGGAACTATGGTTGAAAGATAAGGATGAAACGGCCCGTGAAAGAAACTTACATTAGAACATATAGAAGGTAAAACTAACAATAGAATTTAAGTGCAATAATTAAATGGAATGATTACAATAATTAGAATTACATTTTTTTTCTTTTCACTTGACTAAAAATCAGTTATAGATTTATAATTCAAAAAGATTTCTCACTTATTGTGTAACAGAATATTCGTGTATATTAATAAAATCAGTGCAATAATTGTTGAAGCAGCTACCTGTGTAATGTAGTGTATAACACTAAATATATATAAAAATAGTTAATTAAACCGAGTGAAATCAACTTAAAACATTAAATATTACATTTTTTAAACTTATACATTACCTCATTTTTGTCATTTATGACCACAGTTTTACTTTGCTTGTCTTTTTCATGCTTCTCTAAGGCAGCTGCAACTACTTCATTTTCTGAATTCATCTGAAAATAAAAGTCGATAAACAGATCACAAAATATATTTTATTAAAAAAAAAGTTTCTTTTATACAGGATTATATTGAATGAATATAAATTTACCTCACTATTATAACTATGGTTAAATTACAAATTATATTAAATTATTGACCTCAACTGACATATTACTGGATCTATGAAAATCATTTATTACACATATCAATAAAAACTAATTTAATGTTTTAAATATAGTAGTTTGAAAAATTGTCTATTTTTTCAGCAAATAATATTGAGTGAGAATCAATGAAAAGGGGGGGGGGGGGACAATTGAAATTTCTCATGTGTAGCAGTAAATAACAAAATTTTAAGAAAATATATGAAAATGATATATCGGTATGTTTAATTTAGTAGATAATACTTATATTATTTACTTGTTGATTAAATAAAATGGAAATTAAATAATAATTAGTATAGGAATTAATACAGGTATATTATTAATATTTTTTAAACACAAAGAAATTAACTACATGGATTTAGTAAAAACAGAAATTAATGATGTTACTATTTACTTTCATGTTCATAATATTAATGAATTTCATTAAAACACTTGCCTGCTAAAATCAAAATGAATTAATGTTCAACTGGATAAACATTATTTCATATTTTAATAGGTATCGAAAAAGAACTACCTTCCTCAAAGTCAAAATAATTAAAGCTCTGTGGCTTTGAACACAACTTGTATTACACTTCATTTGTGCAAATTGGATTTTACAAAGTATATTTCAGAAGAATTTAATGATCAGACATACCAATTGAGCTAGACGTTCAGCGGGTTGTTTAACGTTTTGTTGGACCTTATTCTTTGTCTGTTCCACAACTACAGTGTTAGAAGCCCGTTCCTGAAAGCAAATAGCGTTAAACATAAACGTTTTGACAAAGAAATCGTGTCACATTTACCTTGACTTGATTGACGTGTTCTCTGAGGCGATCTTTGAACGAACGTATTTCCGACTGCGAGGTACACGTGCTGGACATACCGTCTATCGACGGTCTACGGCTGTCTATTGCGCTGGCCGGGCTCATACCCTAATAGATTAGAAAATACAAATAACGGTTAAATTTACAAAACTTTTAACTTTTAATTGGTTTACCAAATCTATGGCGGTGTTTGCCGTCTGTTCTGAAGGCTCTGGCGTTTCGGGACAATCGAGTATTTCCAAATCGTTGTCCTCCATGGTCAACAATGTTATGACCGAATGTCAACAGCTCGTACAAAACTTCAAAACCGTTCAATCATACGGCGTTCGACACAGGCTGGTCGTTAGGTGAACACGGCGATATTGCTGGCGGTTTTCCAGTAAATGTTAATAGCAATGAAAATAAAAACAACCGTGAGACTCCAATCGTTATACTTCCGAACAGATTGTAAACACATTTCTTTTAATAATAATGGAAAAAAGTCAGTGAACGCGGCCGGGTTCACTTTAAACGGAAAAACAACACTGGCTAAAACGAGCATTTCGGTGGATTCTGTTTTCGCAACGATCTCCATGGTTACTGAGAAACAATAATATTTCCACCATGATAACCGACCATAGAGTAATCTATGTAACCAACACGCCGTGATAACCGTGGTAACTGACGTTATCAAAAAGGATTCGCGGTTGTTTCGAAACGGTTTTCAACGATAACAACTACAATCACAGTCCGCGATAACTATGGAACGTAAAAGAAAATCAATTGACATAATACCTATTTTTCCCCAAAACTTAACGTGTAGTACGCTTTTTGAACACTTTTAAAAAAGTAAGAAAAGACAGTTTTTAAAACGTCCTTAAACAATAATTGTTTCAATTTATTTTTATCGATATCATTATCATCTTCAGCATGTCTTAACCCTTTCACTACCCTTGTTCATTACAATGGACATGACTTTATAATTTTTTTCCACACTTACTGTTTACCAATTTTGGTAATGTTTAATATTGATAGCAATTGATAAGTTCTGTAGAACATTATAAAAATATTTTCATTCCGTTAACTATTATCAATTGTTGTCAATAAATAATTAAAAAAAAAAAACATCGTGTATTACAGCATGTCAAAAATATCGAAATATTTTCTCATTTTACGGCTAAAATATTAGTGTTGGCTATACTGCGTATTTTTTTCTAGATCATAAATATTATCAAGAACCTTATGCCGCCAATAGAATTCACCTTTAGCAATTATTTTGTTAGTTATACGTGATAATACGTATGTCCATTGTAATGGGCACTGGTAGTTCCTGCGCTACCCAACGACCGTTTTCGACGGCACAAACATTTCTTGCCTCTTGGTATTAGAAATCAAAAACAATGATACAATAGACATATACTTATTGTTTCTTTTGTATATTAAGCGTCATTATGATAAATATATCCCTATGATTCCTTTTTACAGTGGGAGGTTCAGGTACTTTTGATTGGGATTATTATTTTATTACATTATTCCGATCACAACGTATTTGTATTTTGACGATGTATGAGCGATTTTGAGCTGTCGTGTTGTGTTGTTTGTGTTTTGATTTTATTATGGCACCAAATTTTAAACCTTTTGGGAGAGGGAGATATAAGGGATTTATGTAGTTCGTCCATAACATCCGAGGATGAACCAGAGTTTCTTCTACAAGAATTTGAGAACAACGATTATTCGGGGATAGTTGAAAATGAATATTTAGTATTGGAAGATGCAGATATATACGACGAATCTGATAATCTAATCGAGCAAACCCAAGAGCCAGTGGCCGAAGTCCCTAAAAATCAAATATTAGGTCAATACAATACCATTTATTAAAAAAAAAGAAATCGAATGGATAAGAATATTTTTTCCTGAATTCCCAGTGTCCATAGTAATGGACATATGTGTAACTTTTTTAATAATGTTCCAAAAAAAAAAAAAAAAAATTGGGATATTATACTGTTAGATCACTGATTACGAATATGCAAAAAAATAATTTTTTTGACCAATATTTTTAATTCGGTAGTGAAAGGGTTAAGTTACTTGTGTTTTTTTTTTTTTTTTTTAGTTTCATTTCACATCAATAAAAAACTTCAAGCCATACATGGAAATAATTAAAAGATAGGTACATAATAAAAAATACATATTACTATGATTTCGGATAACCAGTTTTGGTAATTTGTTATTCAGAGGTGTAAACGATAAATATTTTGGAATTGGTCACTTCTATTAACGACAAAAAAAAAAATCTTCACGATTTTATTCGTAAATAAAGGTAAACAAAAATAATTAAATAGCACCCGATATTACAATTTCGTATTTGGATACTCGTATATAAATACGTGTAACATTATTGAAATTTTAAATTACAGTGAACAGGGAAACCTCCGAATAGCGAACACCCACGAGATTGTAAAAATTGTCCAATATTAAGAGGTGACCGCTGTTGGGAAAAATGAATACAATGATATGTATGCATTGAGGCTGTGCCGGGACCTGAAATTATGTTCGTTATTGAGAAGGTGTCCGAAAGGTTGTAACTGTATGTATATATATATTATATAATAATAATAATATGTATAAAATCATAGTATTTACTATCTCGTATTTGTTTACATCTAATTGTATTTTTACACAACAAATTCGTTGTGTTATAATTTCATAATTAGTCTTTTATCCTCGGAGATTTTATCGAAAATAATTGCAGTTGGACTTTAATGTGTGTGTATTTATGTGTGTAGTATTTATGTACACAATTAGATGAGCATATACATGTGAAACTTCTCTTTGACGGACACGTCTAAATAGCGGGCACTTCTCAATAACGGGCAAATGTTCAGTTCTCGTCACAGCCTCAACACACATGCATACTATTCTATTAATTTTCCCCAATAGCGGACACCTCTCAATATCGGACACTTTTGACGATCGCCATACAATATTGTATTACAGTAAGTACATGACTTGTTTGTTTGAATCGTAGACGGGTCACACGGGATCTTTTCCTATCGCCTATCTACGTATAATTTATGTTACGAGAGTATAAAATCGTTCGTCACATATGCTAAAGATTAAACCAATGGCGTCGGGCAGTAGAGTTTTAAGTGTCCGTATCGGGCAAATATCTCTCGAGACCACCGTGCGCCTGCATAATATTACACGCTCGTTCTAGAACGTATTGTATTACACCATGTAACGTAGACACCGATATATTAATTATTATTTTTTATTATATTATAATACCTATAGCGACGGCGATGTGCACTTGAACGTTGTGACGTATTAAAACATTATTCGTTTGACGAGTATATTTTTTATGACAACAACTACGGTTTCTCATTGTAAACGTTACTGAGCTATACTAAACACGTTGTTATTCGTTGTTCAATAATAATGGATCTATGCGATTGCCTGCAGAATTATAATTTCACGCGTTCATTTGGCATTAAACATTTTGTGGCTTATTCGGTCGAAATAAACGGCATTTGTCATAAATAATATCATAACGTACGTGTTGTATTTGCAGGCGGAGATCGGGAAGAAGTCTTCGCCCCTCAAATATTTCCCAAGCCCAACGAAAAATAATGTCAAAACGATGATATAATGGAGGTGAAATGTTTGACTCTGAACGTAAAGTTTTGTTAAAAAAAAGAATAAAGAAACATCATATTCAATTTCAATATTGCAAAGCAAACTTTCTGACTAATCAAACAATTAGGTATGATATTTTCGTGTACCCCGAGAGTCGAGACACTTTTTTCCACAGTCTCGTCCAACCCATCAATAATATACTACTTGTTTTTTTTACAGGGTGGCCCACCGTGAAATCCCAAAGATTTACGGATATTTTACAATTTTCTAGAAATTAATAATTATTGAAAAGTCACTTTTCCCAGCCGGTATGAAAACACACAAGTTCGCCCGTAAGTGTTTAATGTGATTTCTCTATTATTGATGAATTATCCGAAGAAAAAAAAAATGAACATCCACGGAGATATTTCCACCGGGATATCCAGGGGGTGGGGCACCTCGTGTGTACAATATACGTTACCTATATTTGTACACGCTTGTTAAATCGGACGCGTAATCACTCAAGTACGAAAAATAGTCACTTCCTGTGTCCTGCCCCCTCCCCTGCCCGGAAAATAGGTCTGGCCCACAGATTCGACCGGCTGTGTCGTCGAGCGACTGCCGCCCGCACCGCTGTCCAGCGATATTATCTCGATGGTATATTATTATTATTATTCATATCGCGGCAATAACAATACTATCTCTATAAAATAATATTACGACTTCACGACGACGACGACGACGACGATTACGACCTACGACGAATAGTCATATTATTATATACCGTAGGAAATCTGCGATCGGAATTCGTGATAATGCATAATACGTTATTAAATTTTATTGCGTACAATATAATAATATAATATCGTTTATGATAATGATATTATTACTATTATCATGGCGGCGACAACGGACGGAGGATCCCGTCGAATCCTACGCCGGCCGGCGCTATTGTAACACGAAACGCGCGCGTGACGTCCCCAGAATGCCCACATTGTATTGTATATTATAATGTTATACGATGACTATACGTGTACGAGCATTACATAAATATGATGTTATGGTAACATATTGCGACGCAATCTCGCCGGTGGCCACGAGATCCTGCTGCAGCAGCTCTGCGCGTATTGTGAGACCGTCGAATGCACCTACAGCGGAGCTTCGGTATGCGAAGAAGCAGGTGAAGGAAAACGCACAAAACGATCCGAAGACTAAATATACGTCGCACGCATAGTTTGTACGAATCGTACACGTCGCGAGACTAATATTAATATTATAAGAAATGTCTTGAACGAAAACAGCGACAAAAAAGCGTCCAAGACCTCGCCAACTGTGGTTAGATAGGGCGAAGAAGGATATTTCAGATTGAATGGCGCAATGGATCGGATTGGACGGAGAAGCTTGGTAGAAGCATACAAAAGACCTTAAGCATACGATATATAACCTATAGCATTTCGAAAAAAAAAAAAACCAAATAACACGTATACCGTCAAAGCGCGGGCGGGGGCACAAGGAAATGCACGAAGTATACGCAGTCGAGATACTTGAACGATGAAATGAAAAATTTCCGACGAAACGAAGAAACACAACATCGATTCTGTTGCTATCCCAGATCATTGCGCGCGTTTATACGGTGGCTCAACATTATTTTTCCGCGTACTGCCCATCAGACAAGTTAGTAATATTTTAACAATCGTTATGACCAATTTAATTAGACTCGATAGGTTGGGTAATATTTATATTAATAAAATGATAATACGAGCATACGATTAAAATAATATAGTAGAAGGAGCACGAGAATACAATGATCCGGTTACTCTCGTATTCGTCGTGTAAGCGCGCACACCACACATTGTCGTCGTACCCAAATATGTCACGATAACAACAACGTAACACGTCAAAAGTCGAGATCAGTAATAATAATAACAATAACGATAATCGACTTACGGGAGGCGCGCGCGCGCGCGGCTATAGCATTATTATTGTTATCGTTCCTACGTGTATTATTATAAACGACGGTTTATTGTAATCATCGTTTCGGTATAGGCGCGTGGGCTCGTCTGCCTACGACGAGGAACAGGAAAAAAAAAAAAAAAAAAAAACAAAACACAAAAGTAAATAATATACACTCGTTCCGGACGCGCGGCGTTCGAAAAAAATCGACAGTAGGCGCTCCGCCGATGTACGTAATATATTTTTTTATTTTTTTTTTTTATACATATATATGACGTGCACACACGATTTTGTAAATCAACACCGAAACGGCGTCTTGAGGCTCTAGACTGCTCCTATTATGTGTATACATACATATATTATATCCGACATAATGCGCGTACGCCGTCTCGTGTATACATTATTATTATACGATTCGGGATCGGGCGACCGCCTATTACTCGTATAAAATAGGTATATTGTAGTGTACGTTACACTACGACGATTTCCACTCGATGAATGAGACGAACGAAATAAAAAATAAAATAAATACACGAATACTACGCGTATACAAAACTATACGGGTTAGGTAGGTGATCATATTATATACCGCTATAGTCACTATATTATAACTCCGGTTAGTTATAATAACGATCGAGGCCGCGCGTACGGTAAAATATCACGACATCGACGACGAGAGGAGACTCGTCATGTACAGGGTGTGTGTGTGTGTGTGCGCCCCCTTGCAGCAAACAGAACAACAGTTTTCGGTTTCAATGTTTACCGAACGAATTACTCTGCGGCGGAGGTAAGCATGAAATTGCGCGCGGGCTAGTGTCTACTAGCAGCTGTAGCTGATCGTCGTGCGACCACTCCGTTTTTTTAGCGTTACATCGTCTCGCGCGAATATCATAGAACAATAATATTTGAAACGAAAAAACCTCTACATTTATGCGCGATATCATTATTATATCACACGGCTTGTGCCGCTCACGACAAGGCGTCAAAGTACTGTGAAATCGGTAATATACGTAGTTATACTATGAATATTTAACAAAATGTCTGAATGTCATGCGAAAGTTCAAAAACGTTTTTTTTTTTTTTTTAAACTTTTATTACAGATATCGACGACCCCGGAGCTTCAAAAAACTCGGTCCAGATTTGCAGACGATCTTCGTGTGCGCAGGAAAACGGAATGTTTTTTCGTGGAAAATGTCGAGCTGAGGAAAAAAAAACTAATTTCGTTTTCGCAGGTAAACAGTCCCGTGTTTCGACTCTGGCGAGTGCACGTGTAGTGCACCGTGAGTGCACCGCCCCTTTAGATCCCTACTCGATCCACTACTGCAGTGGTACACGAGCGAATAATACACAGTCACCCTGTATACGTACCACGAACGTACGTAATCGATAATAAACACACAGCTACCTCTATTACAATAAAACACAATACAACGCGATATCGCCGTGCGGACGGGCGTACTCTCGCTCGCCGGTAAAAATGTAGGTAAAAACCTAGGTAGGAATAAAAAAAAAAAGAAAAAAAAGTCACACTCGGCCGAGCGCGACGGACATAGGCGGCGTAACAACAATCGCGCGACGCGGGCGAACGGATGAAATCGTCCGGCTGCGCGTTTTGTTTCTGTCCGCACGGACCCATGTCGTGATTTCCCGTTTTTACATTATTATTATTTCTTCTTCACTCGTGATATTATTATATCGTTTTTCTCTCGTCCGCGTTATCGAAAAATATTTCAAAACGCGTTTACCAACTGCGCGTTACATAATATGTATATCTACGGGCGCGTTAAATCGCAGAGACGCGTTCAAAAAAAAAAAAACGAGTATTTTATTTTTTTCTGCTTTTTAATTTCACAAAAATGACTAGCGGTTTTTTCCTCCGCTCCGTGTTTATAATATTATACGTTTATTATACGCGGACACGTTTTCACGTCGGATCGTGAGAACGACACGACGACCGAACACACTCGTAAATAACTATCGTATAACACACTCGCATAGTAATTTATATTATTATAAGACGAAGCGCTCGCGGAACGCGAAATATACAAAATGACGAATGACGGACGCGCTTGATAGATGGACTCGGTATTGAATCGTCCGCGATTGCATCAACACGCGTCACCGCCGCTACAACCATAATACGGGCCGATAGGTAGAGGCGGTCGACTTTCAGATCGTTGCAGCTGCATCAGCTGCGCTCGTCTTCTCGCTGAGGCCACGGATGGCGACTTGAACATTTTTTTTTTTCGAAAGGGGCCAACACATACGTACGCGCGTGATTTATCTATTTGTTACGATGAACGCCGAAACGGATTTCAATTTATATCGTTATAAGGTCATGACGATTGCGAAGGAATAACAAGGATTCCGGACACTGGAAACGAACGGAAAAAAAAAAAGGATTTGCGTACTAAAGAGAAATATTATTATATAGTCTCGCGTCGTTAGGTTACACCCGTCGACGTAATATCGTATTTTCGATTCACTTTCGATCGAATAATGTATAGTTTTACGGTTCGAGTGGCGAGATTAATATTAACATCGAGAATATAATAACACGCATCGAAAACCGCAGAGATTAAAAATTCAAATTTATTCAAATTTTCGGTTTGAAAAAAATAAATATTTTCCGTCTTTAAAATTTAATAATATCGTGAAAGTTAATGATTACCACCTTTCACAACGGTAATATTTTAAGAATATTTATTTTTATTTTTTATTTCCGCCGCTTTAAGAGCATAATATTTAAACGACTAATCGTCGCTCGTCGTTCTCAATACTTGTTAACATAGTTTCGTCGGCAAACGTATAAATCATCATTCGCTACATTCGAGCGTTCGCGGAGTTGCGCTAAAAACGACAGCGTTTATCTTTAACGTGGCGTTTAGACACATTTTGCGTAGTAGATATTTACTAGTAACATAAAACAGTCGGAAACCGGATTTTAATAATGATTAAGGACGTGTTTTTTCAAGTTCTTTGTGTACAAAATGTATTTATTTATGAAACCTATTTTATTCTGCAGGAAGAGACTGTCATCGTCGTCGTTAATAGAAGATTCGACAGACGACTAAAGGTGTGTCATACAGCGTCGTACGTTCTTTCAAAAATAACCGTTCGAATAAACTCGGGCGAAAAGTAAATTTTAACAAAAAAAAAATTATTTCTTTGTTTTAACGTTATGGAATATTATTAAAACGATTTTTTATTTTGTTCTTGGTGATGGGCTGTCGATAACCATAAAGTACAACAAAAAAAGAAAAAAGAAAAAAAAAGACTCGATGAAAAATCATTAGTACTACAACAATTCTGAATTGTTAAACACGCAGTCCAGTTCATCTATTTTTCCGTGTGAGTTTTTGTCATCAATTTTACAGTATGTCATAACAATAATTGGAGTTTTCGAACGCGGTATAAGGTCTGTGGATTTTTATTATAAATGTTTTATAAAAAACGAGCCGTACCCCATCCCCATAGACACCTCACGCTGCGATAGCCTCCCACGCAACAAGCCCAATGATGGCCGACGACCTGCGCGCGCAGCTCGGACCAGCAGCAGTCTCGCGCACTCTACTTGTCCTGTTTTAATTTCTCGCTCTCGCATTGAACCCTCGACAGTAAATCGCATAGTAAATATTATAGTATTCATAACGATCCATATTTGTACGTTTTCTATTAAGCTTGCGGTATAGACGCCAGACCGCGCTCACGAGACCTGCACGTTTGTTTCCGTCGTGTTATGTTGTTTCGCCGACAATATTGTCATGACCGTTTCGACTCGAACCATAATCACTATATTTTGATCATCACGGTCTCGACGGTTCCTTTCCCGCACGTCCAATAATTAGGTAGGTACTCGTCGGAATCCGGGGCGTTCGAAGACCATAGAAAGTCAACGGGCGAACGAGTTGGCGCTTTAAAACAGCGCGCGGTCGATGTGTCCGTACATTTTCACCCGTGTGCGCGACGAAAACAGCGAATTGCAGTGTGCAAACGTTGCACATGCATCGGAGCTTTCCGTTCTCGACGGTGTTGACGAGCTCAGTCGTTTAGAGCCCGGAATTCCACTCCGCACAGCAGAATTATTGAGTTATAGATATTCTCATATCGAAATCGCGTTCCAAGCACGTTTCAATTATTTCTAGTTCAGTACGAGACGGATATGTTGGCGAATTCATAAAACCTACGTCGACGGCGGCGTTAGAACTCGACCGTTATTATAATACTTATCATTCGGTATAACGCGTAAACGGTAGCGACCGGCGGTACATCGATAAATAATATATAACATTGTTTTACATATTATACACCTACACGCGTATAATGGGCATGTCGTCGTCGTGTTATTATTCGTTCGCGCGCGCGCGCGCGCTTTCGATTTTTCATCGTTATTTATCGCTTGTTAATATTAATAATACGTACGACGCATAAATGCGATATCGCTGCCGACGCGACGTCCGTACGATGTTTATATTATTACAACGTAATAATTTTTCGCGCGCGTTGGTCGCGCCGACGACGTTTGCGCGGGTTTCGCACTTCTCGTCTGACCTTATTATATTATAATTACGTCCACGACGAAGACATATCCTGCGCGCGACTCGCACACACGCGCGAGCGTGACACATCTCATCGTATACAGGCGAACACGGCGTGGACAATCCCGCATGTACAGAGTGACGACGTTCGATGGAAAAGAAAAAAACGGAGACGAATCTATGGCGCCGAAGTATATTTTATTAAGTGTGGCAAAACAAAAACAAAAAAAGACAACCGCCCACCGCCGCCGCCACCGTCGAGACCGTACCCGGGGGGTTCCACCCCCGCCCTGAAATCGTCGAAAAAACGACGATAAGTTATTATTTTTTTATTAAACACTAAATTTTTTTTTTTTTTGAACGATCGTGTGCACAATATGTGATACGTGGTTTTGGGCGTAGCCGTATTATGTTGTTTTATTTGATCGTACGATTCGTGTCTCTCCTATCGTCTGCGATTTATGAAATTACGTCGGGACTTGTTGCGAACAAAGATTGCTCGTACGCAGTCGTGACGTTATACGTACAAACGTCGCTGAAAACACTCGTCGTCGTCGTCGTCGTGTTATCGATTCTGGTTCCGAAAGTTTTCTGACACTCGCGCGACGACGGCGCGAAAAGCAAAACCCGAGCGCGTCACGGGATAATCGTGGGGTACGACGAAAAAAGCGTTCTAGAAACGGCGCAGGAAGCTAGACGGAGCTAAAAATAAGTCTGAAACATTTCCACGTGACGTCCGAGTTGTTGACCGTTCCGAACTCGAATACAAAAAAAAAAAAAAAAACAACAACTGACAGCGGATATATTTTCTCTGTAGAAAAAACAGCGAGTACCGTGTTATTTTTGATACGAATTGCGTTGGAACGGGGAGTTATAATTTTATAGACCGAACGTACGTAATTCCGTGTTTGTTTCTCGCGTACAGCAATCATTTGTATCGTATTGGACTATTAATTTTCGTGTAGGTTAGATAGGTCAGACTAGTATTTATTACGACCGCGCTTAATAATTACACTATATCTACGTAAGCACGGACAATAATATTTTTAGACGGCCGTTCTCTCTACGTCGCAAATTCGTTACAATTTATTCGACCCGGTTTCGAATTTATAACCGTCCGTCGACATTTCACTGTGGTTTACGCAGTATTTCACGCGTACATAGTATTTTATAATTCTTATACGAAACGTTTTCATACTGTTCTACCATGTGTTTGCTATTCTCGAAATATAAATAGTTTTCGTGTGTGCAATTGAGGACGGCTGGGGTGAAAATTGTCTCGATTTTTCATTTTCTCAGCGCGATCAACCTAGAAAAGAACCACTCGCCCCACGCGATGCCGCGCCAACGAAACGACGGTCAGGCACTGCGTCTCCGCAGCGCTCACGCCGAACGCTCTGTATGCCACGTATTATTATGTTATTACGACTATATTTATTCACAATTATCATAACGTGTGAATTGTAACGTAACAAAAGTGCGTATGCGCCGCAGACACCGTCTAGCTGCTGCGTGTAGCCCACGAAAACCCACGGACGTGGTAAGGTGTATACGGTCGTCCGCGCGAACACGATATGTGTAGGCCCGACTCTGGCCGAGGTCGAATGTCATTACGATTTTTGTTTTGTTGCAAAAACACAAGTTATTATTGTACTATAGTTTCCAATAGTCCGTCTCTCGCGTGTTTTTGCGAAACATTGTATTTTTTGCGCGCCAATCGCCCAGAACCAATCGCGAGCCGTTTGCAACACGAATCACACACGCGCACTTACGACGCGTCGTCTCCTACGATCATGTATTCGTGTTTCGCGACTAGCAAGGACGATAGTCGACAAAGTTCTCAATTCCGATACCAAAACGCACACGGCCGATAAAAATGCCGCATAATTAGATGCACGACACGACACACGACGTAGCCGTGATACCACCCGGAGGCGTTGAAAAAATCTAGTTTCCCGGTGTCGAAAATATCTCATTATAGGTAATATAACTGTTGCCCGCGTTCAAAATTATATATACCACCGACATAACATACGTAAACCGTCATTAATCGTACCGCAAATCAAGAGACACACGTGGGTACACCTGCAATTTCTCAATTCGTCATTTGTATTTTTACGATCGAACGAACAACTAGTCGATTTTGTTAAACGACCGTAATAACTCACATAAACGATCTTTCGTAGGTCTAAAGGAGCTGATAATAATAATAATAATAATAAAAAAACAACGTCAGACTGGAACATTTAATGATGATCGCGCGGGCAACAGCTGTCGATTTCGAACCGTTATCGTCATTAGATTTTAAACCGCGTCGCGATAAAAGTTTTCAACACTTTTTCGCGTTGACCAAATCGCGCTGCTGCGGCCCCCGGAACGACTGTTCTTACGACGATCCGGAGAAGGGGCTTGTTTCGATATCGATTTGGAAATCTCGCATGATCGTCTGGATCGATTGAAAAAACCAAAAATAAAAAAACGCCACCACGGGAAACGCGTTTTGTCGATAAATCAAAATCGACCGGACCTAACGAACCAATCTCCCTACTCGCGTCTGGCCCGCAACGACGATCGTTACGCGATCGACGTCGTCCTTACTTGGTTTTCAAAACCGCGCCAACGTGTGAAAATCCTTCGAAACGATTTAATAACATCGTTCGTGCACAGCCAGCGGACACGTCATCGCGCACGTACCTAGTCCGCCAGACGCGTCGAGTAGGAATATTAATTATTGTTTGTTCGCGATTTTTTTTTTGTTCCACCGACGACGGCCGGCAGCCGTTAAGGCGTTAATTTTGGACAAAACTACAGTATAATCACGTACGCGAGACAGACACGCGAACGCGTGGCGGCGTGAAGAAAAAAAAAAGCAGCCCGTCGATTTTTATTTCGACGTCCGTAGAAAATGTATAATAACGAAAATCAATAAAACGACTACCTACGGCGTCCGCCGAGGACGCGAACGTGTTTGTACAACGAGAATAATGTACTCGCGCACACGACACGATACGGCGGCGTTTCGTATACTCTCGACGCAGCGATCCGCGGCACACCTTATGTCGTTTCGGACGCGAGTATCACGCACGCGGTTTTCGGAGTTATTACTTTCGCGCCGAAGAAAAAAACAAAACAAATCGCCGCCTTATGGTGATAATGATTAACGTTTTAAAACGAAACGTTTACGTCGCGTTGCCAAGGGTTAAAGTATACAAAGACGCGCCCTATAATAATATTGCCGTGTAAATTGCAGTAAATGCAGATCGCAGTCTGCTAAATATAGATCGCGCGTAATTTTACGACGTAAGCGCGCCGAACGAACGTCGTAAGGTCGCGCCGAATCGCCGCGCGTAATTACGTTTTATTGTTGAATTTTGTTTAGAAAAAAAGTGGTTTTTTTTTTTTTTTTAACGATAGGCGTGTTCGGATATCTCTTCATACATTGTAAACGTATTGTTTGATACATTATACAATTATGCAAGCGTGGATTTCGAAAAACCGTAGCAAATCATTTTTTTACTCGACGAGCCGACTACAGAACGGTACGAGTCTAACGTTGTATTGAATACAAATTGGTTGTATCTCATTATTAGCGCAGCAGTTCAAATATACGAGTTTAATGATTGCTCGGTCGAGTGCAATGTCACCTCGAAGATATTGAAATTTGTTTATATATATTTATTTTTTTTCTATAACGAATTATTCATCGAATCGAACGGAGCTGTCGAAAAAGAAATGGAAAATTTGAAATTGAAATCGACCACAGTCGAACGTAAGACATTTTGTTTTATCTAATAATATTATCGCGCGATACTTTACTCTGATTTGTATGAATTCGAATGTTTTTGTATGAAAGTTCACGAAAACGCGCCTGATTACGTATTTTATAAAAACACGATTCAAAGCAAATTTAGATTTAATAACGGTTCGCAGACTCATTGATACACCGTATTCGAAGAGACTGCTTACGCGCTTCGTTATTATCGGACAACGAGGGAGGCCTCGGTCGGTCCGAGTCGGAATAAATGATACTGTTATTAAAATAATAACAACACGAACGTTATAATATCGTAGTTGATATACGAGTATATTATATTATACACCTCTAGATTCGTATCTTTTCAACGCCCGTGAAAAATCAAGACGAGCTACGTATTACGAGCAGTATAATACGTGTGCGTATAATAACAATAATAGATTATATAATTTGTTTTTATTATCATTTATTAAAATATATAATAGCGTTACGGACGTTATACGGTCGAATGGAAGCGGTCGATTATATACCACTTCTGTTTACTTCTGTACTCGCGCAGACCTCAGACGCTCGTATCACGTCCGTTTACGTTATTACAAGACTTTGCGCGTAATAAACACGACGTTTTATCGGCCCCGGTGTAGCGCACGTCAATCCGCCAGCACCCTCCTCGAACCG
Organism: Drepanosiphum platanoidis; assembly: GCA_948098885.1. Taxonomy (NCBI): domain Eukaryota; kingdom Metazoa; phylum Arthropoda; class Insecta; order Hemiptera; family Aphididae; genus Drepanosiphum; species Drepanosiphum platanoidis. The sequence continues at coordinate 13,696,271 of OX402531.1, forward strand.
ATCGGTTTTAAAGACCATTATTTGGTCTCTGCGGCACCGCGTGGCCTACTCTAAACGCCAAATGTGCTTGCCGTCCCCCCCGAGGGTTCGGTCGGTTTTTTTTTTTGGGAAACTCGCGCGTTTTCCCATCACAAAGGCCCCTCCGTTTTCCGCGCGACCCGTAATATTGTCCATAAGAATCCGATTCCCCGAGTGCGCGCTTATTATATACATTATTGTACGCGATCTCACGACGTTCGGCGGCGAATCCAATTTTGAAATCGAAAAAAGAAAAAACCAGACGAGTACGACGCGCGTCCCGGAGTCACTACTCATGAAGTTGTACGACTGTATTGTAAACGCCGTCGAACGTTTTCGATAATCGACGATAACGGCAATGACGATGAACTACGTATGTGGTAGGACAGTCAGACTTCCCCACTGAGATTTATCGATATCGCGAATATTGTGTAATAACGCGTGTTGCCTACTCGAATTCGGTTTTTATTCACCTATTCACAATCATTTTGGTTTTAGGAAATTGTACTTCAATAGACGAAGAACAGTCTTAATCGTTCGTATAAAGACTCGAATTTCAAAGGGTAGCGAAATACAACTTGTTCTTTTTTCTTCTGAGGAGGTAAGATCCGTTTTTTACACATAATAATATTGTACAAATCTTATCGATTTAAAACAATAGTGGCTTTGAGGGGAGGCGGGTCACGCTGTGTCTCACTCGAATTTTCCTATTAATACTCGATAATTTATCGTTCTTCTTAGCTCATCGATGGACTAAATTTTTAAATAATTTATTACCTAATCGTCATTTTTTTTTTTTAATTTTACCATAGGTATATTATAATTAAAATTTTATCTTTAACTTTTGTTTATTTTCAAGGACGTGTATATCTATTTATATTTTTAATTTACTCTAATTTTAATGCATTAAAATCCACGCCCTCTTACTACAAGACTTTGCAGTATAGATAAGTAGGTACGTACCTATACTCTCTGCCGCTTACATGTTCTTGTTGTAAATTTATTATAATATATTGATAGTAAAATTAATTATTAGTGAAAAAATTAAAAATTTAGGTCAATGAAACAACTATTGAGCTATTCCGTTATTATTTGCATACTATAATGAAAAAATAAATCTATTACAAACAGTTTGCGGATCTTTGTCATTAATAATACTCAAAGGTCAGGTTAGATTATTTTCCCATTACAACGAATAGAAACTATTGTTTCTGATGATGATAGAAAAAAAAATCACATTTAATGATAACAATATTATATGTCGTATAATAAAACACCGCATATTACATACATTCGCACGTATAAAATTAAAATTATTTTATAATGTAGGTAGTTGTGTTATGAATTATAAATTGGTTGGGTTAGTTGAACGATTTCTATCGTTTTAATAAAATGCCCAAGGTGATTATTCATAATAGTAATAAAAACAAAAATCAATGCATAGTTATTTTAGAAGTGTATAGTATGATTAGTATGGAAATAGCGAATGGCCGAGACTTAGAAATCAGGATCTCCTAAGGCGAATGTAGGTTTGGTCGGTACATGATTTCTAATTATCGCATATTTTTAAGATATTATAAATATTATATGTTTGTACATTCTATAGATTGTCATTTAATATCCGATATTCAGGTTGGTTAGCGTCGATTCGCTCTTTTTGTGTTGTTTGCAGCCCGACCGAACTCGGCCCCTGGTGCATACGAATCGTATATTTCTAGCTTCGCGTTAGGAAACAGGCGCACGCTCTCTCCGTTTTCCGGCCCCCACAGTTTTTTAAATATATATACATATTGTTTTTCATACAATTATATCAAAAAGATTTTCTATACATTTAAAGATTCAATCGTGAACAGTCATGAACTTCAACATTCAACGGAATTCTCGTTCGGCGAATCGCGGATAATAATATAAAGTCGGCGAGTGGGTCTCGAGGAAATCTGCTCCGGACGCCGGCGTTGAACAATCGTAAGCCGACCGAAATCACAAACGGTCGATGAATGGACGAGACTCGAAGGACCGAACGATATTCGAATCGTGCGAAAAACGTCCGGTCGATCGATATCGCCGCGCGGACCTTTGGCCGGGGCATAAACGCGATTATACGCGCGCATGTATTTCGCTCGCGTGCGTTTGTATATTATAATTTAAGTAGAAAAACACAAAGTCCAGCGGCGGCGGCGGCGGCGTGTATTGCGAATCGCCTTGACAGATGGCCGACGAAAACGACGGCGACGCGTACGTACACTACTCGACAGTTGTTTGTTTTGCGCGGCCGGCTGGTAAAGCGCGCGCCACCACCCCGAGGGAACGTTTCCAATTTAATTTTCCCGAAAACTCATTTGCCGTCGCCACGCGGTCCTCTCGCGCCGATACGATCGCACGTGACGATCGAAAAATATACACACGCATACATAAATAATATTACAATACGAGTTTATAAAGTAGAAAAAAAAAAAAAAACAATAATAAACTCACGACGACGCGCGACGGTCGCACACGTAAGCGCATTATCGCTCGTCATCGACGGCATACGTCCGCTGATCATCCGCTGGCTGGCACCTCCGAATAGTGGACTGTTTTTTTCAGTTTATCGCCAACAGAACCGAAACTTCACTATACTTTTCTACAGGGCGAAAACCTCTGAATATACTCTGAATAGCAAACGTTTTTAGCGCGTTTGAATTTGATATGATCTCGAAGATTTTCACCGTTCATAGATATTGAGTATACCCGCGCATAGATATTATATATAACTACGGCGATGTTTATGAAATCGTTATTTTTCTCTCGAAGAAACCAGTTAAAAAAATCATTGAACTTGGAATGTTGAAAATGCAAAAAATCAAAATCAAACGCTAAATGTAACGTTATTAGGTATTTTAGATTCGTATACATTATTATTTATTAGTGAAGAAAATAATGAAAAAAAAGTGATAAAATCCGTCAACATCTAATTATTACAATATATGTGCAAGCCCACGACTATTTCTCGTTCCGAAACCGTCTTCAAGTTTTGCGAATATTGGCTAATAATGTTCTAAAAACCGATTTGCGAAACAACGCGCGGTGTACCGTTTTAATGGATTCGGTGGGCAGAAAAAGCGAGAGTTGACCCAACGTGAATCTGCACGCCCTACTGTCGAACTCATTCTTTTATTTCGTGGGAAGAGAAATGATTAGCGAATTCTTCAAATCGATTTGCATATTATACACCAGTCGAAAACAATGAACTCGAACGTTTTCGCGGACAGTTTGCGCGCCAACTCGGACGATAATAATTATAATGCTATTGAAATATTCGTACATTTCTATTTTGAACGTTTTTCGCAAAGATATTTCTCATTGAAGATGGAATTCCTTCGCCGTTTCCTTGCGACCACGTCGACCGAGTTCAATTATTGTGTTTTTCGTAGTATATGATTTCAAAAGGATTTCCCTTCGAAATATATTGTACTAATGAACGCGACAGAATGTGTTCCGGCGTATACACTCGGACGGTCGTTACGACCGCGAAACAATATTATTTATCCTGCATTTAGTCCTAACACCGGGGGTCGAATAAAATAAAATTACACGGAATATTGAAAACGAACGATAAGACGCGGCGGCCTGGAACAGCATAACACAACCTTTCGAATAAAAATTAAAATAACGCGTCAGACAATTATTATATGTTCTAGTAGACGAGACGTCCTTTTATTATTTTGTAAGACGTAATAATAATATAGTTTATGTTCTTCAGCCCGCGGTAAAACGAACGTTTTCTGCCTCTGTCGGCTTTACACACCAATTACATTACATTATAATACTATGTTTCGACTGGGTCTGACTTGTTAGTTCTGAAAAATCGCGTTTCTGAAAAAGCGAACCGGCTGATCGATAGAAAACACATCCGACGAAAGCGTTTCGTAGCGATACCGGCGGATTACACTACGCGACGACGGTGAATCGAATCGATTTTGGTTTATTTTTTGACGTTGACGTATCGTCGAAACGTCACGGTTTTCCTCGAAACCCGGTAATTTGGACGACGACGCGGCAATCGTTTCTCGTCCTGCGCGTCGAGCCACGCCGCAATCCACAGGATGACGTTTCGGGCGCTCGAAACGACCAAGAGGATTCGACCGAAAGAAACGCAACGTTTTCCCAACGCCACGGACGTCTCACGATAATAATTTAATAATAATCACTCCCACGGCGGCGGACCGGTTCGAACTTGGAGAAAACGTACATATAATATACTGTAATAATAATAATAATTATTCTATATTTATACCGTCTCGACGCGGGACCGGTCATGCGATGTTACGTTCCGCCGTAAGCGGTGTTCGGCGCCGGCGACAAATGTCTCGAAAACATCTCGGCGCAATGTGATATATAAAAAGATATCGAAATGTTCAATTGAACGACCTAATCTCGGGGGGAAACTTTAACGATTCGACGTCACGCGAATAACCCGATCGATGCGATCGTCGTGCGTTATAATTTAGAGTCGGGGTTTGCATTTCTTTTCTCGCCGTGCGATGCTCGTATGATCACGAATTCGTTACACATACTTGTGAACGAGAAGAACAAATTTTATTTGGAATTTGTTTCCATCGTTTTAGATTTTAAATTTATTGGTTTTTTTTTTTCGTTTTAGGGGTTTGTAGGCAGATCCTGTGGAGTCTTTGGATTCAAATTTAAGGAAAATATCAAAACCTCGATTAGTGGATTGGTGAAGATTCTCAACGGCGATCGCACTCGATGTTATTGTTTCGAATCGTCATTGAAAAACGTCATTCGACGAGACGCGTGTGACGTTTTCGTCTCGTCGTAGAAAACGTCACCGTTCGCTTTCGTCGTCGTCGACGTGATTTTTCGGCTTTCTCTCGTTTTTCCGAACGCGTCTGGTTCGACTCCGACCAGCTCGTCCCCCCCGGCGTTCGCCACCGGTACGCGCGAACGGATTTTTACGTATCGTGACGCGATACGATGCACGCGCGCACGCTGCCCGCCGACGGGTTTCCAGAGACGATCCGTAGGATTATTACTGTGTATGCACTCGCGTATACGATATTAATAAACGTAATGTTATAATAACACGGGTAAGTACGCGATGCTGACTAGGTGGTCCGCGCCCCGGGAGAAAATCGTATATGCATTTTAATGTGTCGCAGGTGTGCGCCGCCGCCGCCGCCGCCGCCGCTCGTAGCAAGGTCGCGCGTCCCGCGTTTATTATTATTATACGCGTTCGATTATATTATTATTATAACGTGTAACTACGTCGTATCGGTTACAAAATTACCAATTATCGTCGTCGTCGTCGTCGTCGTCGTGATTATTATTGTTATTATAATTCACTGCTACTTTTCGGTGCACGGTACGATATAATTGACCGGTGCAAGCGTCGCTTTGCTAAAAACACTCCGAGGAGGCGTGACGGGTCTGCAGTGTTTCGGGGTTTTTTTTAATACTCAGATTTTCCGGACCCCGACGAATCCTCATTTCAGTGACGTCTAGTGGGACGCGTTCTGTCGTCGGTAGGCTTCACTATTCGCCGCGAGTCCTGCACCGACCGACAGTGTCGAAATATATCGAAATAATCGAAGACAAAAACTAGTCCGAATTATTAGAATATCGTATTCGGTGTTCGGCACCGGGGCCGACCGACTGGACGTTTAACGCGCAGTCTCGCGTGTGCGCTACGTATTTTTATAAATTATTACATCGATTTCAGGTTCTTCTTGTATTTGTATTGTGGTAGTAAAAAACAACACACGGACACAAAAAACAATTAAAGTTAAATCGTGACGCCGCCGCGCCGTTAAATTTTACGAGCTAGATAAGATGTACGATAATACACTTGAAAAGACTACGATATTATATATCGTATAGTTTATGATATCTATTATGATAGCCCGACGGGTATTTACAAACGATACGCAGGTATATATAGTGGTATTTTACATCGGTGTCCACTAAATCTCATATTGTTATTCCATTACAGAGTACGAATGATGTAGCGCCCGACGTACGATTTATGATATATTCACAGTGTGGGGCGGTGGAACGGCGGATTTCCATTAGAGATTTTCTCGATAGAAGATTGACCTAAGAATGCTCATAAAATATCGTTATTGGTTTATAATACGCGATACGGATACGCCGTCGGGTAAACGCAGAGCGACGGAGTATTAACGTGCAGCTTTCGTGATCAAATTGTTATGCAAAAAACAAAAAAACCTCGTTTAAAAAATCGGCGATATTTCTTCATCATTTCGGTCACCAAACTATTATCAGCATGCGATTTGTTTTTACTCGAAAAGCAAAGTTTACGAACGAAAATCTCGACGTTTCGAAGAACTCAACTATAGGCAAATAAACCGTCAACAGCGTACGCAAGATCCTGATCGGTGTATACAGTTACTTCTACACGTTCGTATGGAATTTATCAGAAAAAACGGAAGTGGTGATTTTTTTCGCAAATATAACAAACGAAATTCTCGAATCGTGTTAATCTCGATACAACGTCCTCGCGACCGGACGGATTTTTTCCCCGCGTTTCCCGTCAGCTCCGGCGAACAAAGGATTCAGACACGACGGCATATTATACGTATTGAATTTCCATAGCCGAAAGCGCGCGTTATTTTTGCGTATCTAATCGAAAAAGGGGCCCGACGGGAAACACGATTTTTGACTTTATTCCCACGTGACGACGACGACGACGATAATAATGATAACCATAGCTCTTTCGGCCGCAGATCCCTCGCCCGCCCATCCCTTCCCCGCTCGCGATTCGGATCGCCGTCGGAGGGCCGGGGGCGGTCGGTCGGGGCCGGCCGAGAATCCGCAATAAAAGGGTGACCGACCCCATCGCGCACCAGGCCTTAATGCCGATTCCATCCAATAAATGTCTCGTAAGCCAATATGCCCGTCATTCCGCGATTCCACCCCCGCGGAGCGTGCGCGCCGCGCATACGTCAAATATTTGCCGTCTGACTCACGGGGGAGAATGCGCGTACACGTCGTCGTCGTGCCGTTTTAATTGCCAGAGACTTTAATAAACGTCCCGGGCTATTTTGACGTATCGCGACGGGACCGCTTGCGTTATTCCGTTATTAAATCGCAGGAGCGACGCAGGTGTCGTTTCGCCTCGTGTCACCGAAGATCCAAAGAAATACAAATTTTGCACTGAAATTATATAATTTAATATTGCATATGAAATCCTGAAATTAACCTCTGCAAGAAGTTCGGGTGACGTCAAATTTAGAAAATAACAATCGCTTACGACGATAAAAATCAATTCAAAGCCCAAGCACACCAAAAAAACGAATCCGATTGTTATTGCGTCACACTGTTTACTTTTATTATCTGACAAGACGACGGTAGACCCGGAAGCACGAATAACGAGGCGAAATCGTTGTCATTTTCTAGCCGATCGTTTTAGTCTTGTCCGGATCGTCGTCCGAAATATTTTGTAAATCGGTTAGTACAGTAGTTTTTTTTCCATTCGAGCTTCACCGATTCATATAGTTTTTTTTTTTCAGGAACTTCAACCCGTCTTGATTGAATCGTCACTATGAAACCAGTTGTGACGGATGCCTCAGTTGTATGTTACACAAACGCCATTTCGACGTCGGAAATCCAGTAGTAGAAACGAATTAAATTGTACAGCAGGTAAGACTAATTCTATTTCGACGTTATCTCGTGTTAAAATTGAGCGGTTGTTCTGGGTAGGAATCTATCTAAAGCCACTGGAAACAGATGGTTATTCGCATCATAATTAATTATATTTTTTCTCTACATTATTTCGACGAGTAATTTTTCATAAAATAAGTCGCCTCGCCCAAAAAAAAAAAAACAAAAAGCAGGTAGAACCGCCACTGAATATGATATGCTGTCATAATCTGATACGATTAAATTGTAGGTTAAATAATCAAGTTTTTTTTCTTTCAAAACGAAAAACTCAACACGAACACGCATGTAATCGAATTTTTATTTAATTAATTGTTTCGAGGCATAAATTTTGGGAGTGGATTTAAATGCCAATATTATAGAATCTAAAGAAAAATTCTTTTTAATTTTGGTTTTTTAATAGTATACTTAAGTGTTTTTTTTTCGTTTGCTGCTTTATCCTCGTTCTAGTTATGGCATTATATTTTTCCAATTAATCTACTCATATAGAATACAAATAATAATTGTTTTTTCGTTAATATTAATTTATTTCTTCAACAGCGCGTTGTTCTTTTAAATTTTCACAGGAGGTAACAAATGCCTCCTCTATCGTGTAATAAAAATGTTCGTTGTTTTAGTCTATCTAAATCGACTATATCGGTATATACAAGTACCAGATATTTACATTAGTTTTTATTTCGACGACAGTGCCAAAAACGGCATTGTCCGTCATCACGTCATAAAATATAGCATTAAATACACATTTACTGTAACCTTGATCGATTAAAGTCGCTCTCTCTAGTACAGATCCGATAATATTGATTTAGACATTATTTTATTGTAGTTTTATACTATAGTTAATGTAAATCGAATGCCCAGACGATCGTACGATGTTTAAATATTAACAAACGGCACTTTCTCTCGTCGGTTTTTTAATTTTCGGTAAAATCGTCGATTATCCGTGGTAATTTGTTGGGTAACTATTTTTCTGATTATCGTAATTTATAAAAAACCGTCTATTCCGAAACGCTCCGTTAAGAGGAGCGATTACGTAACTTTCTCGGCAGTGCAGATCGAAAACCTCACAGCCCCCTCGGGTCCCCCGTCGCATTGGGATTTTCATGAGAAAAATTATGCTAAATAATATTATTGTTCTCTCGTAATACGATTATTACGAGTCTGTATAATATTATGCGCGTTCGTGTACGCTGCGTGCACCGACGACCGCGGTCTCGCCGCGCGCGTTTGCGATCTGTGTGGCCGCGACCAAACAGTTTCCCCGAGTACCTACTCGTCGGTTCGGATCAAGTTTTTTAACGCATAAAATATTATAAATATATACTCTATACGTGTATATATATATACACAGGCGCGCGGGTACTCGAATAATAATATATTGTAGTACTGTGTGGCTGCAGCATGTCTCCGTGTGGCCGTTGTTTAACTCGCGTACAAAATTATATTGTCAATCCTTTTATTATGTTTGTTTCGTCGGATGGCTTTTTTTCACTCTCTCTCTCTCTCTCTCTCCCCGGATCGCGGCCCCTCTCGAAAAGGGCCGCTCGTACAATACTGCAATGTGTGCTGTGCACAGGGTATTTCCGCGTCGCGCACATGTCGTTCGACACCGGTTCCTCGGCCGCGGCATTGTTTCCGGGGGCCTTTTAATACCGGCAAATGGACGCGATCATTACCGATATTGAAATGCAACTCGACGTTTTCGTCCAATATGTCTGGCGTAAAACATCGCGTGCGCGCGCGCGTACGCAATATTATATTGGTGTGTATTATATTTTGTACGCAATCGCGGCGGAATGAATAACGCGCGCAGATGGCCGACGAATATTAAAAAAAAAAAACGCACAACAGAATTTATAATAATAACGCGTACTTTCCCGATCTCGCGCCGCGTGTAGATAGTATGACGGACGTGTGCATGAGGTCGACCGGTATTGGCACGAATGTGAGTGGAACCTGGGGAATTCAGACAAGCCCCCCGAAAAATAAAACCTTCCTTTGCCGAGCCTCCCCCCCCCCCCCGCCAAAAAAATAACTTTAGCCTCGTGTGTAAGAATAAAAATCGTCGAATACGATCGTATAACATACTCGACTAACTTAATTACTAATATTTCGCGATCGGGAACTTCGATTGTTCTCTCTCGACAGAGATGATATTGGAAATTCGTTAGCCGCCTCAGAACGGCGTTTTATATTGAAATAAAATTATGAATTCGAGTGCACGCGCAATAAACAACGCCCGAAATAACACTTTTGGAGGGCCAAGTCGGGAACACTGGATGTTTTCGCGAGCCGTCAAAATTCAACGGGCCGAAAATTTGAACGACGAAATCATAGAAGGACTTCCAAAAATCAAATGAAACCCCGTTCTTCAAAACTTATCCGTTTGACGTTGATATCGACATGACGAGAAGTGTGAAAAATTCGTGTTCGGGAATTCTCGACGTTCGACGACGGGAGGGGCGGTAATTTTTTTCCGTCGCGGGGCCTGAAGGCGTTTTTAAAACGATTTTTATTACACAGATCGTTTTCTTGCCCGCGGCCCGTCTCATTCGGTGACCCGCGCATTGAATGAAACACAACGATCTGTTCGTCCGTAACTACGTATATAGTCGGGGTGTGCGGTGGGCGGGTAGTTTTTTTTTCTCCAAACCGATTTTACCGGGTCGTACTCGAGTCGCCGCCAACGATTTGGGACGTTCGCGCGAATAATACGTGGACGGGCGGCGGCGCCACCCGTTGTGATTTACCGACTATTATTATACCCGTTACCTGCTACTATATTTATTTATTTTTTTTATATTTGTCTGCGGGGTACGAATAAATAAAATAAATATTATCTTAAGCGCGGCGCGCGGTACGATGACAAAACGATTTTCCCGCGAACGACGTCTGCAATGACGTGTGACGTTCCGTATTATTATTACTATTACAATAAACATGACACAGTATTTGTTTTTGAAGACCTGTCCCCTTCCGCCCGCGCGAGTCACTTATAGAGCAGTCGATGAACCGTATACCTATACAGCCGCGCGATAAAAATAGTACTCAAAAACGTTTCACTCGGACCCTTCATACTTCATACCTTTATGCGAATACTCGAAAGTAGTTCGTAACGATTTCAAATACGTAATACGTTCTCCGAAAAAATGTCTTTACGAGGACAAACACGAATCGCAAAATACACTCGACACGTTTATAATATTGGTTGCATCCCAAAACCAGCGCAGACAGACGTCTTTTATTCTCGAAATATTTTATTCGACCGCGTGTCGTATGCCACGCGATCGAAATTAAAACGTCAATCCGAAACGTTGAAATTTAAATCCATTCGAAACGATCCGGATACTTGACTGTTACTGCGGCGGCGGGGAGTTGTTCGCGTGTACATTTCCCGTCGGTCGACTATATTAATAATTGTAAATATTGTGCTCCGCATTGTACATAATAATGCCGTGGCGACGACGTGGGATTAGGCGCGCGTACGCGCAAAAGCGGTTTCCGAGGGGGAGACGATTATTGTTATGATTATTTTTTTGTAATACGGCGGCGATGTCCGGCGGTCGCGTTGGTTTTGAAACGTTGTAAAAACGACGTCGACATATTAATATAGACACTGAAATCGCGTAGACGAACGTTTAGATTTAAAATCGATCCCATCCGGCGTATAATTCCCACGTCGAACGTCGTCTCGTTGTTTCTTTTCGTCCGTTTGCGCCGACGCGAAGCGGTCTGAAAAGTAATCATTCTAGCTCGCTAAAATCCAAATCGTTGGACAAATGAGAATATATAATACCTAGCGAACTACACACGTTATGTTTAATTTAAAAAGATATCTATTGAAAATACTGTAAACTATGCGTATTAAACGGCGCGCTGTTTTAACTGAAATCAAATCTAAACTTTTCATGTCAACCGTGCGAAAATCGTCTCCAACTGTCCCAAAGTAAGGGTACGACTTTTAAATTGATGAGAAACGCAGACTATAATTACGATAGATTTAACGCGAGCTCGAATAACGATTCAGACCGTAATGTGCGCCGAGCTGAAAGTCGGCATTTTGTTCTATCGCACGTCCGCGTCCCTGTACGTTTGTCGGAACGTTTTGAACGTTTCATAATCATCCGCCGCGATTGTATTTTGTCGGAAGGGGTTTAGTGAAATTTGTTACGCATTTTATAATATGATGTATACAGCGCGCCGTCGACTTTGCGGGTACTGACAGAGCAGTGTTGCAGAGGGTCCGATAACAAAAGTGTTCAAATACGCGTCATTATTTAATACCTACTTTCATCGAGTGTCCGCATTTAAAATGTAATACTCGGCAGTCACGTACTTTTTCGCTTTTTTTTCGGCGTTGGGGAGTATGAAAAACAAAACGCCCTTAAAACTTTAGACGCCCCGGTGAATAATTATTAGTACTATACCTCCTAGTTTGGTAATTTCATTGATATTTTTATATAAGGAAAAAGTACTCGAAAGTGTATGTTATATTTTTTATAAACAATTTTCAGTAAATATTCCGTATTCATATTGTGTTCTAATACTCGATGTAAACTATAGTCTGCAAATAAACTCGAACGCGCGTTTCAAACGTTTATAAAATAAGTACTTTTTACTAGACTAGTCTATAGGCTATAATAATAAATAGACGGCGAAGTCGTGTTCGACTTTAAGAGACGAGTAACGGTCGACGATATGCGCTTCTCCTTATCATAATATTTATCACAGTCGTTGGTTTATTTAAATTTTACAATAATGTCGTTCGAGTTTGTAGCGAGTATTATTATTTTTTTTTATAAGCTTTTCGACGACTACTACGCTTCGTACACGCGGTTCTTCATCGATAACACTCGGCGCAGCGTTTTCGTCTTCGGTTTTACGCCATCGGCAACCGGTCGGTCGCGCGAACGGTACGTCACTCCAAACCTGGGTAGAAAATCGCCATGCGCTCGAATTGGATTTGAGCACCGGGCGCGTACCGGGATTGCGACCGTATTGATAACGTAATATTTTATGGTCGGATGACTATTATATATCACAGACCCGTATTGGCATTTGATCAGGAAAAAAAAGAAATGATAAATTACGCGCATAATATAAATATGCAAACCAGAATGGAAAGTATATACGTGTACGTACCGTACGTCGTGATTTATACGCGCACTAGCTTTGACAATGCTGACCCGATTCGACCTCTTAATGGTATTTTACAACGATGGGGCCGCGTTATTTTGTTTTCGTCGACTCGACCTATTGGCCCGCGACGCGGCGCTGTTATTCTCATATTTCACTTCAAACATCCCTCTCCGGACGGTGCCTATTATAATATGCGTTTAACTGTAATACGTATCGCGCCGTCGTCGTTTCGATCCCGTCGGCATAGAAAACGATTTTTACATATTTCATTGACGACTGACGTTCCCGGAGAGATATATCTAGTCAAATATTTGCCAGTGAATGGCTTCAGTTTTTTTCATTTTCAAACTAAAGCCGATTGGTGGATTAAAATTTAAATTGTCACAGATTCGCACATCCGTACCTACAAAATGTCTGGGGGCTCGAGACCTCGCGGCTGTCCTCCTAATTTGTATACTTACATCACTGTACTTTTGTTTGTTTATCGGTACACATATTTTTCAATAGTAATCGTAATAATTCTTCTTAAAATTATCAGTGTCAACGGGAGAAAAATGACAGAGTTTCGCACTCGAAAAATGTCCGTCCTTAAAAATTTGGCCCCCGGGACAATTGCCCCCTTTGTCTGCCCCCTTCGCCGCGACTTTCTTTTTTTCTTCTGGTATTCACTTTTGTTCGTAAAACGCCAAGTCGTGCGCGTATGAAGAATACCACGGTCGTGTGCGACATCGCGAATTATTCGTAATTAAAACGAGCACCCCGTTTAGGCGGGTTAATGACGGCGACCGGCCGCGGGGACCGCGCGCTGAAAACGCTGCAGCTATGTCATCTGCCGAACGCTGGCGATGCGCCGAACGGCGGTCGTTGCAGTGTACGACATCGGGGCCGAGTGCACACATCAGTGCGCTTTCGACAAAACACTATACGTGCACCGCGCGCATAATGTACGTTGTACGCGCGTATATATTATATTTACGGGACTGTAACCCGATTACACGGTTTGCAGCCGGACGGGGAATTTGATTTGCGAAATCTTATTATCGCGCGGGCCCCGTCGCGCCACATGTCCACCACTCGGGGCATCAATTTGTTTTCAAAATGTGTACGCAGGACGCGCCGCTAAATAAATCGTCGATTGTGTCGGCGGGCGCGCGTGCAGGGGTCGCAGTCGACGGCGGTACGACGTAACGCAATTACTGTTGCGTCGAACACGTGTTCGATTCCGCACGCTAAATACGCTATTATACATACGTATGTGTATATATATATTATATAATTTATAGTATGGCAGTCGGAGCTTAATTAATGGCGACGTCGTTCGGTCGCCGAATACGAGATTTCTGGTCGACGATAAAAATTCTAAATTATAAACGCGCGCGCGCGCGCGCGCTCGGGGTCAATAAGTCTAACCGCTATTTAGAGAATACGCGCGAATCGAAAACAAAAACTACCTTCTCGCGCGTTTTTGTAAACCGTAAGCGATTTCGATTTCAGCGCAGAGGCCTCCCGGTTTTTCGAACGTCAATTTCGGGTCTTACGAGGCCAGAGACTACGTCCGAGTCCACTTCTTTGTGAGGGGCTTCTTCGATTGTCGAGGAGCGACCGAGCTATGAGTTTTGAGGGCGCACGTAATCGCTAACATCGAAGAACGGCGTGTGTTTGATTGGTAAAAAAAAAAACTGATCGTCACAATTTACGCGTCCAAGTCTATATCGGATCGTTAGGTATGCTAATAATTTATAATAACGGATGTAAAATTATAATTACTCTTTCGATAAATAACTATATTTAGCTTTAGGTCGAGCGTCCAAGTACAGCACTGATATTATATTGAGATTCGAACGCACGTCGTCGTGTTCATTTATTCACGTTTTTTTTTTTTTCATTTATTTTCGCATTGACCGCGATCTATTTATCGTCTCTACTCGGTCGACGTTTCGTGATCAATCCCACCCTCTCCGACATCAAATGGTTCTTAATGAACGCGTCCGACTTAACCAGAGGTTTTACAATCTTTTACAGTCACGCCCATTTTTTTTTAGATTTGTATAAAAAACCTCATGCCTCCCCCTCATTTAACAAATTTTTCTCAGCGACCTAGTTCATTTTTTGTTTTCAGTGGACATAATGAAGTCGATAATTTGATCATACTTAAATAATCGAGTTTCAGCACAACAGTTGAGATACAATTTTATCTCTAATAAAATCGGTAAAAGAACTAATATAGAGATTAAACATTTTTCTTTTGATAAATTTAACCTAACACTATATAGGTAGTCTAACCGTTTGAAAATAAAGTATGAGGCCGGTCGTTGTTGTTTTTATTTTCACAATTGAATCGAAACTTACGCCACACTCGAAAATTCAGTCACCCCACCCGGAGGGCGTGTCCTCTGAGTCGAAAAGCGATAAAATTCGACTATAAGCAACGTATACGATTCGGTTTCATATAGAGTGTTTAGAAACGTGGAAACGTGACATATCTTTGAGTCGCCGTACCGACATATTATTTGAATCGCTGATAAGATTAGAGTTTATTTTATACGTCGTGTCGAATCGTGTAAATACGTCAGAGTTTTTATAGAAATCACATCGTATATCGGGCATATTTCTACGCGCACATTCCGCAGTTCCTCTCGGACGCGAGTATGTACTCGTTTCTAATTCGCAAACCTGATAATAACATTATAAATCATATAATAAGCTCGCGTTTCTTCGATCACGTGCTCCGAACAATATTATACAAAGAGAGAGAGGGGCATCGATATAAAAAAAAAAAACGCGTGTTCCGTATGATTTGCAATGCGATCTATAACGCGATCGAGAAGAAAAATCGCTCAACTGGATCACGCATCATATAATATATTATTATGTCGCAGTCTGTACGCCGTTCGCGCGTTATGTCGCTTATATATTATATTATGTATGTAATATCGTCCTGCGGCTGTCCTGTCGGCGATTAATCACCCGGTTCATTAGGTGGTACGCGCGTCGTATACGTGCGCACACGACGATAATAATAATATGAATAGTGAATATAATATGACGAATTCTGTCGTCGCGCGGGCCGACCTCGGCAAAAGTTCAATAGTCGCGTCGAACAGAGACGCCGCGTTCCGATCGACGTATAATGCGCTCGCGCACGTACACGATAATCGATCGTAAATCTCCGATCGATCCGGCCGGCGACACGCAGGTCTCTCCGAGTGCACGGCGCGTAATTTATTCGAAATCATATATTATACGGTTCGCAACATGCACGCCGGGTATCCTTATTGTTTTATTTTTTTTTATTTTATTACCCGGTTTGCGGTAACCGCGCGCGTGTTCGGGGTGTCACGCTAGTGTACATAGTAATCACGCGTATTTCTTACCGCGCGCCGGGGGTTCTTTTAACCACCGCGACGGCGGTCCGCTAGCCGCTCGCAATTCTGTTGCGGAAACGGTCGTTTTCGACTACGATGAAAAAGTAAAAAAAGGTGAACAACGAACGCGATGTGAAAGTCATTTCGATTTGAGTTATTGGCACTAGTTTTTACATCGTCAACAGCTTCGTTCCGACAGCCCCTGCCCGGAAATTCGTTCCCATTTGCGTCACTCACCGGTACGCGAGTCTACCGGTCGAAAAGTCGTACGCAGAAAAGAAAAAATAAAAAATAAATCGTTACAAAGCCGCCCCTCGCCCGTTGTAGCGCTCTCCCGTTCCGCTCGGAATCTACAACATCGCATCGAACAACATAATCACATACACCTGTGCGATACGCACAACAAACGTAATTGGTACACGTTAACGAGTCCTTTGTGCGCGGATCCAATTAAATTTTAATTGGAAAGCCGGGCGAGGATCGGCGCACGCTCGGGAGCATAGCATTACCGTCATCGGCGCGCTCGCAATAAACTCTGCAGGTTTTTTCGCGAGCGAGCGAACGAACAATCGTCGTCATCATATTATGCCTGCCAATTATTATCTATCAATAATATCATCGTCGCTGTCGTCTGTTGCCGCGGATATTTTACGTCGGCCGAATGCACGTTTTCTCCGACACGACGACGAAAATCGGGGTGTCGGTATTGCGACGCGAGCTCGGGGGCCGGAAGTACTCGCGCGCGTGCTCGGGGATGATTATATCTCGTGTGATTACACACGTCGTCCCCGCGAGTCATTGGATTCGGCTCGTGTCTTTCGGAGCGACTCGACCGCGAGTGCTACGTCATGCATAGTACACTATATACTTCTATTCGACGACGAGGGGTAGAACGAAAAAACAAAAAAAAAATGACATCGCCCGGAGGTCATCTACGACGAACACGATGCGTATCGCACGGAGCGAGAACAGTGCTCGAATCGGCGGGGGAAAAAGGACCGAACGGCCCGAATATTTTTTGGGAAATCGTAGCCTATCCTTAATCGTTTTTACGAGTGAAACGGTACGTCATCGTTTTTAATTTTTGGTTTTTGTTTTTATTACCAGCCAATTATTCGTAGCTCGATTGAAAGAAAAAAAAAAAATAAGAAAAAATTACGAGTTCAGTACTTATCTAGTTTCATATTTATAGCCGGTCTTACGCGTGTTTA
This sequence comes from Drepanosiphum platanoidis, assembly GCA_948098885.1. Lineage (NCBI taxonomy): Eukaryota > Metazoa > Arthropoda > Insecta > Hemiptera > Aphididae > Drepanosiphum > Drepanosiphum platanoidis. Next base: position 13,713,678 of record OX402531.1, read on the forward strand.
CGAATTCCTCCTGTTTCATATTTTATTCAATCCGTGTCATCTGTCTTCCAAAACATTTAGATTTAGGACGGAGCGATTAAATATATTAAAACAACAAGGTCTGTGAAACGAGTGTTGAGATTTTGAAAACCATTCCTCGTTTAACACAGTTTAAGAAATACGTGGGCACGTTACCTTTACGTCTGATACTCTACAAACATAATAATCTATCGTCCGTTCAATATTTAAAAAAATAAATAGTCTCTTAGAATTCGCAATAGAAACATGCCTTTACCGTCTCGGTCCGCCCCTGACTCTACCGAAGTGCATTCTCATAAATATATATATATATATATATATTATGTTTTGTGTACAATTTACATATAAATCCGTTCTCTAATGATCGTAATATTATATCGTACATGGAGAAAGAAACACCGTGACGAGTTTATATAAACGTCCCTATACAGTGACGTCATATTTCGGTGCGCTGATCGACCAGCAGCATGATTGCACACGCATATATATATATATGTACACGGGAAATACATAATAACGCACGCACATAGGATCACTAATCCTGGCGCGTACAATCTCTTGAGGGTTGTTCCGCCGCCGCCACACTATATACATATTACGCGCAGTATTATATTGTGTGCGACAACCCCACTCGGCTTTTCCGACGCACGTGCATAATAGCTTTGCCGTGTACTTTTATATACTTTTGTGTTTTTTTTTTTTTTTTGACGGCCGAAACGACATTATCGAAAAACTCCCCCGTACTATATACACTATGGCTACGTACTCTGAGCTTCGTGACTACGCGACTCCCGCAAATCAAAACGGCGGCGGTGGCGGCAGATTCGACATGCTCGGTGGACTACACGAGAAGTGCAGCAGTCGACGATGAAATATCGACGATAAGGACTTTTGTGTGCGTTTTTTCGCCCGAAAACGTGCCGGTTGGGATTTTTTAACGTGGCCTGCAGGACGACGCCGCGGAAAGAATCCGATAACGAACGACGAGCGATTGTTATTACGGGACTGCGCGGCGAGAGAGAGAGAGGTTCGAAGCGCTCTTTTTTCATTTCATTCGCGGAACAAGATTCGACCGCTTGCGTCAAAGTGTTATTAAACGCGATAGATGAATTTTCATGTGGGTACCGTAATCAATTAAAACGCAAGATAGATTTACCAGTTAAAAAACTATAACCTTATATTATTATAATATTATCGTGTAAGAACGTGGGCAATGCAAAGAAACCAGCGATTGGAAACTAATTTCACATTTCAGCGGTAATAATTCAATTCGTTTTTTAATTTGAACGTCGTATTCTTGTGTTGTATATGACTATTTAATTGAGTTATAGCAAGCTTTTGTCGCACAGGTAATTTATGGTAACTGGGATTTAAATGAAAACCGTTTGAAGCGTTAAAAATTTGAATTTTAATTACGCGTATTGAAAGGAAACAAAACACCATGGGGAGTAACGAAAAATAAAAACCGCGTGTTCTAAAAGACGGCGGCCGATTCATTCTGAGCAAGAGTAGGCACATCGAGGCACGTTTAGAATTTTTCAAATATTTAAATACGTCATATTATTTTTTGCCCGAATAAACTATATTTACAAGGAGAAAAAGACCGAGAAGTAGAAAAAAATTAACGAATTATACAAATTAAAAACACGATTCATTGCGAGCGAGATATCCGCGCACCTGCCGAATCGCAGTCGTAACTAATTATAATCATACCATAGCGCGTGTTATTAGTTTGAAAAAAAAAAAAAAATAATAATAATAAACCGTACGTATAATTAATATTCAACGCCGATTAGTAATGAAAATATTTCCGAGGTTGTGTTGCGTGTTACAGTTACATATATTATGAGGAACGAAATGACTTCACGGTTTCTGGGTGTTTTTTTTTTCTTCTTTTCTTTAATATACGCGTTAGGTTTAATACGATAATCCTTTTACAGGCGCAATATATAATTATTATTTTCGCCCGATAAACCTCGTGGGAGGTACATCGTATTGTATAATGTGTTTTGAAGTAAATTTTACGTCGTACGAGCCACCCGACAACGAAATCGCAAGACTCGTAGACGAGAATTTACTTTCACGCGCCTATTGATTTTACCGTGAAGTGTGTTTTTTGTTATTTGTTTTAGCATTATTTCGCCGCCCGATTCGAGACTTTTGTTTTATTTATTGGTTCTTACAACAGCCGGGAATTTACACCACAATATCGATTACGTTGTTTCAGCCCATAACAAAGGTATTTCGTTTTATTAAATTGACGTACACTGAATAATGTTCGATCGTGTTTTTTTTTTATTCCAGCTCAACCTATACTATAGTAATATAGGTAATTTAAAAGCAGTAGTTCGACTTCTCGTTCGCCCACGTTTTCGTTTTTAATCGTTCCCGATGTATAGTAAGTACTATTGAAACAGTCGGGGGGAGAAAAACAACTTTTAAAATAGTTTTAATTGTTTTCATTTTTTTTTTTCCATTAAAAACGTGATCGATTCGACGACAATTAAACGGCGATGACTATCGCGTAATTACGCTGCAATGAGTACGATAAAGTAATTGAGTACCGACACGACGTCATATTAATTGCGATCTCGTCGAGATATTTCTATACGTTTTTTGCTGTTTTATTTATATTTAATTTGTTTTTTGGCAAAAGTTCGTTTGGCCCGGATTAAGAAATCACTATAATAATAACTGTATAAACCACCTTTAGAAATAGAGATTCAGCCTGTGCAGGTATAGAAATCAATTGAATTCGCCACTCGTCAAATTTTTTACCAAAATAATTAAATAATTTTTTTCCTGTGATAATAATCGTAATATTTTAAACGCGATGAAAATCTATTATATATTTATAAAAGAACAGGCCTTTTTTATGTTTCCGTTTTGTGACGACACTATTTAACTTTTTTCCAATTTTTTTTAACAAAGTTGTTCCAAATTCCAAAGGATTTTCCGAAATTCAACCCCTAAGGGGGGTAAAAGGGGTAAAAATGAAAAAAATAAAAAGTTGCACACGGGCGAAGCCGGGTTATTCAGCTATAATATATATATATATATTGTTAATATTTTAAGGGAGATTTTTTCGCGAGGAGAATAGGTTTAGTGGGAGCAGTATAGTTGAATCGGAGGGGTACGCAGGGGCAATACAGGTCTCCCGACTTCTGATCAAACTTTTATGTGCCACCTTTCATTTTATACCCGCGATGTGTACTAAAAAGACACGGTGACGCTTAAAATCAAAAATAAATGATAGTCTCCCTTAAATCATAGGGGTAGTGACCGCCACCCCACATTGCCACGAGGCAATACCTCTTTTTTATTGCTATTCTATGAAAAGAAATCGTGATTTTCGCACCGGAAACGTACAACGATCGAAGAGATTAGTCATTAATAGGTATGACGTAATTATTATATAAGATAGTTCATTGTAACAACATGATTATGTAACAATAGTAATGAGGAATATAAACAGGAACGAGTGAGATACTGCGTGCCAATGAAATCGCGCCGCCCAATGACAGCTGTTCTGCGCGCGCAACCCGCCTAATACCGATCGAGAGACGCTCGCGAGGAAGTACGTCGGCTAACCGGATGCACAGTGCTCTGACGACCGGCCTAGTGTCGACACCGGTCCGGAAAGTTCGTCGTCGCAGTTTTAATTTTTCTCCGTGATAGTGTCGATATGTCGTCAGTTTATTATTCATCTCGTCCGACGACCGATGAAACTTTTAATCGTGACTTTTGTGTATCTTTTAGTGCTTACTTTATATTTCCACGAACCGACGCCGAAACTCATCAGCAACCCACCGACAAGCCGTAAGTAGTACCGATTATATTTATTTACAGTCTAAAGTTAGGTGATAAAGTTAGGCCTCTGTTCGCGAGGTAGCAAAATCGTGATTTTTGCCCTATTTTATAAAAAAGATCGCGATGTTCGCCACATTTAGTGTAAATCGTGATTTTTTGCACCAGAAACGTATAAAAATCCAACTGATCGGTTATTATTAATTGGTACCTAATTTATTAGCTTATAAATAAAATTCTCCCGTCACAGTGTTTCTTATCGAACTCCTCCGGAACGGCTCGACCGATTTTCATGAAATTTTTTATATACGTATATTTGGTAGCTCAGAGAATAGGACATAAACTATTGTTTAAACCCCTAGGTGTTAAGGGTGGCCCCCGCCACAAATATTTTTAAAAATTTAACGTTTATATTTAAACCTATTCTGTAACCATAGTAACCATAATCATTGTTTATAAATTTTTTTGCGAATCGTTTTCAATTAAAAATATATACGTGTTTCATATACTTTTCATATACGAGTATTTACAATAAGTTAGTTATTGAGTACTTAAATTTGTTACATTAAAAGTGATTTAAAGTGAAAAAATTATTACATTTTCAATTTTTACGAAATTCAACCTCTAAAGGGGTAAAAGAGGGTTAAAAATGAAAAACGTTATTTCTCTCCCTCATACCGGAAAAAAAAACTTTTCACGGGCTAGATTTTGAGATGTAACGCGATCAGTGAGTGCGTGGTAAATTTGGATTTTATATAATAAATAGATTAAAATTTTTATACTAACGAATAGCTGGCGTTTTGTTATTTTTATGGGCCGTCATCGCTCCATTCCTCTTTTAATTATAAACACCATCCCCAAATACTTACAATAAGTCAGTAATTTTTATACTAAAAAATTCACTAGAAATATATGGCAAAACAACGTTTGCCGGGTCAGCTAGTAATAATATATAAATACAACTAACGGTATCTTAAATAAAGCTATATATATATACATAGTGATGAAAATATCATAAAACTGGAACATGTTGTTAGGGAAATTCGTATTTTGTCCGTTAAATATTAAAATTTTGGTCTAATTGTTTAATGTGTTATAGTGTTATACGATTAATCATGCGTAAAATGCGTAAAACGATAAAAGAAATTCGTTTTTCGGGACTCCGGGATTCGACGGATTCGATTTCAATAAATTATCATATTGTGTTACTATTAAGATCGTTATAGCGCGACACTTCGTAAATATTAATCAATCGATCTTTATAGTATATTAAACTCCATCGGGCTCAGGCCGTTTAAAAAAATAAATAAATAATAACTATAATGATCTGTGCCGTCGAAAACTCTCTCGCGCCGAGTTCGCCGCAGGGGCAAAGCAATAACCACCCTGTCCATTTTCAGTAGACATTCGTGTGCATCTCGAAACTCGTGGTTTGAACGAAAATCGATCGTTTTGCATAATGATAAATTACCGCGCGCACGCCAACGGCGCCGGACGATTCGCCGAAAACGCGATAAGTCAGAGCGGCTGCGGCGGCTGACGGTCGGTGGTGTATACGGTGCGGAATCAATAAAGCGATGTTGTGACTGCGCGCCGCGTCGACTCTCTGTGCAGCCTCTCTCCGTGACGGCGCGTTCTGCCGGTACATTATTATTACTATTAAGGCTTGGCCGCAGTAAAAAAGCTAGTAAAACTGATTGCGTTGTTGCACTAAAATAAAAAAAAAAAACGAAAAATTGCCCCAAAAATAACAAAGGTTTCTTTATAAATGATATATTTTGTAATTGTATTTTACAGTTTCCATACTTGAAATCGGAGTAAAATATTTGAAAATCGTAAGACATTGAACATTTAAAATTATAAATATACACATAAATTAAATTATTGTTTTTATTTATCATTGCAGCAATCAATACATTTTTTAACCCAAAAAAACTTCATTCCACGATAGTAGAAGTAATCGGAGCATATTTTAAAATTAGGTAAGTCAACGATTTTTTCCAGTCAGCATTCGATTTATTTTACGTGTGGTTTCAAATCCAGTAATTGTTTCCGTAACACGATTGAAAATTATTAAGTACAAACAATTTTAAATATAAAATACAATTGAAAATATGTCGAAAATTTTGAAAAGTCGCACTAAAAATTCTTAGATTTAAACTTAAACTTATAAATTATGAAACCGATTCAAAACTTTTTAACAGCAATAAATTCGAAATATACGCTCGTGTGTTTGTTTTCGATTTAAAAAAATAAATACGATCAAGTTCATAATATATACGTGCGAGTATGAAATAAATAGAGAAAACAATTTTTTTCCCATTAATATATTGTTTTAATAGCCTATATTTACGTGTGCGAACCGATTTTTGTTATTTTAACTTTGTTTATTTATCTTTTGCTGTCGATAAAAACCAGATATATGGAGTATACCTATCAAAGAGTACATAAAATCAAATGTTTTTTTTTTTTTTTTTTTTTTTACCCGAGTTACATTGTTTATTAATAGATGTTTTTTTTTTTGTTTTCCACTCCGAAAGATCATCCAATGCGAGAGAATGTCTATCTCACAAAATCGGATATTTCAACAACGTTTAGGAAACAGAAACCAATTCCTTCCTCACTCGCAATAACGAAAAAAACAATTGGTTTCAAATTTAAAAACCAATAATCACCTATAATCAATCACCCGTCACGCAGGTAACAATATCTCTCCCGAATCTCGTATTTTACTATAATTTATTTCTGTGTTCTGTTCTAGATTAGTCACTTCGAGAGTTGGCCGTTCACCGTCGAAAACCGGAATGTAAAAATGTATCGTCAGTATAGGGAACGAATATTGCTTTTATTTTACGACCGACTTTAGTGCCTATACATTCGGTGCTATTTCGTCGACAGCCTACTATCAATTTTCCGCGTAAAAAACACATGGGAAATCGTATAATTTGAAAATTAAACTATCAAAACCAAATATAGGCGACTGAAGCCCCCCAGTTCACCACGAAATCTCTTGTTTTCAGCGTCTTGGTCGATAGAAGGATAAATCGATTTAAAAAATAAAAATCGTGTTTTAAATTTCGACGAGAGAGAAAGTTTCAAATAATTAACGCTCGTTAGTTACCAAAGAAGACAGTCTGTGTGAGGTTTTCCGTTCGGATCTTGAAAACAAAATGAAAAATAAAATAGACGAAAACCGATGGCTTATAAAAAACTCGAGACGTGCGAAATATCATATTATGCTGTCAAAGCGAAAAACGTATTGTAATATTCGCCGTGTCTGCTGTTTATACCTGCGGTTGAAAATCACCGCGAGAGAGGGAAAAACGTAACAAACAAAAATACCGTCGAAGGACACCAGCTGCATAATATCGTTTATAATGACGAATAGCGTGTACGCTAGTACGTAGATATACGTATATATAGCCACGTACGCTATTGTCGAATTTGGCCTTAGTTTTAAGGTCTAGGAACTTCGCGTTCGCCGTAGTATTATGTCAATGTCAGAAATTTGGTCGGAGAAAAAAAAAACCATTACGAGTTGGCGAATAAAGATTTGCGATCCGGAATCCACACACGACACGTTTTAATGTACCTCTACCGTCCACCGTTACGACAGTCGTAAAACATATGAATGGTAAACACGCGCGCAGTAGATTATTAATATATATTTCGTGACTTTTTTCAGACACAATCTACGACGCTATTACATTTAAAACCTGGTCCCGGACTTTAATGCCCTAAAAAAAAAAAAAAAAAAAATAAAAAAATCTATTAAAATGCTCTAAAAAAAAATGCATTTATGACGTGTAAAAGAACACTCTAGTGTACTCGAAAAATTAATATAATCTAAAGAGATAAAAAAAAAAATTGATAAAATTATTTATTTCCTTTTTAAAATTTATAATTACATAATATTATATCCATTATCGTTACGTTATTATAAGTATAGTGTTATACAATATAAAATTTATGAGCAATAATTGTAAAATGATATCATAACAGTGGAAAAAAGATTTCCGACGAATAAAATATACGATCGTTAAAAACGTAAATAAATAATAACACCGTGGAGAGTTTTTGTTGATAATTTTACAGAGGAAAGTCGTGACTTCTCGTGCTCGGTTTATGTATACATTTTTGCGGTTACTATGCGTCACAATTGGCGCGCAAGTAAAATTTTATTTCTAATACGAATAATTATTTACACGAAATTTTCTTTATCGCTCCGAGAAGCGTCGAATTCGACTGCGATTACACTTAAAACGATGCGTCAAAATTAGTTTTTTTTTTAAATATTTTCCGTTTTTATTCTCGCCGATGTATGATGACGATATCACGTCGCGGAAACATTTTCATAGACGTTTTAGCAACGTTCTGCCGAGGGCTAAACGTACGTTATTTTTATCACACATCTTATAACACACCGCACCTGCAGTCGCCGCCCAGTGTTTTTTTTTTTTACAATAAAATATTGTATTTTACGTATATATAGATACATACAGGACGTATCAACGTTTAAGATCAAAAGTGAAAACAAGAGAGAAAAAACTATTTTAGGCCGTATTACATTACTATAAGGACAATGGTAATTTTATTGACGTCGTATTTTACTTACGAAACGACAATGCGCACATGGTATACGAGTTCGTGAGATAAAATGCGTTTTATTTGTTACGATATATAATATATAATAATATAATAAATATGTGTGCATGTGTTTGTGTGAGTAATAATTAAAAGGTTTGTCTCGGCAGTCCGGCTGTAGGTAGTTATGATTATCGCGTTGGCGTTTTATTTTTATTGATCAATTATTATTTTCCCGAATCGGCTGTAAAAACTACGATAAAGATATTGTTTTAATGTGGCCGCGGCGACCTTTGGCGATCCCAGAACGTAATAAAAACGCAGCCGTTCGTTGGCGCACCGCGACAATATCGTCGGTCCTAAAAACGTTTATGACGCGAGCGCGCGTCGAATCTCTATAACATTATCCTCGTGGTAGTCATTATTTTATTATTAATCCGAATCGTTCTGTCGTCCGTGTTTATATCGAGCGAACCACACGCGTGTGGACGGTGAAAAAACGAGGGGGAAAAAGACCAAACCGCGACGGAAGCGGTCCAAGTCGTCGCTTACTATTCAGCCCGCGCGCGCGATTCGTCTAAACGTTTTATATTTTATGCATATCGGCGCGCGTAACGTATTCTCGTCTCGCCCCGTGCCGGTTATTATTATTTTATTTCTGTCGAAAACGATTCACTCGCGATCTGAACACGCGTACACACGTTTCTACCGAAACGCTACAGGATCGAAGCGCGTCCTGGAATCCGAGCCGAAAAGAGAAAAACAGACGTCCGCGATAATCGACCGGCGCGCGGCGCTCTAAAGTTCCGCCGAGATTTAGCGAACAGTCGGCAAATGTTTTATCGTTCCTGTGCTTTCCCAGGACATAAAATCGCGTATGTGCACGTAAATTAACTAATAATTTTCGTCTTAACAACACTGGTTTTTTCTCCATAACATTGTACGATCGTTAAAAATGCTAGGACAATATTTCCGCAACGGTTCGTCCGCATTACGACAGCGTAGTATTCATTTATAATTTAGGCGCCCCGGGGGGACACTTGGAAAACCGCTCCTCTTTTAGGGGAGGATTTTTTTTTTTTACACAGTCCGAACTAGTAAAATAAAATACAAACGTGTAAAGTGATAAAAATCCCGAGAACATCCTCCGCGCATAACGTATTATTTTATTCCATACGCTGTCGATAATTTATTATTGTATCCCACGTAGGATTATAAAAGTACAGGCCGCCGTGTAATCGGTATGCTGCGTTATAACATGATATTTAGTAGAATATTATTTAAATATCGGACCTCGAGGGCTCGGCCTGATATACCATTCCAAGTATAAAACGACCGTTTTGTTTTTTACAGGCGCGCGAATAGACATAAAACAATATAACGTCCTGCGAAAATAAAATAAATCCTAACCTTTCGGGCGCGATTGTACGCATGTATTTTCAATCGTCCGCGGTGGCACTGATCGGCACCGTCGCGCCGCACAGACCTTGGCTGCGTCACGGGTCCGAGCGCGGCGTCTTCACTTCCGGATTTCCGGTGTCGAAGGCGACCCGCGTGGCCGGTGGCGACAATCAGCAGCAACACGCGTGGACTTTGTTGAGTTTGAGCGGCGGCGGCGACTCCGCCGAAATCGTCACGGCTACAGCCGCCGACCCGACAGCGGCGAATCGAGCGCCGCGTGGCCATCAGCAAGCCGGTCGCGACGTCGAGCACGCGTCGGGGGAACGGCCAAACGCCGCAGCCGGTGAAGATGGCGGTGACGCCGCGGTGCAGCAGCAGCAGCAACGAGGTCCGCCGCCGAGCGACGTGTAACGTCCTTTTTCCTCGGCATGTCGGACAACGATTATACATTTTGTTAAAATAAACAACAATTACTACACTTCAAGTTACTTTTATTTCGAAAGCCAGTGCCGCAACAATTGGGTGTGCAAGGTGTGCGATGCACACGGGCCTCCGGTTCTTAGGGTCTCCCAAACCATAAGCTAAAAATTGAAGATTGTCCGTTTCAAAATGAATTTAGCCTATATTGGTATTCTTTACTTCCTCGTGGCTCGTACCTCGAAAGTTTTTTGATTTTTTTGTAATTATTTTCAATGAGTTCTTATTAGCATAAGTAGATGATAATTAATATCATTCATTGGATCTGTAAATAATTCGGTTTTATAGTAAAACGTACAAATTATTATGGGAATAAAATTACGAAAATGATATTATAAAGTATGACATAATTTGTAGAATAATAGTCATTATCGCAGGGGCCCCTCTCTGTTATTGCGAAATATTTAAAATAATTATTGTATGGATACTAGACTTGGATCACTGAATTAAGCTGTTCATTATTTTTTTGATTATTCGTTATACTAATTTATAGAGGAGGTATTTAGAAGCTCAAATTTTTATAAAGTTACATAATATTTATTCTTCTGATCGGTTCCGCGAATCCGTCAAATATTTATAGTTATAGTACTAAAAAATACTAAAAAATTTCTGTAGTATTACAAAGATCAAGTAATAAATATATTATTAATTTGGGGCCTCTAAATAAATCCTTGCGCACGGGCCTCAGAATTCATAATTGCGGCACTGGAGACGTAACAGAACAAACGTCGTCGGGTCGTGTAGAATTTTTTTTCGATTTTCCATTCGATACACATGCGAAAAAGAGGTCGTAAAAACGTATGTCGGCCTCAAAGTTCTTCGAACGTAGTTTCTACGCGTACTCGTCGTAATAAACGATCACGATTTTCTGATTTCGCATTTACCATATTATACTATTTATATATATATTATTTTCGTACGTATTGGCGCAGTGAATTCCGTGGAAAATAGAAACGTATTATTGAACGGGGGAAAAAAATAAAAAACAAACAGATGTCGGGTTCGGCAACAATCCCATAGCGCAGCGTATATTACGATATTATAATACATTAATATACGAGTGCGTACCGCGCGGACAAAGGTGCCGAAACTGGACATCTGTTTGTTTTTACGCGCGCGCAGCCTTATGATGCCGTATGCGATTGCGATGCGTTTTTTAATATTCCTGCGACGGCATAATACACATTATGCACACCGCCCCGAGAATAATTTATTCATTAAATACGCGTTTTTCTAATCAACGAACGACACTAAAATCATATCGATCAGTATAATAATGTGCGCGCGCGAACAGTGCTTTGGTACGACGGCAAGTTTGACGGTTGTGTCGACATTTTTTTTCACTTCGTTCCGCTCGCGTGAATCCATCTCACACGGTTTTTAGTTAATTAAAACACGCGGATTTAAATAACAATAACAAACGAATAGACTGTGGAAAAAAAATCGACAAGAGAAAACGTATCGCACATATTTCGACGATTTATATTCACACGGTGTTATGTTGACAAGTTGGAAAATGTTAAATTAAAAAAAAAATGAAAACTGAAAAACAAGTACGATTTTCGCACGCAGAACATCAGAAATCAAATCCGTGACGAGTGCGTGTATATGAAATAATTTTCCGCATCGAAGAAAAACTGTAAAGAATATAACATCTACGTCGATGCGACTTAAATCGTTTTCTAGAAATGACCGGTCGATAAATCACGCACGCACGGGTACTATCACACCAAAGAAAAACCCATATTAGTTCGACGTATGTCCGAAAACTTGCTCTTACCTTCTCCTTTTTTTTTTAATTGGCACGTCGTCACTTTTTTTCCCGTTTCGAAACCGATTACCTTTCGGCACGGTGCTAATCCCTGCTGTGCAGTCAGACAGAGAAAGAAACACGGTCAAAACCAATACGTTCCTCGCTCGGTTCCGCAAAATCTACAATTTATTTGTTTTCGGTCATAAATTTATTTCCATTATATTATTTATGTTTGTATATTATTAATATTCGATTAGCGCTGTCGTTATTTTTCTTAACGCGATTATAACGTAGTTGTGCGTTATAAAATCATACCTTGAAATTAAAAAAAAAAAAAAAACAACTATAAAACACCGAATAGTCCCGAAAAGTCGACGGGGGACAAAAACCGTTTCAAAACAATAATTCTATAGTCGCGCACGTCGTCAATCCGAGAACCAGTTTAATAAATATTAGAAATTATTACCAGATAAGCGTATATTATTATTATTATATTATAAAATAATGTTTAACGGGACTCTTTGACTTTTGTCGCGCGTTAATATACATATATGTTAATATTCAGTATACGATCGCCATGATAGAAACGGAGAGAAGATATTGCTGCGATGATGTACGTATCGGGGCGACGTATAATTCACGGTTTATTTCCAGTCGATAGTACAATAACAACGCGCGTCCGGGCGCGTCCGACAGTTGTAACATCGTCGCGCGTTCGTAATGCGATAATACTATATAAAAATAATAGTAGAGAACGATAAATAAAGGGCAAAAAAAAAAAATAGGGTATAAAACACGGTTTAACGGCGTGTAAATGATTTGATCGCCCGACTCCGTTTTAATGACACGACGACGACGGTAAAATTCGATTTTAAACGAAAAGTAGGCGGAAATTTCCGTGTATAACCAGACTCGTGGACGATAAATCGCCGTTTAATTTCAATAAACACCGTATAAGGCGCGTCCGCTCGTGTGCGCGCGTCTACGCGTCTTATGTAAGTCATAATATAGTAGAGTAGGTACCCGCTGACGTTTAAAACGTAGAAATTATCATAATTCAGTCGGTCGAAAACGGTCTGATGCTGCGTGAAACGTCCGATGCTACAAAATCGACGGGAAAGAGAAAGAACCGGATACAGAAAACAGTTTGGTGTTTCGAGAAAGAAACGGATTCTTCGTTAAAAGAAAAAAACACAACGACGTGAATCGGAAAATTTCAGACATTCAATTGATCGTATGATTGCCGAAAAGATATATTAAGAATCTCGAATCTCAATAATTTACAACTTTCCTACATCGAACGGAACACGGTAAAGAAATATTGACATCAATGATATTGTAATCGAAGAGTTTATGAAAATAGTTTCGAATGATCGGCTTATGATCGGTTGGAACAATATTATAGGTACGTTTTGATTTTACCAGTGACAGTAAATTAATTGTGTTTACATTTTTTAATTCAATTTAAATATTTTTATTAGTAAATTTGCAATTTGCAAATATAAGAGATACTGCCTTCTTATATTTGTATATGAGCAGCCGTCTTCTTTTATCCCCTATCAATTTCAGCTTATTTACGACGAAAATAATATTTTAATAACACAGCCGAATAGTGACTGATGGAATATATTTTTTATTTTTCTAGCGAAGACTTTTTTTATACAAATCGTGCCAGTCGAAAATCAATGCGCTAAGGTACGTGTCGATAAACAACCTATTAAAACGTCATAATAGAAATAACATCGTTCAAAAATTTATATTTTAATCGACTATAAAAACTTTATATTGATTACAATATCATGATTAAATGAAAATTTAACGTAATTTTTTTTTCATTACAATACAGTAATCAGTTAGTCATTATTTGTTTTAGTGCGATAACGTCTGCGTTTTAGCCATCATAACATTATAATACTAGACATAAAATCTTGATGACTAGTGTTTTTTCTTTCTTTCTATAAATGCAACGTCGAGCAACGAATTTGTTTTATTGCACGATGATTCGTAAAATGTAATTTTTATTCCCGACGAAAACCTAACCGTGAAAATAGAACCAAGTCGCTAACCCTCGCCAAAAAAAGCTCAACTTCACGGCTAAATTATTATATAATATTTACATCGTGGCCAAGTCTTCTTTTGTTCATAACTTCACGTATTCCTACTTTCACGAGAAACGATTTTATTTTATTTTTCTATCGAAGCAAAACTTTTTATTTTTTTTTTTAAAGGTCTCGCGTGCACTTTTAACGTTTTTATTTATCTTTATGTTTTTCTGTTGTCGTTAAATTTCAGACGTCAGAGAACGTTGTTTTAGTGTCAGCCGATAGAATACAATATATATATATGTTTGGCAGACTCGGCCCTAGGTAATAATAATAACAATAATAATTCAATCTTTTCTCGAAACCACACGTTTCGAAGTAAACGATTGAAAAAAATAAAATATATCGAAGTTTTTGTTCTTTTTTCGCGTGTAGTTTGATTTTTTTTCGGGCATCGTCGATGAGCCATAAAAATCCATACCCATAGCTATTTTTTTTTAGAATATTTTCGCCAGTGTTTTTTTTAGGACGGTATTCTATCTCTAACGCTCGGTATACAATATATTCTATAACATGCGCGCGATGTTACTCACGGCGGGTTTTACTACGAATTCGCCCGCGAACATTCGAAATACGAAACGCGTCAACCCTCGTCGGCGGGTCCGAGTGAAAACGGATTCTACAGTCGACGGTAAGACATTATATATATATGTATACGTATATAATATATCGTGCATATATTTATATTTTTTTTCGGGGTCGTTTGTGATGCGCGCAAGCCCGAACACGGACGACGCGAACAATGCCGACGAACGACGTTTTCTCGCGACGCGCGACGGTGCCGCCGCCGCCGCCGCGCTAGCAACCACCCCGACTTTGGGCTCTCGCCGGAGCTTACCTGCGCATGTGTACCCGGGGCAACCCCACAAGCGCCGTTTCATTAGCGGAAACCTTTTCCGACAGGCTCCACCCGCGGATCAATATGTGGCTCGTGTTATGTGACTTTACCCCTCGGAGCGGGCCCGCCGACGAGCGTTCATATATATATATTTACGTATAATAATACGGGGAAAAGGCTTTGACTTATGGGATTTCCGCCGAGGGACTTCGGCTCCTCCGCGGTCCTTCTCCTCGTCCTCCACTCTTCGCCGTATCTACCCCTCGAGCCGTGTCCGTATCTGTCTCCGTCTATACACCCCCGCAGTGATGCCAAACCATTTTCCTTCGGCGGCGGGCCGCGTTCGCGTAATACAGCATTCTTTCCGAGTAACGTTTCGACATTATATTTTACTATAAATTATTACTCGCTCCGTTGTACGCGTTCGTATCCGTCGTACACTTCGATCCGTTTCGTTATGTGATCGGGGTGAAAATATCTCGTGAAAAAATATCTATAAAAACTATAGATTTCCGATCGAAAATATCCTCTAAAAGAATACTTACGATACTACGAAATTAAAATCGGACTCACGTTGGCTTTGAGATAACTGGAAATCGTAATTTAGTTTCACCCACAGTACTGTTGTAATATAATTACGTATATACTAATAGATCGATAAAACCCAACGTATGAAAATATCGTCGACGAGAAGAAACCCGACTGAAAAGTCTGTCGCGCAAAAATCCGAAAAAAATAGTCGATTTAGATACCTAAATCGCAATCGTCCTTCGCTCGTTGTAGAATGTTACATAATATGTACGAGTATTGTGAAATAAACACTATAGTAAATAATGAATAATTAAATATCGCGTGACGAAAGATGATTTGCGTTTGTAATTAAAACGTTGATGATGTAATAAAATGTGTTAAATTTATAAAATAATCGAATAATACTTATAAAATATAAAAAAAAAACGATTTTTTTTATTTTAAACTCACAATTCGGTCGCGGGTTCGATAATAATATGCAATATCATAGAGGAAATATTGGCTTTCGAGGACTAAATCGTCATCGTCAACCACTGCGTTATGATGTAACGAATCGTCACCAACCAAAATGGCTCGTTTCGGACAGAAAAATCGCACTGTTTCCGCGATTCGTTCGCAGTGTCGCGCTCACTTTTTCTTTTTTTTTTCACAAGGTTTTTGCCCAATTCGTTTGATTCTCCGTGCCTCTCGTCTCGCACATGGCGTAAAGTCTACCTACATTGTTATAAATAATGTGGATTTCCTTGGCAAATCATCAACACTCTTGATTTTTATAAATACAATCCGCCGAGTAACTCGCGCACTCAAACACCTGCTGTAATTAATATATATTTATATGTCGCACATGTTACACACGAAGGCTATTTTTAATTCAATTCACTATACACATATATACACACTCATATAAACATTATAGACTCGTATACATGTATATAAATATGTACATATGTATTTACTTATTTATTTATTTTAGCTAAAATCTATACTCGCAGGAGGTATTTTATTCAGAACACACGCCGAGAAAACAATCGTTATTTCATATTATAGGAGTACCTATAATATATTTTACGCAGTGAGCGATCACCGCATTTATTTACTCTATTTATTGATTGGGCTTCACTGTTGTTACTGTTCATTATAATTCTGATGACTTTTCCCATTGCTTTCAGGTAAAAATGAAATGTCTGCATGGTTAGGGATTTGAATTCCAATAATAAAACGAACATTGCGATCGATTTAACAATAATAATTATTGTTGATTGTTGACCCCACGCTATGAAGTAAATGAAATAAAATTATATATCAATGGAAAATACGAATTAAAACAGTTTATTGTACAGATACCGAACAAAAAAGTACGTTAGTAACTAGAGTAATAATTGGGTAGTTATTAAAAAAAAATATACACTTTTTGATGATACTTGAATTTTGTATTTTGAAGGTCAATGAATTCGTTTAAATCTATAACGAAAACTGTTGGAAATTCTACGATTTCACGTACGTCATTTAATAAAACCTCATTTCATTAGACGATAATTGCATTTGTACGATTTATAAATCATTATCTAGCTGACAAAAGTTTATAATGTACTGTTATTGTTTTGCTCCGAGAAAGTTGCGGTAATTTCATTACACTATTGGCGTGAACTTTGTTTCAATCGATAAACTTTTGTTACCCGACTCGAGTCTATTGTTTTCAACAAACACAACAAAGAAAAAGAAAATAAGAAAGAAAAAAACCCTCTACAATATCGTCGTGAGTTTTCTGTCGAAACCGAAGACGATTGTCGAACGCCGCGATTCACTCGGCGTTTGCCCCGAGACTTGGCCCGATTCGCGTCGAAAAGGCGAAAAAATCGATCGCGCCGAATCCGTCGGTCGCTCGAAACGATGCGCGGCACTCGCGGCGTGTTATTATTATTCACGACGTCGTCGTCGTCGTCGGCAAAACGAAAAGCCGCGGTCCTCGACGTGATCGCGTCGAGAGGACGCGGCGGCGGATCGCCAAGAATCCGTCGTCGCGCGAAGGAAATACAATTAAATTAATTGCGTCGTCCTCGTGGCGGCGCGGACCGAGAGCTTTTGTACCGCCGTCGCGCGCGCGTTACGAGGGGGTGGTCTTTGTCGGATAAGGGCGTTCGAACCAAAACGCCCTTTCACCATCGCGCGTACGAATTAATTGGACGTTTGTAACGTTTATAGACGCGCGCGTTCTCGTGCATGCCGCTCTCGCTGCAGTAACGATATTAAAAAATAAAAAGTATCGAACCCATTGTGAAACGGGACCGAATAATTCTCGTAATAATGTGTATTATGCGCGGACGATAGTTTATAATAATCACGGCGATCACGTTTCCAACGCAGTCGCATTACGGACGTCGTCGTGCGGCGCACACGTGCTCGGCGCTGCGGCGTAATCGACCGACCGACGACGACGGAGTAAAAATCGATTGCGACAAATCGAAAAATCTACATAACAACAATTAGATATTATTAATATTGTACGTTACGACGACGGAGAAAAGTCGGAAACGGCGGAGGTGACCTTCAGTTACGATATATCAGTCGACGAAATGGTCTTACGACAAACTCTCAGGCCGGGTCGCACAGCTCGCCGACATTTAGACCGACTAAAAACCGATTTGCCGTTGTTCATAAACTCTATATTCGCAGAGCTTTGTCGGGGATTAAATCGATTCACAGGGTGTTTTACGGACGGGCCGAACCGTCATCGTGAAAACCGTACAAGATTTTTTTCGATAATATTCAGTCGCAGAACTGAACAACTCGGGAGTTGGATTGTGCCATGATAAACAGAAAATCGCGACCAGGAAAACACCCGATGATGATTTTTAATCGAAACCGGTCGTGACTTTTTTGGACACTTAATTACAATACTCAAGGCAAGACCATTATTTTATTTTATTATCGTTTAAATATATTATTAATAGTTTGTATTAAAATAATTTAATATATTTAAAATAATATTTTGTTACTAGGAAAAGTATCAGACCGGAAACTAAAATTCGAGATAGAACAATATTATTCGGGAAAATATTTATTGGGAATACTTTTTCGTAGAAAATATTAAGCTAGAAAGGTACGTACTGGTATATTTAAATAGTTTTTCGATTGGGCGTGTTTTTTCATCGCCTATCAAGTACCTGAATAAATCTCTTCCCCAAAAAGTATACTTTCCCAAATTTATATGATCCCGTGTACAATACCTCCCCGTATACAATTTTATCGTGTTATTATACTCTCCAGTAAAATATTTTTCTGTGTAACACATTCCCAACTGAAAATATTTCCGGTAAATATTTTGCTGAAAAATATCGTTCTTGAGCATATTTTTTCTTGTTCGGTCGACGAGTCGGTGTTTTTAGTTCGAGTCGACTTCGTCATAACTATCTATAATACTCTGCTCGACGTGGAAATATTGAAAATTGCGAAAATCCCGCGCGCAGGGCTCCGGATTTACACTCCCTCCGTATACGGGCGTCGTCGTGCAACGGTTCGTCATGTGCTCCAAGCTAATCGGGACGAGCGCCATTCGGCCGAAACGTACACGACTAACGAACAACGCGTCATTTCTGACGGATAATAAAAAAGCACGCGTATAATGTATTATTATCATTTGTATTGCCGACCGGGACGTTTTATTATGTCGTTTTAAACGAAACGCGAATTAAATTGTACATTTGACGGTCGTGTGACGACGACCGGGCACGAGGACGCCGGCACAGAGTATAAACCAAACGCGCGGCGAATCGAAAGCGCACGTCGAATTATTTTTAGATCCAACAGATACGGCACCACACGTGTTACCCACTGAAATTAATTACTCCGAAAATACTGGACGGACGGTCGTCGTGTAACGTTTAAAATTATTGTTATTAGATAATTGCCGCCGCCGCGCGTCGCGTACATCTGCAAACGGTTAGTTTTATACTCTGCGGCGTCGTGATTTTGTTGTTTTTTTCCGTCTGTTTTCCATTTAAAACTCATTGTATCAATTAAGTGCGCGCGCCGCCGCGGCGATGGCGTTTTGATTACGAAACTATCATACGAAACCGAGAATTGTAATATACGTTCGCGACGTTTACTCGCGCCGATTGCTCTTGATTATTAACTCTCACGTTACGATCGCAGACCGCGGAGAACACGTAATATTATTGTACTACGGACGATCGTAGTACGCGTAGTATATAATATTTGCGACGACGACGTCGAGCGAAACGAAAAGGTCCGTCCGAATATCGATTTCGCGAAGAAGCAAAACAATTCCCGAAAATTATCCTTGCAGTTGAGGGTCTTTACCCGTTCGACCTTTGCTAATGATCGATTGCGTGCGATATTATCGAAAATATAATTGTTAGTGACCGCGGACGCCCTGAATTAAATGAATTTCGCATTTTTTTCCCACCCGAACGTCTGAAACGTTTAAATGCTTTCCAAGCAAGAAAAATATGTTTCGACAATAAAGGAATTTAAACAACTAATAGTTTTAAATTTTTAACGAGTATTTTCATTTCGTTACATTTTATGAATTTTATTTCATTTTAATATAATATATATAATCGACGTTGGACGTGAAAAAAATTCTACCGTATAAGTGCCCATTGGGATTATGCACGCGGTCGAACGTTCAAAGAGATAAACGGTTTTTTTTTTTTACAAAATACAAGAAATCGGCTTGTCGTCGCGTCAGCGGTGTTTCAATTGACATGTAAATGATAACGGTTTGACAATACGGATTCAGTGTTTCCGACGAGATAACGTACTATTATAACATGTGTGTTGTCAAACGATCGCACAACCACATCGATTGTACCAGCCGAGAAGAAAAAAAATGCACACAGAAAGCCGACAGATAAGAAGTCGTATCTGTAAAACATTGGAAACACGTGCGAGTAACATTCGATTTGTTATGAAAAAAAACTTCACGATAGCGCCCGCGTGCTACGCGAGACATTTCGAAAATAAAAGAGTAATATTATAATTACGAGGAAAACGTTTGGCCGGAAAAATCAAAAGAAAAAAAAACTTAAAAACGCCGACTAACGGGAAGAAATTTACAACCGAACGAATTTAAGCGTGTCGTGAACAATCGGACGGATTTTCAATAAAACATAAATCAATACAGTATCAAAACGAATATTATTAATGAAAACGACGCGGGCGCTCGCATTACCAACGGCCGCATCGTTCTGTGAATGGGACGGTTTAAACCACGATTCGCAGGATGCAAAAGGGACGACGAAAGGATCGCGTGAAACGGTTAGGAAATTTAAAATTCAGCTCAGAGTGTGTTACGTCCGTCTGTTGGTTTCTGTAAGAATAGCAGGCAAATTGACGTACACAATTGAATTCCGTTCTTCTGTCGACTGTGCGAACGAGATTGAATTTTTGCACGTCTCGTCCACACGGTCGTGTGGAAAACGATCGATATTTCGGTAAACATAATACAACCCCAATGGTTCCCAAACAGTGCTCGGCGTTTTTTCGCGAAAATATGTTTAGATATTCGTTTTCGATAAGCTCGGGGAGATTTTTCCAATCCTCCTCGCGCGAACATCACTTTATCTCTCGACGCGCGCGTGTGTTAACGTGTTACGCGCGCGTAACCGAGCGGTTGCTCGAACGTTGGTTCGCGTTTTATTTTTCCTTTTAAACATTACCGTTATCCATTAATCATTATAATATTATTGTATTATTATCGATCGAAACAGTAATTTCTTCAGGGTCTAGTGAACTCTGTGTGTGCGTATATATATATATATGTATTATTATTACGACTGCGGGTCGATCGTAATCCGCACACGGCGGCGTATGAAATCGACGAAATTAAAAAATCGTGTACGAAAACACGAGCGGATTAACCGCACGTCGTCGGTCGTCGACACACACGTGTGCGCGCACGTCGTCGTCGGCCCCGGGGCAGCGCGCTCACCCACTACACGCATAATGAAATACGCCCGGCGGCACTAAATATATAACGTCGCGACGGGGGCCGGGGAGACCGCGTGTCCGATTAATAAGGAAAACCCGTATAATGGGTATAGCGTGCGAGTTTTATACGGCGTCGTTTGTTTCCTTCCTCCCCCGCCCTCATTCACGCTGCTCCGAGGAGCGCGCGAAATGAAAAACGTCCGATTATTCCGTCGGAAAAGATTCGGCGAAAAAAAAGAGAAACGCGACGATTTTGCTAACCCCTCTCTGGGTCGTATCTGCCGAGTTATAGGCGGCGCGCGTGTACTATTGTTTGATAGAGACACACGAAGTAATGTAGCGATTCGATCAAATCTACTAGTGATGGGGGGCTGTGAATTCGACGCACTATGAAACCACGAAAAACTGCACTCAAACGTGCGCTTGAAATCGTTTTCGAATGCACTAAAAACGTCAGAGACGTGAACATTTCGTCTCAACAATGCGGTCTTGTTCATGTTATTCATTTTACACAGATAACAATATAGGTATTATTATTCGATTTATTTGAGTTTAAGATATATTTTCAAAACTCAAAGGACACACTTTTTATTTCGTCTGAAATGTCGTTTTCACTCTAATTTTACTTTATTTGGCTATTCGGCCAAATTGTATTGTGTCGCAGTGTACTTTTTCGCAGCGGTCCGGGCGGGAGAATTGTTTCTCAAGACCGGTCAATTACATAATAATGTAATATTGTGTACGCGCGCGCGCTGTGTAGATCCGCCCGTATTGAGTCGACGAATGAATAAGCCTCGTAATTGATCGAAACGCACGTGTACGGACGTCGGCTCCGGAACACACCCACGACCGCCGTCGTGATAATAATATAATCGCGCTCCTCACTCGTTATACATAAAGCGGCGGGCGAGGATGGGCAACGATTTAAAAGTAGGAAAAAAAAATCGTGCGGGAATAAAACGGAAATAAAAACATGCCCACATTATTCGTAATATCGTGCGGTCGGTTTTGTCGCGACGACGACAAATAATATTACTGCGTTATAATATTATTTTTATAGTATCGTAACGAACGGGATGAAATCGGCCGAACGAGTCGCGACGATTTCAATATTGTATGATTAAAAGTCGCGGTAATCATCGCGCCGATCTCGCACTACTGTTGTAACGATGTGTTTTCGAAAATCGATAGAAATCGACTGCAGCAGACGAAACCGAATTTGCGGAGAGAGGTGGGAAGGAAACGCTTTCGTTATTAGGTACGACATTAAATATATATTTTTTCTACTAAATCCTATCGCAACAAAAATCCTTGGTCAACGATAATATTGAGAAAATATTTTCGACAATATACAGACGCGTTTCCTTTGAATAAATGTAAAAAGTTTGAGAACATATTTCCTGCGATGTTTAAAAATTACGAAAAACGCCTTTAAATGTTGGAAAAATAAAATGTTAAAACAGAAAAACACGCCTTTAACAATGCTAACAATGCTCGAAAGCGCGGAAATATGCAAAATATTATATTCCGAATCCGTTGAAGCACGAAACGAGTTTTTCGCCGAGTTAACTTTGTACCGGAGCTAATGGCGCGGGAACGCGAGAACCATAGACGTTATCATATTATTATTATCATCTCGAATAATCGTACAGTAATAGGCGCTCAGATTCGATGTATTTCGATTCGGATGAATTTTCTCGCGTCGTCGCTCGCGCGCGAGATCGATAAATAACACGGTCGGACGCGCACGGTCTATGTCTTGCACGCGACTTGTCTAAATACAGACGTAAGCCTGTAACTGGTCGAGACACACACGTGTGCACACGAGCCGGACGCGTTGGATCTTTGACACGGAGATCCGTATCCGACGAATAATATGTGTATTTTTATAATAATGAATATACTGCGCGAAGCGGAAAAAATCGCAACAACGACGAGAGGGAATGTCGCGGTCATCACACTCGCACACACGAATTTATACAGTTTGAAACGTAAACGACGTATTGAATATTTTAAAAAATAAAAAAACCCGAGTGCGAGACGTTACAGATTTCACGAGCCGTTCGTAAAAAATAACACGAAATTACTTGACTTTTACGCGTCGATTACGAAAACACGTTAATAAAAAAAATTGCGCGAAGGTACGATGGTTAGTTAAATCTTTGTATTGTAAATTTATATTAAAAATCGATACGGTGTATCGTGATCGAATATCGTTGATCTTGAAAACTTTTTCGGTTGACGATGACGCGGAGCAGAAGAAGAACAGCGAAGTGCACGACGAAACTCATCCGGTCAAGAGGGAGCAAATTTTTATAACTTTCATTTAATAGGACCGCAAGACTCGGCGCCCACACTCGCCGAAACTGTTTTCACGCAGGAAATACTTTTTCGAATGTAATTTTCGATGTCACGTCTCTTTGATATACACGTCGTGTCCGAGACTCGCGGCGGGATCGTTTGATTGGCAGAAGGCCGCGTCGATTTTTTCGTTTAAAATCGATTCTCGAGAAAAAAATTCCTCCGCCCACGTGTAACGTCGTTATAACAGGCGAGACACTCGTTTCACTCACTCACACACAAACTCGCTGTCGCGCATAATATAGTGATCCGGCCGCAGTGACAGTTATAATTATTTTTCCATAAATGGTCCGGTTTGTCATCGCCTATGTATTACATATTATAACATCGCCTCACGTCACAACGTCGCGTCGTAACGATTACACGTGACGCGTCTGCGAGTTTGATATTTCTCCGACGACGACGTTTATACGAATACTTACGTGATCGCGCGAAAGGCGAGAGGGTCGAACACGTCGAAGAGCGAACGAGTTAAGGAATTCGAAAAACGCGAATTTTTTTTTTATTTCCTATAAAATTAGACCTCTGCACGCGCTTGTCTCCTCAGAGTTTTCACTCCTCGCCGAACGCCTGTTTGTATTGTACGATGACGAGTCTATAATCATTGTACGCACATAAATATTTGCGCGTCAACAACACGCGTGATAGTAATTACTGCGAAACCCGTTTTTAGAAAAAAACAAAAATCATAAGTTTCGAGTCGAAACAATAAATTAGCTATGCGATTAAAAACGATATTTAAATAATAGGGGTATGATGAGATACTAGGACCGTAATCAGATATAGAATTGTTTTGCGATTGAAAACCCACATGAATAATCGTCGTTGATACTTTATAGAGTTGATCAAATATGGTAGATTGAAAATATTGAACACGTGAACACGAATAATGTCGATTGATGAGATTTCAATTACAAATTATACATATTATGTATCATATTATGATCAAACGACGCCCGATTTCAATTGCCATATCAGATCAAGTTAAGAATTTCAACACGATTTCAAAATCAAGCGTCCAGGCGCCATCGACGAATCAATAACTAGAATATTGTTTTTCTTCCTCCTCGAACTTGGAGTTACCCGGAGTCTCGGCGACCGTTGCGCAATAAGATATGCGTACATTTTCCAATCGCCGGATCGGATTTACCCCGTTTTGGGGCGCGCGTGTAATACGCGTAAGAGAAACTATATTATATCGCGACAGGCCACAGGTCGACCCACAAAGGCCTATACAAGGCGATTTATACACGCGAACGCGCGCGGTCGACAGACACGTTATAACACGTATACGCACACTGTACCGCGGTTACGGTATACGCGTATCGCGTATTTTACGCACGTAGTTTTTTTTATTTTTTTTTCCTTCTCCTTTGGCGGACTCGCCGTTTTCGCGCCCGAGGCGTCCTTGGCCGCCGGACTGTTTGCGGCGAGCGGAGAGCACAAGGCTTCGCGGAGGAGTAATTTGTCCGGGCCGCGGCGCTCGTCGCGTAGAGTCGTATATGGCCAATGCCGCGGCGGCGGCGGCGGTCGTCGCGAAAAAATAAAAATCGAGAGATAAAACACGACCGCCGGCAGTCCGTCCGCGCACCAGGTACGTATTTAATATTATAATACATTATATATAATATAAATATATATACACGCCTCGACCGTATTTGGGGGCGATCGCGCAACGCGACCGCCCCGGCCGTATTTGGCCGCGTACGCGCGTCGTATTTCATGCGCTCTATAAAATATAATATGTATTGATAAACTCGTAATCGGTTTTTTCGATTTTCGTAGTGTTTTCGGAGTCGACGGAGTGGAATAACGATTGACCAATTGCCATTGTTTTCAGTAAACCGTGGACGGAATTGCGACGGGGAATGAAAATCGTCCGCGAAAAGTCGGACCTGCAAGCGGAGCTCAAGGATTTCGTCTGGTGCTGAAAAAACCGCGTCTGAAACTTACTCGGCGAGGGAAAACGCAAACGCAGCGAGACACAGCCCGGCAGACGATAACGACCGCATCACGACGTAGGAGGTAACTCGACCATTCCACTATATAGCTTCGAATAGAGGCAAAAAGTATAAAATCGACTACACAGCTCTTTCGTTTCGGTCGGATTTTCCGAAAACGACGAGAAGCCACCTGCTGCGGGGACGCACGCGCTCAGGGGCGAATCCCTCCGCCGCCGCTCGTGCGTTTATGAGCGTCGTACTTGCGCTCAAAGTCCTTTTTTTTTTTATTCCTTTTTTTTTTCTACACACATAAAACGCTGAACACACACACTGCACTCTCGCTCGCGAGCGGCTCCCCGGCCGGCGCTTAATTACGATAGACCCCGACGACGACGACGGTCGCGCGCGCGCGCGTATAATAATATACAGTCGTACACGTGTTTGTCGCCGCGTGCATATATGTAGTAGTAGAACACACATATATATATATATATATATAAATATTTTATTCGTATTCTATGTGGGCCCCCGTGCACGTGCACGCGCACGTGCAAAATATCTTGATCCCGCGGCCGCCATTAAAACTAAACCGTTCATTACGGACGACGACCCTACGTATGAAATATCGTGTGTGTGAGCGCATCGCGCAGTAGTCATATAATGCACATAATGATGTGCGTGCGTGTGTATTATAATAATATATATAAATATAATATATGTATGTGCTACATACGCTCCGTGCGTACGATGTAATAAAAGTTCTCCTCCGTTGTACACGAGCGCGCACAGCGCTTCGTCTCTTTAAAATGAAAAAAAAAAAAACCGTGTACTCAACAATATCCGTTTGAACGCGCTTTATTATAATAACAATATAATATACGACGTATTCGCTCGGTGGCAAACAATAAACATATACTCGTATCTTTACATATCGACTGTCCCGACGAAAAAGGTTGTATCTCGTTCGTTTTTTCCGACACTTCGGGACGAATAAAATCAATAAGGAGACCATTTTAGTGTTAAATTTGGTTTTTTTTTTTTAAAAATTATAACCCACGAGTTTTTTAACAGATACTAACTTTTAAAAAAAAAGAGTAATATCTTTACTATATTACTTTCAGAAATGACCGAATTCGACGAGAGAATAGTATATTTTCGTCTGATTATTACCATTATTCGAGCACGTAACCCGAGAGCGGCGATTTTTCGTACAAGCCTACGGGCTGAAGAAAACAACTGCGAGTACGCCCCTGCAGATACGCCCCTGTGGCCGATACGGCGCAATAACGTGTTCCCCGCGATTACCGCGATATGCGCGCACACAACGCAACAGAAAAACCTGACGAATGTAACACGCCGCGCCGCTCGCTTTCGGGACCGATCGATATTCGAAAAAATCGTCCGGACGTACCTATATAATCATTACCAGTGAACCCCTGCGGTGGAATGTTAAAAATTAAAATCGGTTGTTTCATTATCGCGGCGCTCGATCGTGCTCCTCCGGTGATCTAGCTATATACGAGGTATGCGTTGTGTAGGTATATCGATTCTCGTCCGACGACGACGGGCCGCCACTTCACAACGATTATTACACGACGACGGTGCGGGCCAAGTAGTAGTAGAACACAGTGGTCGCGTCAACTTCGAACGTGATATACCGTGTATTGTGTACGTCGGCGTTTATCACGAGGGCGTGGCCCAATGAATATGAGAAAATAAGAAAAATTAACAACAAAAAAAAATATATCGAAACCGACGGCGACGTCGGTCGGAGGGGAAAAAAATGTCCCGAAAAAAACGTAGGTACAACGAATATTATAATCGTTATGTACGCGTCGAGGTCTCGAGGGAAAATCATATCTATGTGGAAAAAAGGGTCGCGTAACCGTACTTGCGGCGTAATCGTTATAAAAGCCTCGATAGAAAAAAAAACTAAATTAAATATAGAGCATTGGGCGCTGCCATTACTCCGACTATCGTGTGTTTATGTCCGATTATTTTATTAACGTCTTGTACGATAGAGCCTGACGAATTCGTGACTGCCCCCGATGTGCCCCGCGGGGGTGACGTACTGTAACGAGAGAAGGTTTTGAGACGATTCCACCCCCTCAACCCTCCAAATATTTGGCTTAACGTCTGACGCACTCGTCCGATATTGAAATAATCAAACGAAAACTATAGTCCGTAGGTACACGTACGAGGGCTTTGAATTCCCCGCTTTTAAGGACGGCCCTGGATTATAGCGACGGATTACTCACCAAGTCACAGAATAATTTTCAGAGAAATTACATTTTAACGATATGAAATGTTCCAGCGATTTAGAAATAGAAGCTTATCGTCCTGCTTCGCTCAAAATCGTTTTTGTTCAAATTCACGAGAACATTTCACCGATATCGAGCACCCGTCACCCGCAGTACCGCATCTGATTAATACTTTCGGCCCGCATAATGTAATTATAATTATTGTAATGTACAAACGAACAATCTCGAGAGATCTAAAATACGAACGGGTTGAACGTTCCTAGGACGACAGATGTTTTAACGAGTTGACTGAAAATTATTTTTAGACTTTTCGAAAATGTCCAATCTCGACTGGGTCGTTTGGATTCTTTACAAATTATACTATTAAAACATGTACAACAGTTGTTACGGAGTAGTCACTTCTGCGTGTCAAAAACCGACAATTTGTAATGGTTTCAATTTAGATTTAAAAATATCCTTTTGGACGTTATTATAATATCATCAGTTCCGAAGGAAAACTATAAACGGTCGAAAAACCGTCCATACGAGTATAATATAATAAGAAAAAATGTATGATTTTTAAATAAAAGTTTAATTTATCACACACGTGGACGAGGCAACAGTGATCCGAACATATATTATCGAGCGACGCGAAAATCACGTTCTTGGGAATCTAAAATATTTTATACAAAAGCTTAAAACAAACGAAAACGAATTCAAATAATAAACGTATTGTGTGTGAAAAACAACGTGAAAAAATTCTTTGACGTAAAAACATAATTGAACCACATTAAAAGAAATACACGAAAGTGAACGAAGTCCTGACTTTAATAATAGCTGTACCTAACGCTAATTGGAGAAGAAATAGAGAAGCATTTAACGAAGTCTAGTTGAAGTCGGGTGAGATACAGGCGACGAGTGATTAATACTCGATTTTCGGAGAAAAACCATTGGGAAAATGTTGTAATCGACTCATGGAGGTACCGACCAAGTAACATTTGGTTACTTACCCCATTTGGGGTACCAGAAATGAAAACAGGACCGTTTCTTCGAACGACGCGACGTCAGACACAAGATAAATAAACAAATAAAAAGCACACGCGCGCGTCATAGTAAAACTACCAGATACGTTATGCCGGGTTCGCTCGGAATCTGAAACGCATTACTCACACGAGTGTACACTAACAAACCGCGGGGTCTACGGCAATAACAGAGCCCCGAAGTTTCGTTAGATTTTTCGCGGCCGCGATGATATTTTATTGGCCGACGTCCACGCTAAACCGAAAATAATAAAAATATAGTTCGCGAGAAGAAGAAACTGACGCTTATATTTTATCATGTAAACCTCGCAGTGTCACGACGACGACGACGACGCCGCCGCGTGTTTTAATGATAATATTACGTGTAGTTTTAAATTAATCCGAAAATTAAGGCGAAACGATCGTTACGATCATTAAAAATAAAACGTCGTCCCGTGCCAACTCGGGACGGTCATTGAGAAAATCTCGACGCGTTCGCGTCGGTTAAAAATCGTATTCTTAGCAGGTAGACAAATGTTTGGATAACTCGCCGCCGACTGTAAGACGCAGCACATATTATATATATATACTACACAAACGCTCGGTCGTGTGATTTGATATTTCCGGTTGTTTTTGCCGCCGACACGCGCAGTTCATTACGGTGTATACACCATGTATCGTTCATTAATCTAAATGAATTATTAAAAGGTGTGCTAACCGCGTTATAATAATAATATATCGTTCGCATTCGTCTACATCGCGCGCGACGGCAGCACTATATTTATATAATATATATCTTACGTTATTATTAATAATATATATATTTTTCAGTCGTATTTATAGCGCCGCGTCTGTACGGTGCGGCGCGCCCGCGACCAGCGGCGTTACTGTACGGTAATAATATTATTATCGTCCGCCGTCATCGTTATGTGTAAAATAATAACCGTCCCCCGCGAGTGGACAAACAGACGCGCGTTTAATATTTTTTTTTTTGAAACGCCGCCAAGGCGTCGTCGCGAGCGGATTTTCTGCGCGGCGATCGAAAAAGGACCGTCGTCGTCCGAACCAGTCCGACCGGCACTAGTTAGGATTCGCAAAACCCTGAGTTTATTACGAAGTCGAGAATTTTACCTCCCAACACCACACGAAAATCGCCCGTAACCTAATGAAACGTTTGACGTTTTGTTTTTTAATTAACGACATTGTTTTAATAACGAAATCACTATTTTAGTCGATTGTTCTACTCTATACGCGCGGGTATAGAACAGCGATGAAAATATATGCATGGATTATAATAGTTTTAAACAATATCGGACATTATATTATAATAAGGCAGATTCACCGGCGTGGGCAGACTTCTAGGTAGGGTATGGCTTAAGTTTGATTTGACCACCCGCCCATAGCACCCACCATAAGCTGCTCCCTAGGAGAGCTCCCCGCGACCTCATCGGTTTTTCTTTTAATTTACAAAACAACTTTTATATGATTTTAAATTTTTACGAGTAATTATACCTATAATAACTTCGATTATACGCATACTTAAAAAAAAAAA
Source organism: Drepanosiphum platanoidis (assembly GCA_948098885.1). NCBI lineage: Eukaryota > Metazoa > Arthropoda > Insecta > Hemiptera > Aphididae > Drepanosiphum > Drepanosiphum platanoidis. The sequence goes on from OX402531.1 coordinate 13,744,256, forward strand.
ACCAACTAAAATCTACTTTATTTTTGTTTATTGTTCTCGTTAAATAATATTATATTTTGTATGGAAAAAAAAAATAAAAACTCGCATTACATTATACGGATTAAAATATATTCTTTAGTTTTGTGTACCAAAAATACGGCCACGAAATGAAAATTAAAACCGTTCGAGGACGACAAACGAGCAATAAAGCCTCGAACCACATCATGCAAACATCACAGTCGGACGATCAAATTGCACGCGACGCTATTATCTATGTGTTCGCGGCCTAGCGAAACAGTGTCTTTTGTTACCATCCGACGTCGAAAATACTTTATACGCTCGGCGAGATCGATGATAGACGAAAACAACGACCCCGCGCGGGCGAAGGGTCGCCGCCGCCGAGAACGAGCGGCGGACGCGAGGGGAATTGATTTTTCGGGGAAAAAGTTTCGAGTCGCTGCGGAGACCCCCGGGGCGTCGACGCATTGTGACGCGGAAGAAAGTCGATGCACTCCGTAATACGACAATAGCACGAAATAATAAAAACTGCGGCGGCCGGCGAACGACCGGAATTGAAAATGCAATATTCATGGCGACCGGAACTCGACGAGGGGACCGCCACCGCCGTACGGTACGTGCGTCGTCGCGGCGACGCGCTACGGTGCGTCTCGAATTTCTTTCCCGGTCCCTTCCAGCCCCGTCCGCGCGCCACACCCGCCCTCGTCGTGCGCTCGCGTGCCGGACATGACGCATGCCCGCGGACCGGAAGAAAAGCGCACGCGGCCGGATCCAAGATGGTAGCGGCGGCGGCACCCTAAACCGTCGACCCTTCTCCGTCGGCGTTTCGGAGGGGAGGGACCTTTCGTCGTCGCTTTTTCGCCCAAAAAGCTGCCGAGCCGTTTGGCTCGAAATATTATGTTAACTCACTATTTGGGCTAGGATTTATATCGTGCGATAAAAAAATATAATGAAACGCGCGTCCGAGCTGTTTAAAAATGCGCACAACGAAAGAATGTTTTCAATATTATCGTTTGGATTCGACTTTTAAGTAATTTCGTCTACGTTCATATTACGTGTTTTTAATACTATTTAGTACTACTTAAAACGGGTTTTTCTTCGTACTATAATTCGACACCTATAATTTCACCTCGCCGTTTAAATCATCGTTTTCAAAATTGTCTCATCAATCGCGTTAATTATTCACTCGCAGCACCCGGAATAAATATTGAATAATATTTACATTGTCGAATAGTCATTTAAAGTTCGACACTTGACGATCTCGACGTCACAAAAACGCTTCAAACACACTCGTGTAAGACTGACAGGTTACTCGCTATTCTTTCGATTGCCTCGCTTTCGGAAAGTCTGTGTCAGCACTTTTCACGACTTTAGTTTTTCATTTAGGACTTTTTTTCTTTTGCGTTGTAAATCATCGTAAAAATAAAACGCCATTACTTATATATATTACATTAGAAAAAACTTGACTCAAACACTCGCGTTGGATCGTGAGTTATGGCGACTGACTTTCCAATTAATTTACATACACTGTATACGTATAACATGACGACTACAAAGACCCGCGCGCGAGTAAATCTCTATATTATATGCCCGCTGCTGGGTATTTTATATGAAAATAATTTTGCTGTCCGACCGTAAAATTTAGCCTGTAAAAACGATTTTGCGGCACTGCAGTTTTCACGGTGCGTAAATCATTACACTCGCATCCGGCGTTCGCGCGCGCGCGCGCGGCTCTATTAAAACGTGTGGGAACGGTATAATATGTGTTTTTATCGCGTTCAAAGCGCTGCCGCCGGGACTATAGTACCTGCGGGTATATAATAATATTATTATTACCGCTCCGATTCAAATTATCATCGCAAATCATTAGTGTTCTAGTTCTAGCTTTGTGTGCTTATACGTATGGGTAACGTTTTTGTGGCAGTGAAAAGTCGAGTTACTCGACGAGTTGGATCGTTTTCCTCAACGCCGCCGCGTTTATCATGTCCCTTAAACACTTTAAGCGTGTTCTGAAATCGATACCGATTTAGTTATCGAGAAGACGACGAATAAGAATCGATCGCGTCTAGATGATTTGAAAACGTCAATAGAAAAACTCACTCGGTAGAGAGAAACATTATACGCACTGTAAATAATTAAGACTAAAAATAAACATCGTAAACATCAGAAGGCCGAGAGTGTCTTCGAAAACGTGTACACCTGTCGGTCTCGACTCGAGCCGTTTCCGGGTTACTCGTACGAGTTTAAATAGAAATATGAAAATTGTAAATCAATTCTGAACACTAAAACCAATAAGCCAATAAAACGACAATAAAAAAAAAACAACTCGAGGAATCGTAGACGCGCGTTTTTTTTTTTTACACATTTGCAGTTACACAGTTACAAAGTTACAAAAACGATTGAAAAAATGTAACGATGCCGAAACGGAGCGTGTTTCGATCGGCGGAAAAACGAACGAGTCTCGTCGTAGTCTTTGTTGGCGGGATTTCACGCCGCGTACATATTATATTTATTTTTTATTTCGCGCGAGCAATAAATAACAAAACGCGATTTACACACTCTAAACGGCGGCGGCTCTAAACACGTCCGTACGAATATTTCGCGTCGTAAAATTATAGTTTTACCTCGTAAAAACGCCGGAGAACTATTAGCATTAAAAATAGAGATAGTCGACGCGATCGCGCGTAGAACCGTGTAGCGTCGTGCGCGCCCAGGCGTGGCGCTGGCTAATTCGAGTAAAATAATCATAAACAAGACGTGTACCCACCACCTGCTCTAAAGTAAACGGATCGCGCGCGCAGTACCGATGATTATTGGTAGTCAATATACAGTTATTGAAAGGAAACAAACAGAAAAAAAAAATTAGTTATTTTACTATCGCCGTCGTCGTCGTAACGCGTACGTCGAGAGGCAATATACGTAATAATATTCTAATATATTTGGCGCGGATCTCGTTCGTTCGGCAATCGAATTCGTCGAGTTTATTTCTCTTTTTCTACGGCACAAGAGCGTTTTTTTTTCCATATTAAAATTATTATTATTTTCAATTGAAAAAAAAAAAAAAACCGGAAACCATCGCGTTGCGATATACTTATTATTGCAAAGTGTACGGCTGAAAGAAAAAAAAAACGTTCTCATTAAAATGTAATAATATATAATATTATTGTCACCGTATGAATATTATGATTTTTTTATTCGTGTTCCGCGTATTGTACACGATTGTACACGATCGTTAAAAACTATATTTTATGTCGTTTTTTATATCGATCGTATATAATAATCTCTCCGAGTAACTCTAGATTTTTTTCACTACGACGACGCCAATTCACGTTCGACGCGTTTTTATTTTTTCAAACACCATTCGCAACACAACGAAACGAGTGTTATAAGACTGTGAATATTATTATACAATATAGTTGGTCGTATTATTACTGGAAAAAGTTCGTTTACGAATGTCGATTCAAACGGAGTTGAAAAATGTCATTGACTTGCAAGCCCGGACGACGAACTGCAGCGGAAACATTCAACAGAGATTTTTCGGGTTTGTCATTAAATCTCTCGAAATCCTTCTCGCGTCTAGTGATTACATCCCTGTTGCTGTTTTATCCGAATTTATTCTCTACGACCGAGTTGGTGGCGTTGGGTTTCTCGACGGGCTGTCGGAGGATAGCATCGATTTCTCAAACATTTCTCATTACGCTACCAATATCACTTGGCCAATAATTCGCCGAGACGAATCGTGTCAACGCGGATCCGTCCGATTCGTGAATTTTTCAACAATAATTTTCGCAACATTGTTTTCTGTCATTTTTATGAACCCCGCACGCCGTATCTCGTGATTTTCTTTTTCTTTTGTCTTTGCGCTGTACTCGTGTATTTTTATACAAATGGTTGTTCCGTGTCAATATTAATAAAATAAAAAACAAAATAATCGTCTCAACGATAGCAGAAAACTCTCGGCTGAAAATAAAAATTTCCGATCGCCCAATATTATATTTCCATTGGTAACGAATCGACACAGAACGACGCGAACGAGTATATAATATGTATTATAATATATACTGCAAGGTTAAAATGGAAACCCCAGGGAAAAAGACCACTTGGCAGGCCGAAACAAAGGTGGATTGACAAGGTGGAGAAGAATTTGGCAGAGATTGGAATAAGAGATGGAGAAACAATAGCACAGGACAGAGACAGATGGAAGCAAGTTTGTGTTGCGGTAATGGGCCTCAATGGCCTTTAAAAACCGATGAAGAAGAAGAATATATATATATATATCACAGCTACAGCAAAAACATCTGAAAACGCGTTATATTTTTCTACTTTTATCCGATTGTCTTCAGGAATTCGGCAGGATAGTCCCTTTGCCGGACCGGACGGTGTTTATCGATGTGGATTTTATTTTCCTATTCGTTTTTCGAGGACGAAAAGAATCACCGCAAACGCCCGAAACGAGAGCTCTTGGTTTTAGAAGTTACGTGTCGGGACAGTCCGGTCGTCCTATATATCGTACGCTATAACACGGTTGGGCCGTTGTCCGCCGTTACGGCGCAGCACGAAGATGGAAAAAAAAACCGCCGGGCTGCAGGCTCGCGCCAGCGTAGAAAGTGCAAATGGCGCCGGCCAGGGAGGGGTACGACAAGAAACCGCAAAGTCGACACAACAATATGCGCGTAGAGAGAGACAATGGTCGTCGCGGACTGCAGTATTATATTATCCGTGCGCGTATAGGTACACGTTTGTTATTAATGTTACATTATAATACGCTTTCGTCGGACTCTCGTGAATTTATCGCAGGACTACTACTGACTCGGCGGCGACCATATTACATTATATCCTCGCGACGCAACATTCCGACTGGGTGGTCACAGATTATTATTATTATGCGCGCGCCGCGCCGGGTCAGATATACAAATTTGTTTCACGACGACGACGTAGCGAAGAAAAAAATAAAAAAAAACACGGCACGCCGCGTGTTTTGCATAATATTATTTAGCATTTTCCATCGGCAATTAACTACACACACACACACACAATACGCATTATATATATATATATAGTCGTTTTATGTACAAACACCGAACGTACATAATATGATAATAATAATAATCAAACTATACGCGTGCGCCTCGGGGACCGAACGTAGTACAAATCGACGCGAGTGAGTTCGCATAAAGTTTGCGACCGTCGTCGGTATCGGCCGCACACGACTCGGGTCGTCGGCGTGACTAGACTTGGTCCACACGAGGGAGCATACCGAACGTCCGGCGCCGAAAATTGTTAAAACTCAAAAAATGCAACGCGCGTGCAAACAATAAAAACCGTACGTACCCCGGCGCGGGTGGCATGGCCGAACGGTTTAGTTTCGGTAACAATAATGTTGCGGTCATGTACCGAGTACGATCAACAAGCAGGAAGTATTAAGGAAACGTTAGCGTCCCTCAAATTAGCATCGCCGGAATTTAAATCTTAGATTTTAAACGCTACGTAGACGTGAATTAGCTATATGCCGCGTGTTCGCCGTCAACACGAACATCAAACAACATAGTTGACCGACAGTAACGATATAATAATATACTGTCCTTCAATAGTCTACAGTGTTTATTTAGATTATCGAAAAATCTTTGTTTTCTAATTGAACACTGTTATTAAACGGAACTCGGACTCTCTCGACACGAGTTGGGTTCAAATCTAGATGGAGCTTCACATATTATTAACTATCTGTAATTATTACGCGTCTATTTTATCGTTGCACACGTATTTATATTATATTTACAATCGTCGAACTAAAAGGAAAAACAATTCGGATTTTAACGATGATGATAACATTTTACCAATCTCGACGGTCAATATCTCGTCAATCTTTACGTGTATAATATAAATAGAAATGTCTCTTCGATGTCTTTTTCGCCATAATAGTGTTTCAAACAAAAGCTATAGTTTTTCGAATTTCATATGATGGAGTATAGTGCGTATACTTTGGGTTTTTCGATACGTTTCGCGTCGTAATTTTCGTTTCTTCTGGCCTCTTTTTCTACGAAAATATTTCCGAATACAGTTATTATAATTGTACGCCGCGTTTCGCCCGGTCGAGGAGTGGTCATTTTTTCATTATTTTTTCCATTTGCCCGAGAATCATCGTCATAATAATTACTCCATATTACTTGGGAAACCGGACAACGCGATTTAAAAAAAAAACATTTAAATAATAATAATTATACGTTTTACATATTTATTGTCCACAGCGGCGACGGTCATAATAATACAAGTGCGTTCGGGACGTCTCGAAATTTAACAAACACATTCGGCGGATCGAATCGATCGTAAAACCGACTGCCCGGGCGCGGTCACGCAGACGATAATAACTATATTATTGGTTTTCGAAATATCGAGTCCTCAAAATAAACGCGCGCGCGTACACGAAAGCGCGTCATCGACTTTTCGTAGGACTTATTGAGCTCGACGGAATGCGCACGAAATACTGCGCGCGCGCAACGCGACGGCTAAAAACACCCCATTGTTTTATCCGGAAGATTGTTTTTCTTTTATTTTCTTCCTCTTTAAAACACAATAGCGTTTCACAAAAATTACAATCGTGCGCCCACTATAGTAAACGGCCATTGTTCGTAAAACGGACTCGCCACAACATCCGGCGACACCGATAGCTATCGCGGCGGATAAAAATATTATATTATAACAATAATAACGCAGTGGTCGCGCTACTGCGGCGTGGCGGCTATCGTTCGGACGCGTCGTCGGGAGCACGTGAACAGTCTTCGATCCGGAACGGATGAAATCGATTATCGGACCGGTATTTCACCGGGCCAGTGTTTGTTTTCGAAAATCAATAAAATAATCCGACGACCGCATGTCTGTCGACGAAAACACCGCGTCGTCGGGGCTGTACGAATTCCCGTATTGATTTATTAGTTCGGTTTCTCGTACTCAATAAACGTAATGGGACACTCGCGGCCGCCGCGTGTATTGTCGAATTCGAAACCGACCGACCCCGCGCAAATCCAAATACTAATCGCCGGCGGACCATTGTCAATCACGATTTTAATTTAGCTAATGGCAGCGACACGCGATCGCAAGCACATTCGGTTCGCCGCATTTTACGTGCGCACGTGACGTTTAAAAAAAAAATAAATAAATATGCTGCAAAGTATATTATTATTATTGCTATACAGTTAGTGCATGGAAAAAAAAAACCCTAGACCGTTAGAAATTCGTAGGTCAGAGTGTTCCCGGAGGATTCTCTCGGGAAAATAATGTTTTTTATCAACACAATAGTTCCCGGTCAAAACTTCACTTCCAAAAAAAAGAAACTCTTCCGGAAAAAATAAGACGTCCCGTCAAAATCATTTAGTTAAATATTAATATTTAAGTTAAGGAAAAAATCAATAATGGTACCAAATCTGCGATATTGTTTGTGAGAAAAAAATCTACTAATCTATTACGTTTGTACGAGATGACTTTTGACAAGGCCCGGACTTTGAAGTCCTGACAAAACTGTAAATCCTGCGCGCACTAAACACCGACATTTTAACCACGGCGAAAATATTTCCAATTGTATTTCGTTCGTAATTCGACGTTTCGTTTGCTCCGACCGCTGTAAACGCTCTCGCCTACTGTGCATACGATACACCCCGAACGCGTAACTTTTGTCGGAAAAAAACAGTCGACTACGGGCAATAATATGCCGTTAACTGTTCGATTGACGTCTCGTCTCGTACGACATTATTATTATAATACCCATACGGTCCACAGACGTGACTAGGTTTTCAAGTCGAGAGGGCGGAAGTTCTAAAAAGAAAAAAATAAACAGGCACTCTCAAAAGGGTCTGACGTTAGCAATTTAAATACAGAAACGTTACGAGACGAGTGTCAACGTGTTTAAAATTCGTCTGATATAATATACGAGATATCATTTGAAATTAATAATTGATGAGTGCGTATTGTATCGAAATCACTTTGTTTTACCCGAATAGCAACGTCAATATTTGATGTTTGAAACGCACTTGCAGTTTAATACGATTTGAATCCTTATCACGTTTCGCACGCGATATATATCATAATATTATACGACAAACACGTTATAAACTCAAATAAACACGCGATAAAACAAGTCGTATAAAATATCACAGGTCTACGCGTACTCGTTCTCTCGAGCGAGTCTGATTAAATTATTTTCCAATTCAATAATACTCAAGGCGGGCCTGTACGCCGGCATTTATTAAAGAACGTTGTCTATAGGGAATTTCTAAAAATCTACTGCTGTTGTTTTAAATACTCGTAAATGAACATTTATAGTAGTCTAAGACGTATACTTTTTAACACGGGTATTATACGCAACTCGCAGGCACATGTTTAAAGCAGCTCGTTTAAAACCAGAAATAAAATGTGAAAATTTCACCCTCGAGCGCGATTCTACTTGTACGTTTCTAAGAATAGTCCGATTTAAGTTTTGAAAAAACGTGTAAATTCTTTATTTAAAATTTGATTAGTTAATTTTTTTGGATATTTGAAAAAATGCAATTTTTCAATTTCTGTAATCGTTTGAAAAGTAACATTAACCGACGCGTCTCACGAGTATACGTGTTGAAAAATCAATTGACCGTTTTCAAAACTAGTGTCGGGTGGTCACGCGTTTCAGAGTACGGAATTAGAACGTGTCGTTTTCGTACGAAAACGATCTGGTGTAGACGAGGCCCTCTTAGTCTCTTTATTCGATGTGTTTTATTTATTATTTCGACGTATTGTGTAATAGACGATCTATTACACGTACGTATATTCAAGTCTCAACAACCGTGTACCGTGCAGGTGTACCCGACAAATCTGAGTCGGCTCCGAAGGACTCCGAGAGGTCCGAAGCCCCCGCCACCGAGCCCTCTCCTCGATACGGTCGCCAAACCGCCGCCGCCGCCGCCGTCTGGACGCACTCCTCCGTAAACATTACACGTAGTCGTGCGTGATGCGCGTGTATACACACGAGCATAATATTAATAATAACAACGTATAATGATATTACGTCCGGACGCGCAGGTAAACGTCGTCGTCGTCGCCGCCGCCACCGCCGCCGCCGCCGCCGTAAGAACGAGAAAAACTTTGTGATTTGAATTTCAAAACGCGTGGAAACCGGAAACGGCTTCCGGCCCCGGTTCGCGCGCGCACCGGCTGTTCACAAATCCCAATGGCTCTTGCACACACGTCGAGTGTGTGTGTGTGTGTGTGTGCACGTACATAATAAATATATATTTATATTGTGTGCGTCTCCCTCGGCTCAGCTGTTTATCCGGTTCCTTATTTTCACCCCTTTCTTTCGCACGTGAGAAATTGATATCGCCGAGCGTGTGTACCTGCGCCGCCGACGCCGACCGACGACGCACCGGCGCGCGAAACGCTACGGGAAACCGCGTCGTTATTATCATTTTAATTATGGCCGCTTAATCGCGTAACGTACGATTCCGTGGCGATTATTTATTTTTTATTTCGGTTTTTGTTTTTTTCCGCCCCGCCGCCCGCCGACGTGGGAGTGGATCCGTCTCGTCGTACATGCTCGCCGCGTACTCGACAGCCCGGACGGACGAAGCGTCGTAATCGCATTACTTGTTGTAATATTATACGCATAAATTACAAAGTAAAATAACGATCCGGGGAGGCGGCGCGGGGGTCCCGGAAAAATTAAATAAAGCTCCTGACAAAAAACGAGTATACCGTCAAAAGTCACAATTTTTCTTCCACTTCCTTGCAGCGCTCGATTGTTTGATTTTGAATGAAACCGTTTATTCCCGAACTTCAATTTATCGTAAAAATATACTTCACGGACTAAATTTATTCTCTCGGACGGCAGACATACTCAAATAATAATAATAACGTCAAACGATAGTAAAAAAATAGGCGCTGTATTAATTAAGTCATTATAAACTAGTTTATATAATGTGTATTCTATACTGTTTTCGGTTGGCGTTTATCGAACGTACACCCGAGACACAGAGTGCATAAAAATCGCATAAATTTAAAATATTTAAAAACAAAAACTGCGGGGGCGGCGGCCAGTTCGGTGCCGTCGACTCATATCCGAGGACTCGGCCCCCCCGAGGCTTCCCCGTTGGCCGCGTGCCCGGTCGATGGTGAGAAAAATATTAACTCTGACGTGTTAAAAGAAAAATCATTTATTTCAATTAACACTTGGGGTCACACGAAATCGCACGATCGTCACTTTTTACTTTTTTTTTTTTTTTTTATTTCGATGATAAACCATTTCGCTAAACACTTTAGTCAACGCGACGCAGTACGCTTTGATATTTATTCGTGTATTTTACCGTCGTCGTCGTTGGCACATCCGCAGATATTAGCGTTTATTTTATTTTTTTACCACTATAAAAACAACGTCATACATTCGATTTAACAGATTTTTTTCGCGCCGACTGGAAAGAGCTGTACGAATCGTATGACGAATATGATATCCTACTCGAATCGATCGGTACGTCGGGAGCTGACGAGTCGAGTTTACAAACGATTTGACTTTTTAACCGTCGTCGACATGAACTTTTCAACGTGTTGACGGGGACGCCCGCTCTCCGCCTCCTCGGGCCGCTTTGAATCGATCGATAATTTCAATTACGCAGAGCACTCCGAGAAACCACGGACGACCGTAACTCGACACGATCGCGCAAGCACACATTATCATACGTGTACGCGCTTATTATCCGTCCGAGGGTGCACCGATCGCGTCGGAGACGCCCTTTCCCGAGTAAACACGCATAATAATAATATGATATACCATTATAGTCGTAAGCTGTGTGACGCGCACTACGAACACGATTTTGGGGTATCGACGGACGCGGCGTGTCTATAAAATAACGCTCACGAATCCTTTTCGATGATATTTTTCTAATTAATTTACAAAATACCGAGGGGGACAGCGCCCCGTTAAATGTTCAGAAGAGAGCAGTTTTCTCCTCTCGCTCCTCCCAGTTCGTCCAGCCCATGTTCGTCCGGGTCCATCGTGATCTAAGACTAAGTGTTTGATATTTAAACCCTACAACACAAATAGTTACTGGTGAAACCAGTCACAACGTACGATCTTCAGAGACACTAGTATTTCATCACCTACGAAAACGAAAAAATTATACTCAACACCAAAAAAACTAAACAAAAAATCGCGATTCGGATAGATTCGAAAAAGAGACGTTTGCAAAATCGCGTTAATCCAAGGCTTGCGTATCGTATCGCGTAACATAGGAGACACGACGACGACGAAAACCGAACCGTAATCAGCCGGAGTAATATACCGTATCGCGACGGTCCTCAGGACACGAAGATGCACGCGTAAACGAACCCGACACGAGGTATATTTTAATTTCACTTTTACCGTTTGGTTATAAATATTTTCAAATCGACACGATAACACTATAATGTATCGGGGCATTTTTTCGGGGGATGTCCAGACATGAAAAACACCCCCCGAAAACACGCCACTAGGTTAGGTCAGTCAATGTCACCGCTCGAAGATACGGAGGCGCGTCTCGCAGGACACCCTGTACGCAGGACAATATTATATAATACATATGCGCCTCTTACATGCGCTGTGACTTGTGAGCACGTGTTCGCGTATACCTTTAATACGACGCGCGACGTGACGCGTTCTTCTACGCCGAACACATTAATATAATGATATACATCGCATTTTAATACCGCTGTACGCGTATATGGTTACACGCGCACTAAATCGCTGTTGATATTTTTAACTTTAGTATGAATAATTATTAGGGTGTATAGTTTCGACTCGTTAACGTCGCGAGCATAAATAATTATGAATGAAACACTCATAACGCGGCACCTATTATGCACGGCTCTTTACGTACCATTAATACGACCAACACACGTCGTCGCCGCCGCCGCCGCGCGTCGTATTGTTAACGATTTTAAATTTTCTAATTTATTCATTGAGTTTCGGCTCATAAATATGCATTATTGTTTATTATCTCTCCATTTCATTGACAGTCATCGTCGTCTGGTTTCGTGCGTACCCGTGTTTAACCCTTTCACTACCGAATTAAAAATATTGGTCAAAAAAATTATTTTTTTGCATATTCGTAATCAGTGATCAAACAGTATAATAACCCAATTTTTTTTTTTTTTTTTTGGAACATTATTAAAAAACTTACACATATGTCCATAATAATGGACACTGGGAATTCAGGAAAAAATATTCTTATCCATTCGATTTCTTTTTTTTTAATAAATGACTAAATATTGACCTAATATTTGATTTTTAGGGACTTCGGCCACTGGCTCTTGGGTTTGCTCGATTAGATTATCAGATTCATCGTAAATATCTGCATCTTCCAATGCCAAATATTCATTTTCAACTATCCCCGAATAATCGTTGTTCTCAAATTCTTGTAGAAGAAACTCTGGTTCGTCCTCGGATGTTATGGACGAACTACATAAATCCCTTATATCTCCCTCTCCCAAAAGGTTTAAAATTTGGTGCCATAATAAAATCAAAACACAAACAACACAACACAACAGCTCAAAATCGCTCATACATCGTCAAAATACAAATACGTTGTGATCGGAATAATGTAGTAAAATAATAATCCCAATCAAAAGTACCTGAACCTCCCACTGTAAATAGGGATCATAGGGATATATTTATCATAATGACGCTTAATATACAAAAGAAACAATAAGTATATGTCTATTGTATCATTGTTTTTGATTTCTAATACCAAGAGGCAAGAAGTGTTTGTGCCGTCGAAAACGGTCGTTGGGTAGCGCAGGAACTACCAGTGCCCATTACAATGGACATACGTATTATCACGTATAACTAACAAAATAATTGCTAAAGGTGAATTCTATTGGCGGCATAAGGTTCTTGATAATATTTATGATCTAGAAAAAAATACGCAGTATAGCCAACACTAATATTTTAGCCGTAAAATGAGAAAATATTTCGATATTTTTGACATGCTGTAATACACGATGTTTTTTTTTTTTAATTATTTATTGACAACAATTGATAATAGTTAACGGAATGAAAATATTTTTATAATGTTCTACAGAACTTATCAATTGCTATCAATATTAAACATTACCAAAATTGGTAAACAGTAAGTGTGGAAAAAAATTATAAAGTCATGTCCATTGTAATGAACAAGGGTAGTGAAAGGGTTAACTATAACGCGAGCGTTTTATAATGTCTTAAATTTGAAAGCGCGACGATGAATCACCGTTGAATCGAGAAAGCGAAAAAAAAAAAAAAAACAAAACGAGCGAATAAATAACCCGCGGGAAGAACCGAATAATAGTTTTTACAAAAAAAACACGTCTATACGCTGCAACGTTTAAAAAATAATCGCGACAACGTTTATATAAATGCTCGGGTGATAAATCGTTTCCTTCGTCTTGTCAATAATTATTTTAAACACTATACGACGGTGGTTTTTTCTCTCCGCGGTCTAAGAACGTATCCGCTATTCGCGTATAGTCGTAGATGAATTCGTCTGGGCTAAGTATATCGTTAGTGTTAGTTGAGCTGGTTTTCGCGAAAACAAATATTCGTGTTGCCTGGAAGGTTTCCAATAATTCGTCGAACGACCGGTTTGTACGCCGCGTTATTGAATCGTGCATCAATATTCCGCGATCTAGGTGATTCCTACTTATAATATACGTAAACACGAGCTCTTATTATTCACTAAATAATTCCATTCCTTAATAATTCAGCTCCCCTCCTCCCTCGGACTTTTTTTTATAAATATAAAATAATTTACTAAATGACACTATAACAGGGTTTTCTGGTATCTTTTGAGTATCTTGTCAATACGAATTATCGAATTTAAATAACATTATGTTCAAAACAAATTGGTTATGACTACCGTCAAAAACGGTTTGGACGTAAAGAAATATAAATGTGTAATAAATCAAAACAAATTAGGACCTCCTTCCAATAAAAAAAAAAAAATTAAATAAACAGTAATCACAAAAAAAAAATATATATACAATAACCTAATCGGACTGAGATTGAGACTGCAAAACAACGACAATAACTCCACAAAGAAAATCCGACCGATTTGCTACGAAAATCGCACCCCAACCAATTCGTGCATGCTGCGGAGCGTATTCCGCATTCTCACGCATCGAAGTCTCTGAGCGTCGGCGGCGGCGGTGGGTTCTCCATACACGGAGACAACTCGAAACAATACCGAGTCCCATTTTCACGGGCAAAACGTTCTGGTTTCGTCATCTCGGACGTAAATAATAATGTCAAACTCCGGAGACTCGATTTTTCATCGTTGGTACAATATTCGAGTGTAAATGATTATCGACACGATCATTTTGCGCTTTTGTTTAGATTTTATTCTCTTTTCGTCCGGCTAGAAGAACGACTCGTCTAGAATCCACCGAAACAACCCCGTGCCGCGTACGTTAAACGTATTTACAACGTGTTCGGTTTCGGGAGGAAACACAAAGGAACACACAGGAGTCAAGGTGTTTGCGACCCGAACGGCGGCGACGCGTGGTAATAATGAATTTTAATAATATATATAATATCGAGACGGTATAAGAAACATAATAACGTGAAATAATATTCACGGGGTACGACGTCGTTGTAGTACGCGTTACAAAAACCCTCGTCCAGAAGGCCTTCTGCTCTATCGCGCGTGTGCCGCGCGAGACGTCACCGCCGGACGGACGGACGGACGGACGGGGCAGATGATATTTCCAGAACGCCGGAGCCGGGCGCGAGGATCGGCCAAGGTGCGTTTCTTCTCGGCACCGCGGAGTAATAAACGGCCGCACGTTGCCGCTGGGTGCAGGCTGCAGTCGACGCAGCTTTTCTTCGTCCTTTTTTTATTTATTTTTTTTATTTCACTCCATTCTTTCGCTCGTTCTTCTTCTTCTTCTTCCGAAGGGGTAAGTTACGCAAAAACAGATGTTCCGGCACAGCTGGCCCCGCATATATTATTATTATTATATTATTACGACGGCCGCGTGTGCTCGCGCGCGCGTAAGGGCTGCCGGTGCACCGGCGACGCGGTGAAGAAATTGCCACCGGTACGTACGGGTATTATGTTGTTGATATTATTACAAACGTAATAGCGGCTGCTCCGCGCGGCGACCCTCGCCGGTTGTTAAAAAACAGAAATAGACGTCGCGCGCACAGAACAAACGGTTTAACCCCGAAATCGAATCGCACGCCGTATATTATTATTATAATGCAATGCATAATATATTATACGTGTGGGCACGGGTGGCTAGCCGAGATTTGGGGCATATATTGCGAAAAACCGAACGAGTTCTCTCCGATTCTCTCACGCGCGGCACAAGGGTAGGGGGTTAGACGCGCGTGCGTGCGTTACCGCCCTTGCAGTCGTGTGAACAAAACCCCGCCGAGAGATTTCGGCTCGATTATTCGACGACACACGCGCACGCAACCGCGCCGGCCAGGTGCGTCGGAAACGCGCGGCGCAGATTCATCATTTCGGCGCAGCGGTGCTTTTTATTTCATTTTTTTCCCGTACAGACTAGTGTTTTGTTTTGTTTTGTTTTTTTTTTTTTAATACAAACGTCATTGATCGTAATACGTCGAGCGTGTAGTATGTAAATCTGTCGTACAATCGCGTGCGACCCGTCCGATCGACTCTCGCGGTCGCACCTCCACGCTCCGACGATCGCATGCGATGAAAACAAATCATTAGAGTCAGGGTTTTTTTATGAAACTCCGGGAGAATAAATGCCGCGCAAAACGAAACAGCTCTAAAAATCATTAATAAAAAAATAACATCCGAAATCGTTTCCTGAAAACCCTTGAAATGTACCGCGTATTGTGCGCGATTTTGTTTCATTCTCATAATAAAACGCGCGTGTCGAGTTTGGCTCGACTTTAAAGTTACACTATGTGTCGGTCACTCGCCGACTTAATTTATTCGTTTTACTAATATTACTTTATCGAAACGATATTATTGTCGTAGAGCTTATTGTTAAATTATTTTGTTTAACGACGCGCTCGGCCGCCGCCGGGAAAATATTATGAAAATCGATCGGAACCCACACACACACGTACGACTGCCCCGGGGCTCGGACTCGCGGCCAGGCGCGGCAGCAATACACACGCCGTAATAGTAATAATAATTTAATATACGATAGATCACGCTCGCGGACTTTCTTTCGCTACCGGCCGTTTCCCGATCGGGCGCGATACACGACGACGACGACGACGTTTTTTTTTTTTCGCGTACGACATTTCTCTCTTTTTCTCCATCTCTCCGGGCTTACGGGCGATACGCGCGGTTTCGAGACGAGAGTTCTTTTTTTTCCCATTTTTTTTTTTTCTATTACTTCGCGTACTCATAAACGCACGTAATGTACGCCGCACTACATTATATTATTGTCGTTGTCATTTGCGACCAATTATGGCGTTGCGTCGGGCACCCGCGTGTGTCCGCGCGCGCTCCCGACCTTTTCCGGCACGACACTTGACAGGTATATAAGACATTATAAGGTATACACGCACACACACGCACATGTATATATATATATATATTATATACACACACGACGAGTGTGCCGCTTTATTATTATAATGTGTACACAACGGTTGTTCCGAGTGCCTTGCGTGAACGGGTGTGGTACCTGGTGGGCGTCCGGCACTGTCGTGGGTGGTCCGCCGGAATCGCCGCAGCCTCCTACTGTTATGTTCCTATCGACGGCGGCGGCCGCTACAACGGATAATTAAAAAATTAAATTAAAAAAAGAGAAGAAGAAAAAAAATCTATAAAATATCGCGGCACGGCGGCTCATTGTGTTATATTTTGTAGGTTTTGCCGCATCGCGCGCTCGTCACGGATAGTGTATGCGTATATTATTATTATACCGCGCCGGCGGCGGCGGCGGCGGCGCGGCGTTCGGAAGGAACGGACTCCCGGAACGAATTCGTTTTTTTTAAAGAACTCGGACCGATTCCTTTTGGTAAAATAGGAGCGAAATCCTTTTTGTCCGGGGAAGAAGACGATGACGTTTTCTGCCGTTCCCTTGCCGTTCCACCCTTTGATAATGTTGTTCGGAATAAACATATCTCGCGAGTGTGTGAAAATCGGAAATCGTCATCGTCGAGTATAGTCACTATAATATCGGGTTTCAGGAATCAGAACAAAAGCCATCAGAGATTTCAAATTCGAAAATACACGAGCCTAACGTAACCACCGTACCGCGGTGTAACAATCTTTATATTATATGGCAATGGCTCTATGAATCTGTATACATGGAAAACAAATTAAATTAATTTTCATCAAGAACAATATTATTAATGCGCAGAAATCACGAAAATAGATACTTTGGATATTTTTTTTTCATGATAAATGCAACTAAAAAGTCTCGTGTGAAAAATGGTGTTTTATATTTTGTTCGAGTGAATACGATTCGATAAACGAACGAAGCGAAGAGCATGGAATTTGCGCACCGTGCAATTTTACTTTACATCGATTTCGCTCTTTTCGTTTGGTTTCCAATTCGGAAAGAAGAAAAGAACACGTTAGGTTTACAAAGATTTCTTAAGGAACGCGTAAAACACTGACATACGCGCGCACCTATAGTAACATCGATGACGTGACCGTGGCGTCGGATGTCGATAAGAACATTAAGTGCGCGGTTACACCGTTACAAGCGTGAAACGCTCTCGTACACGCGTAATGAGTACCTATATGATATAACACGATACATCTGACCCAAACCAGATATATCGGAGCGGTATCTGGTTCTCGGATCGCGCGCGATGACTAGACCTCGTCGCGCCGTTAATAATACACTACTAATTGACCCGAAATTTCGGGGTGTACGCTACAATAATGCCGAGGCCACACACGCGTAGGTACACACATAACACGAAACGCATCCCCGAGTATATCGTTACTACTTATTATTACATCGTTTTTTTTTTTTTTCATTTTATTATTTCTTTTTCGTTTTTCTGATTCCGAAGGGAGTGAAGAAACTACACTATACAGTGATCATATTATAACAATGACGTTTAACTTTTATTTTTCTTCGTTAGCTCTGAATAAAGAACTCGATTCGAAGAACGTTTCTCTCTGTACCCGCGTTCGAAAGCTTTCCGAGTCAAGTTTTTGAAAACGTTTACAACAACAATTATTATAATGAGTGTTTTAAACGTATTCGCTCGCCTTAGAACACTTTGGCTTCTCGAGAATTACACCCGTATTAAACTCAAGAGAAAAACCAGCGAAAATTTCTGAAGGTCTCAGCAAACACCTGCACAATGAATCGAAAAGGATTCTACGGTAACGCGTATACGTATCGCGGTCGGCCATTTCGTGACGAAAAAAATGCGTTCACAGCTTTCCTCCCCCGAGCGGTCATTAAAATATTATAAATCACTGCCAATAATAATAATAATATGAACTCGTGTTGGAGGTTCGTCCGTTCCACCCTCTTCCGCTCGGCATCGAGCGCGCGGCGTTGATTTCAAACTCAAAAGAACAACGGCATTCACCTGCAGCGATGTCGGGCACCCGTCCCGGCTCCGTCTCGCCCGCCTAACCGCACAGCCTCCTCGTCCTTTTTTTTTTTCCAATCGTTACTACACACCATCGGTCTATTTATCCGTTTTCGATAATGGTAGTAGCGAGCGGCGGCGGCGGCGGCGGCAGCGGCGGTATAATACCAATGCGAGATGACGATTCACGATAACGGGGTGTCGCGATGACAAGAATCCGATTGTAACGATAGCGGTTATTATATATTATTATAGGTACGACGAATCGGAGACAATGCGACTCGGCCACGAACAAATGCATATTATATCATTCAGAAACCACCGGTACGATGTATACAGAGTGGCCCGAAAATCGGTTCCCTCGTCATTTCGACAAAAAAAAAAAAAAAAACGGATTTATGATCGTTGTATGCCAGTATTTACCTGAGTAATACTGAGTATTGAAATATGTATATAAAAAAAACAAAAGTATACGAATACAGGAAAAAAATATCGAACAATCTATTACTAACCGCGTTAAAAAAATAAAATCGGGAAATGACCACTCTGTATGATAATAATATAATAATACAACGTCTTTGCGTACGTATCGGCCGCGATCGATGTGGGTGGTTCGGCGGTATAATAACTTTTTATTGTCCAACGCAATGGTCTCTAGTTATAAAGCGCACAAAACAGTTGTAAGTAATTCTTTAACGTTCGGACGAAGTACGCGTTCATCGGTCAACTCTTCGATGTAAGTTTCGGGTGTATTTCATCGAGATTTCTAAACTTTTATATTCTCGTGGGCTGCTAAAAATTTGATCGAATAAATTCAACCGTCACATAACAATATAACTTGTAGTTTAGGAAACGAATTCATTTTTTCGATAGCTCAAACGACCGTGATGGTGCCCAAAGCCTTCACTCCTCACACGCCTGGCGTGCCTTCGATTCGTTTTTCCGTGATTTTCCCAGGAAACTTTTCCATCGAAGGTGCGAATTTAAGTCCGGAGGAGAAAAATTACTCGAGGAAAACGTCGAAAATTCGAGATGACGAAATGAAAAAATGCGGAATGAAAAAAAAAAAAAATGAAAAAAAAGACGCTATACCCAAAAAAACACACAGTAATATTGTATTATTATTATTCTACCGAACGACCTTCGGTACGATTTATCGTATTGTTTCGAACCGCCGGACAACGAGGACTCGCACTCGGAACCGATAAAGGAACATTATATTGTCGTCCGACAGCTGCCGCGGCAACGTATACGGCGTTTAATATTATACCCATTCGTTGACCAGCCCTTTTTGGGAGAGCACGCGGCCGTGGGGTTCTCCGTATATTCCCGCGACGGGTGTGTTTGCCGCCGGTAACGCGCGCGTGTCCTGCGACGAGACGAAAATCGCTCGGGGACATTCGTCACACTTTTGACACGCACATCGCGCGGTTCGATCGTCGCTTATAGCGATGGATCGCAGTCGATCAAATTAATTAGAATAATCCGGCCTTTTACACGTAACGCGCATTGTGTACAGTGCCGCGAAAATGAAAAAAAAAAATCGAGCAACAAGAATAACGATCGTGACATTGGCCAAGTGTTATGAACAATCAGAGTGAATCGGAGGAGGACGTAGAAAATTATAAACATTATTGCATTTTGCCCTCACGCGTTATTCTTTTTTTATACGTCATATTTTTTCATGACTTTTTTCCGAGGTTTTCTTTGAAACCGTAATAACATTTAAATGATAAATAATCCTATAATTTAGATCATGTGAACTTCTTGTCGTATAAAATATGTAAAAACGTACGACCTTTCGTTGCCCCTTTCATCCCCTCCCCTGAAAAAAACAATATTTTTCCGCGCCGTGGATGTACCTAACAATAATAATAATATAATAATTGCTGTTTGGCGGCGGCGGCGCCCGTCGAGAGAGGTCGATCGGCGATCGTCGCTAGCACACACACACACACGCCGGTCGGTAAGCCTGGTTGACATGTCACGACGACGATAAATCGTCGGGCCGCCGCCGCCGCCGCCGCCGTCGTCGGAGTGCATAATATTATTATATTATATATTGTATTGATCTATCGAAATCAATGGGAACACAACGTCTTTGGCCGGCAATAATACACGTCGTCGTTTTACCCGAGCGCATGCGATTGTGCGCGTATCGCTAGAGGTACGTCTATCCTACATCCTCGACGAGAGACTTTTGTGCGAGGTCGCGGCGGCGGAGGAGAAAAACGTGCGTGGACGGCGACTGCGTCTGCCGTTTAGCGGCCAATTATCTTCGGAACGGCGATCGATCGTTATTATAATAATATAATACACCGCGATTGTCCCGTTCGCCGCGCCGCCGTCCCGTCATCATCACGACGTTTGTTTTCCAACACTGCTGCAGTGTTCGTCGACGGTACGGCCAGCCAAACCTTTCTCGACGTATTCTCGGCTTAACAGCCCGACGATAAAACCTATAATAATAATTATTACAGTTTTACGCGAGAACGTGTTTTTTTTTCTCCGCTCTATTGCGGACGCGTTGCTGCTCGACGGCGGCGAAAAGTGTTCGCGTCGTATAGACCCGCAGAATCTCTTGATAATCGAAAATTCCGTTTCGAATATTATAGTCATGCGTGTTTTGCCGTTCGAGTGATTTTAACGAAACTTTATAGCGGACATTTGGCCCGTACCGTCAACACCGGTTCCGGCGTTGGAGAGAAGGAGAACTTGGCTGGAGACTGCGTTTTTTTTTTTATACCAAAAAATTGTTCGCGGTTTATAAAGAGCTATGGAAAAACTGGAAGACGGTGCAGAAATGAGTACGAAAAAAAAAATTCTAAAGATATTGGCTTTCCCAGGAATTGACGGAAAATAATTTAGTATTTTTTTAATTAAATTTTTACGTATTACTTTATTAAACGATAAAAAAAAAAAAACCAGAAACTCGTAACTTGCCGCTAATCGATTCAGTTAAAATAGTGCGAAACGTTATTGTTTCGAGACTATACGAAGTCGGCCTGAAATCCAAGATTCTGGAAAAAAGCAAAAATAAATACAGCAGCTGTGCCAAAAAAAAAAAAATAAAAAATAAAGAATTTCTATAAACGTAAACATTTTATAAACTTCGTGTAGTTGCCATTGTGCATAATATAAAAGTCAGTACTTATGGACAGCCGTAGCATAATTTACTCAGAAAAGTCTAGGACAGTAGATTATCATTGTGAATTCATTCGACGGAAAATAACATTTTAATTTCCCTAGGTTTTTCTTTTAATCGAACTATATTAATTTGAAAGTAGTGGCTATATTTTAAGAGTGAGTGATCAAACGTACGCCATCGATAATTCACAGATTGAAAAATCGTAAATGAAAACTTTTTGCATAATTTTTTCTCGTAATATAGATTCAAAAATTTCCTATTGTATTCAAAATAAATTACGGTAAAAATTTGAAAAGCGCGTGAAGAAATGTTCGTTTTTATTTCAAGAGAATATTTCGAGAATATCAGAGACTATTTCAATAGTTTTTATTACCGCGTATAAAATTACATTTTGTGAACTATAAGATAAGCATTATATTTTATATAAATAAGGTACTCGTGTCGCAGGTGTTTACGTTCACGCGGTCGACGTGCGAAAACGGACAGTGCGTGTTCGGATAATTTGAACACTATCCGTTTTCGCCCATTGTCCTCAACCTTTGATTTCGTCGATATCTCCGAAGAAACGAAATCGCTGGCGAGTTGGTCGTTTCTTCGACTTTTATTTTTTATTTTTCGAACGCGATCCTATAGTGTCGCGGATAATAATTCGACAGAAGCCGCGGCGAAAAACCCGGCGAACGGACGCGTATTTTTCGTATTTTTCTCGCAGTAATAATTCGTATTCCGCGGCGAGATTCGTCTTCCCGAACGACCGGAACGCATTTGAATAATTATTATTCGCGCAGGTGTTGCTGACCGACCGACCGGGCGCCGCCGGAGAGAAAAAGCAATCTCGCTTTTTATATTCCCACGCTCGAGCTTGGCCGGGACCGCTCTCTCTCTCCCATGGAT
Source organism: Drepanosiphum platanoidis (assembly GCA_948098885.1). Classification (NCBI taxonomy): domain Eukaryota; kingdom Metazoa; phylum Arthropoda; class Insecta; order Hemiptera; family Aphididae; genus Drepanosiphum; species Drepanosiphum platanoidis. The sequence goes on from OX402531.1 coordinate 13,766,818, forward strand.
CGACGGCCGCTATAAACGCGGCTGCACCACCGGCATAGACGTCGTCCCCTCGCGACCGTGATAAAAAAAAAAAAAACAAACAAACAACAATAATAATAACGGCATCATAATAATAATAATAATAAATCGAATAGTAATCTCGTTTTGGCCGCCGCCGCCGCCGCCGTCGTACATCGCCGCGTCGACCTCGTTCTCACCCCAATACTATAATAACGTTATATAAGAGCGTTTAAAATCCACCTGCCTCCGCCGAATCTACTACAACAAATCCCACGACGACGAGTTTAATCGCCGCTGCAGCCGAGCACATTGCGTACGTGTAATCGTCGGAACTATTACGACATAAACGTATCGGTGCGACCGGGGGGCCAATGGAGCGCTATCCCGGTTTTACAAAAATTTTCTCCCGCCACTTCCCGACTGTTGATTCGATTTCGACGATTCTACCGAGGCTGCTGGGAATCGACGAGTCGAGAAGATTTTGACCTTCTTCCAAACTTATTTCATCGAATGATTGGCTCGAATTCGACTTGATTTTTTGAACCCCCCGCGTCAATGACTCGAAACACTGACGTGTCGTTTTTTCAACTGTTTGCTTTTGAGTTTTTGTCACTACAACATAAACAATTGGTTCTAAAAGAAAGTTACTATTTTGCTGTAAAAGTATATTCTACCGTTTTAAGACGAATTAAAATAAAAAAATTAAAAAAACGAAACGAGTACTAATATTGATCTAGGTTAGATTTTAAATTTAATCGATACCGGGAAAATGTTTACTAGCCATAACTATTATCATAGTATGTTATATTTTGTAATAGTATAACAACTTATGGACGAAAAAAAAAATGTCGACTTAACTAAAAAGAATATCGTTCAACTCGCTCGGTCTCGGATTTGATTACGACGCGTCTTGTAGGCAGGCGTGTTTCCGAAAAGAAACACTCGCAGAGACTTCAACGAATACTGTTAAATATAAAGACGTTGATATAGTAATTACTATCGCGTTCTCCAGAGATCGCGGAACGGTTTTAAAAAGATTTCGACTTTTTTTTTTCCGGGGCCCCCAGAGTTCAAGATCCTGCACCGGGTACACCTGTATCGCCGATATACCGGGTGTTGTATGTACCTACGTCCTAATACTTATCTATATCATAGGCGTTTCCGGCGTTCGTTTTCGCGCGGGTCGCGCGAGAGATCGTTATTATCGAGCGCATATATACGCATTACACAGCGGGTACTTATAACATATATCATAATATTATTATTATATATATATACTCGTGTATCGGCTCTACGCTCGTGATTCATCGATCCGCATACCTATATGTACACGCACACACACACACACGGGCAATATCATACGCGTATTTATACATTTCCCCGCTCTCCCCCTCCGCAAACCTGTTATTATGTGTGTATTGCTATTTTCTGCGCGGTCGTTCGTCTTTATAGACCGCGTATATACCAGTTCGCGCACGTAAAATATATATATATATCACGTTATATAGGTAGGTCGGCAGGTACTTCACCGGAAGACACGGACCTAACCTCTACGATCTTTTATTGACTTCTGCACACCTGCGATCGTCAAACACCACACGTGCACAATATGTTTTTTGACCTGTTCGTCGCATTCTCGCAGTCCGCACACTCTTCACACGTACCTACACGTTACTATACTTATCGCCATAAAAACACTGCGTTTCTTCTCGGTAGATATATATATATACGTATATTATTTTCATTTAGTTTTTTCTCTCTCGTCCCACCCATGTAATAGCGCGCATAATAACATACGTCCATAACATATTTGTAGGTAATTTCCCTCGCGGAGATTGTTCGTTCGCGTGTTTGTGCAGACGTACGTGCCGCCACTGTGGAGAAGGAGGCGAAGGCGAGCAGAACACTCGTCCCTTTTTTGAAATTTTCTCCCGAAGGCGAAAGTATCGTTTTGTCCTGTTCTCTCCCTCCAGACCCAACGTCGTCGCCGGTACGAAACTCTGTTAAAACGTACAAAGAGATGTTCATAGAACGGAAAACACACAATAATTGATACATTAAATGTACACCAGGTTAGTTAACCTGTTTGTTCTTTTATATATGTTCGCCAATTATTTCACCTATATATTATGTTCGACGCTTTCGACTTCACTCAACCACGTTATGAGTTGAACTAAAAATTAGCTCCAGTGACCTGTAATCATGAACAACTATTTAATAATTTATTATTAACAAATTAACCGCTTATGGTAAAAAAAAAAACCCCGCTCGGGAGTTGTAACGCGGGTACGCTTTGTCTGGTCCGAATAATCACAGCGTTCGCGTTTCGTTACGCAGCGTTTCAGAAACGCAAAAACACGAGGACGAAACCCCAAAAAATTTTTTTTTATTCATTTTAAGCGTATAGTAATTATTATGATAAAATTAAAGCCCATTTTTCTCTAATCAACTTATACCGAAGTTCGATAAAAATGTAATCGTACGTCTTTAAATCCGTGAAAATCGTATTGTCATATTTACGGTACAAAGGAGGGACGTTCTATGACGTCGTCGGGTGGGAAAAAGAAGACATTTTTCTCTCTGAAATAAAATCCCGTCTACTGCGCGTCCGGCGTCGAATCGTCGACGGTTCGTTTACAAGTCGTAAAATCAGTTTGTTTCCTAACTAGCACGTGAACGATAGCGTCGTGAACGATATGATATTTCGCTCACTTTCCCTCCGGATTCTACCCGGTTACGCCACCGGCGCAACACGTATCGGCGGATCGAGGGGCGGCCGATTTATACATAATATAACCGCGCGGAAGATATGTTTTGAAATACCACACCCTGCCCGAAACTGCGCACAAACGGTTTTGTAACGTTCGATCGTAAACGACGGGCGTGGGGACGTGTACACTGCAGGCCGGGCGCGCGCGGCTGGTCTCCGTCGACATGTGGCTGCCTGCACCGCCGGGAACGCATTTTTTTTTTCTTTCCTTTTTTTTTTTTTTTAAAGGGTTAGGAATTTTTCTTGTTGTGTAATAATAACACCGAAGAATGCTAATACGCTGTTGCGCGGCTCCTCGTCCAAAAAGGGATTGAGAAAAATGGCAGCTGTAGTAGTGCCCTCGTCGTACTACGGAGAGAGAGAGAGAGAGAGAAAAAAGGTAAAGATGGTCACCGGCGAAGGCACCTGGACCAAGGGACCCTTTGTCAAAAAAACGTTTCTCTCCTTCGTTCCGAGCGCAGTATAATAATATATATATATACGTACATGTATATACGCACTCGCATAATGTAGTACAGTAGGACGAAAACATCTGCAAAAGGTGCGGAGCAAATGTCTTGCGAGACTTTTCGAACAAAGCTCTATTTTTGCAACAGTCTCGCACAGCTGCGGCGGCGCCGCTGTCAGTAAGACAGCTGAATTAAAATTTAGAAGAAGAAAAAAACCCGACTACAGTAAAACCGAACCGCGTGTCTTGTTTGTACGACAAAAGTCCAGTTGAAACGCCGCCGCGGAGCGTGTTTTTATTTTTTAAATTTCGGAAATCGGAACGGTTCCGATTCGAACTTATAATATATCATACCTAAAGTTGCCGATTATTTCTCGTCCGATCGAAACGGAACGAAATGGTTTTTTCGGAGCACGCGATCATTTGCCGTATAATCTCGACGGAGGTTATGAATCATACGTTTTTAAATATATTAGATGTTTATCAATTGTTTTATCAGAAAATTACTAAACGAAAATGACATTGGCTTCTTGATGTTTGAATTATTATTTATTTAAGATATTATGTTTTGTCGAAGAACTAATGTTTAAATAGACGTAAAAGGAATTTAGACGTGAAAAAAAAAAATTAGCGCGACGACAGCGAATGTTTTTCGTACTCACCAAATTTTTTCCCCGTCTCCTTTTGATTTCTCGCCAACTTTTTGTAAAACGGCACGTTTCGGTGTCTCGTATCTGGAATCGTCCCGTTCGACACGGGACGTTTTAGTCACATTACCTACATCTGTGTCTAACGGCGATAAGTAATAATTATTGAAAATCGTTCGTTCTTGTTTTTTGCATCAGGTACGCAGGTACGAGCAAGAAAACGTTTCTTTTTAGAATTGTTTTACGTATAAGTCGCGTTTTTAAATTCACATGGTTGTTACAGTGATAGAAACACAGGATTACTGTAAATGAATCGATACTAGAACCCAAAACTCGAACCTTTTTGATTTATCGATTTCGATTTTGAATTCTGAAATTCCAGTTTCGATACGGTTCTTGAGGAAAAAACGGTTCCGTTTCCACTTTATAATGTTTTCATTGCTATTAATGGTTTCTGACACACATTGCAATTAATCGAGTTTTAATCAAATTTTCGTGATTTTGTTTTACTTGACACCTAAAAATGAACGATGAAAACTTTTTTTCCTTAAAACACGGATTCGAGTTTAGTTTAGGTTTTAGAAAAATTATCTGAACAAAGGTGTTCCTGTCAATAAAAAAATTATTAAGAGTGTCCGGCGAGGTCGTGGATCCTAATTTTCAAAGGCTTCCGGTTCTAAACCCGGCTATTTTCGGTACTTTATCAGCCCCCGAGTGTAGTTGCATCGACGTTGCTCGTTTGTGGTCAAAAGTATTTTTGATCGTGAACGTTCGATACGCCGCCTCTGCGGTCGAAGTTTTTAATGCCGCGTGTAATATGGCGTTTAATACAACGCAACGCAAATTCTACTACAATCGACGAAAAAAGGATTTTTAGGTGTGAATCGTTAAAACTCGTTTCTAGCAAAAAGTCCATAGGAAGGCGATCCCCGCGGAACCGGAGGTCGTCCGCCATGCCGGTGCCTTCTAAACGGAACTCGACAGCTCGACGCTCAGCTCGTACTCGCAGGTGACCGCGTGATGTTTTTTTTATTATTATATAACGCGTTATTACGTGACACCGGCGAGGGTCGTCTATGTATTTTTTCGAGGAGACGTCGTCGCGCGCGACGATATGCGCGTACGCGGTCCGTGTGACATTCCGCCGCAGTCCGAGCCCGCGCGTCGCGGCGGTGACGAGGCAGTCGTATTCACATCGCACGAACGGTCTCGCCGTGTGAACGGAGAAAAAATACGCCCGAACAAAGACCACTCGATTCGATAAGAACGGATGTTTTCACCGCGCGTTGTATACTGTTTTATTATAGTCTCTGTTAAACGCACACACGTGTGTTCGCGGTCGACACAATGGATCGCGAGGCGACCGACGTACGCGTACTTATAACAAACGGATCCCGAATGTCGTGCGCGAGACGACGCAATACGTACGTCGAACGCGCGCGAGTCATTTTCTGTGTTCCGGAAAGAGAATAAAAAAAAACATTCGAAAAATCACTAGGGCTCTCACGCGTTCGCTAGAGTTCGCGCTGTCGGGACGACGGGAGTTTCTCTGGTGAGATTTACGGATTGAACACCAATTGCGCACGTCTTTTCGTCGAGGAGATGGCGCGGCGAATCTCGGCGACGAGCCGGTTTACGAGTGTCTTTTTTCGAACTCTCGAGCAATCTGGTTCGGCTACACAACACTTGTGTGTCGACACATAAAACAGACGCGCGTCGCACGTGGTCCACGTACGAAATAATCGTTAACCGTTTGGTCTGGTCGCGTTACGATAATATAAACGCCGTTCTGAAAACGAAAAAATCACGTCGGACCACTGTCGCGTAGTAGGTACGTACGGAGCGATGATAATTTATCGTCGTAGAGGACGAGAGAAAGATAAAAATAAAAACTAAACCGAGTGTTCTCGATTTCTATAGCGCACGTCACAAACTTACGAGTCGCACGATGGGATCGCGGGGGATGTTTGCCGCGGCCAGGGTCGGAGGGGCAACAGACGGAGGCTGGACGTGAGGACCGCGTGAAAAAAAAAAACGTACGAAATCTCTGTCGTGGGCATGTGGGCACGGTACGTGGACATGGTAATATCTAGTGCGCGCACAGGTGTCCTTTTGTGACGGGCAAAAACCGGAACCCATCCGGTCCGTCCGCCGCCGCTGCACAAGGTCCGTCCGCATAAAATATCCTTGGAGTGGGTTTTCTTTTCTTTCTTCTCAGTTTTATTCTTTTACGGTTCGAACACACACTCGACACGACTGCACGGAATTTCAGAAATCTGGTTGAAATGTTTGTCGTTTGCCGCGTACATCGTTTCTGTATATATATATATCTAAGCTGGTTTAATTAAAACCACGTTTTAAACTAAACATAATTATATATATATATAATTTGTGAGCGGCCGTCAGCCGTGCGTAAATAGAACTGTGTGTGCCATAAAAATAAAATAGAAAATGCGCTAGTTTTTCTACGACGTATATTAATAAATGATACTTTGTTAAAACGTTTTTGACTTTTAACAAGTTATTTTAACGATTCTCTCCACTACCTAAATATATATATATATATGTATGTATTATATTAAACGCCGTCACCGCATCACAGCGGTTTCACATTGACACGCTGTGTAAATTTATTAAAACGATTCCGTGTAACTACCACATCGCATCAAGCACATCGTAATATTTTCAAACTCTCCGCGTCCTTTTTTATTGCTCTGGAAATAGTTCAACCTGACCCACAGCCGTTTGACGGCCGCAGTCGGGCCCGGCCGGCGAAAACAACATTCGAGTCGATCGTTATTATATAATAATACGGCGTCGCGTGAATATTGTTTGACGAGCGATACGTCGTCGTTGAGATCTTCCGGGCGACAAAAACTCAAACTGCAGCGTCGCCCTTAACGCGAGGGATTTGTTGATCCTTTGGGACGAGTTGCACTTGGCCGTGCACAATGTGTACAAAATACGATATAGGTACCGAAAAAATGGCTATAAATACGAGCTGCACGAGCTGTGCCGCGCGGATTATACCGAAATAATTTCTGGCCAAACAGACTTCTTGCAGCGTACCGCACCTGCAGCGCTAAAAAAAGACGGCCACCGTGACCAAGTGCGGTCGGCCTATATTGTAATAATAATAATATCGTACATACTTCGTATCGGCAATATGAAAAAAAAAAAATGGGGGAAAAACGCCGCGCTGTGTGACAAAAACGAAAACACGACAACGTGGTAAAACGATCATAAAGGAAAGCGAAACGTATTATTAACCGTCACCTGTTAGGAACGAGATTCGTCGAAATCGACGATACTATAATATAATATACGTATATTTTATTGTCGCCCGGAAATCATTTGTCCGATTGAACCTTTGAGCCTATAACCCGCGACGAACAAAACGAACAGCTAGAAGAGAGAAGATTCTCGATAGATTTCCCTATACTACATATTAAACGGGAGCTGCGACGACGCAGTCTCGGGTATTTAAAACTCGGTCGGCCTGTCGGTGGTCTTTTTCATCGCACCGTTTCAAAAACGAAATCAAAATCAAATTCCTTCGAGTTATTCTAAGTACTGAGGTCGCACCGCAGTACTTGCGTTGGGGGGGGGTTCTCTTTCCGATCTGCAGCTGACGAATTCGTTCGGAACACCCCGTCGTCGGCGTCGTTTACCCACTATACGACACCACGTTACAATAGGTCGATCGTGCGTCGGAAAACGGCACCGTATTTATCGGAAGAAACCGAGTAAATCGCAATGAAATATTTTTACGACCAGCGTCCCATTGTGCGGCGGCGGCGCGGCGCGTCATTGATATTATTATACAACTGTCGCGGAAAAATGCGCGTTTATTGTTGCGGTACGCCGCCGCCAATCGGATTTACACGCCGCCGAAAGGTGTGAAGAACGCCGGTCGTCGACACCCAGCTGGACGTAATAATATGTGTTTGTGTGTGTGTGTGCCAAGACCGATTGTTGTCGTCGTCGTCGTTCAAAAGTATTTCTGCCCTTCGAGAATAAAAGAGACGTCTCAATAACGACGCACGCATCGCTGCGGGTATTGTGTTACGCTCGTACGTCGCACACGGTGCCGCGATCTCGACCGGCCCGGTGGCGTGTATTCGCGTCGAATCTCAGGAGGGGGGCAGGACGAAACGTCTAATCATAATATTATTTGATTTCGAACGATAATAAACGTTGTGTTACGGCTCGCGCGCTATAACAGCTCGTTTTTCCACGGGGGCGAACACGACATTTATTATATCACATTAGATATTATCACATTGTTACTTTAAAAGCCATCGTCACGTATAATAGGTATATAATATACTAGCTGGTCGAAGCAGTTAAAGAAGCAGCATTTTTTTTTTCGCTCGGGCGGGCGGCCCATTTCCGAATAAATGTTTTTTTTTTTTCATTCATTCTATAGACTATAAACGAACCCGACTGTGTTTATTTATTTTTATGTAATGTGATATAATCTGACGATCGAAACATGTTGGCTCTTGATATCAGTGTATTTATCCGTGTGACTCGCAAACATAACCATGTTGGTTACCCCTACTACGTATATAATATACACACAGTGTTTGACCGCGAATACGATAAAAATCTGTTTCTTTTTTAAATTTAGCGAACGTGTCGATATCGTTTTATCGACGTCAACGCCTACGAATATTTGACGCCGCCGTCGTCGGTCCGGTCAATCTTTCTCGACCCATATTATATTGGACAGCAGTAGATCACGTTTTCAACCTAAATCGAAAGGACCGAACAAAAGCGATACGAGTACAAATAAATATATCGGCACGATCGTGTGCGCACAGCATCACGACGACGCACAAGTGGGAGCGGTGTGATCACGATCGAATCTATCGAAACACAAAGCGTCGACGATAGTAATTTGATAAAACGCGTTCGAGAGTTCTGAACGGAAAAAAAAAAAACGTAAAAGACCGAACGTGTTTTCGATCGAAAAATTTCGTTCAAAAGACGCCACGGAATAGTAGCAAACGAACAATAGTATTGTAAAGATTATTTTCCACATAAAGTCAAATAATAAATAGTAATAGTTGGAAAAAAAACCAAACTATGCACTTAAAACGTGCTTGAGTAGTATCACTACTACGTGCTTGCGATTATGATTTTTATCAATTTTATTAGACGTTTGCGTGTTATGAATTTACGATCGATAGAAAACGAGTGTTTTGTGTTATTGTTTGCTTATTATACGCATGGTATGATAGTTGTATTCATAGAGTTCTCGACATTGTTTCTAAAGTCGTTGATACCTGCTGCAGTCCTCAACTCATCATAACACCATAACGAGTTTTCCTAATTATTTTAATACGACTGCGATTATAATTTATAATATATTATCAGTAAAGTCCGAGTTTTGTTGTATTTTTTATTTTTCGTGTTTTACGTATTATACGACGCTTTCCTAGCTCAAAGTGTGTTTCAATAACGAAAGAATCTTAATAGTTAAATTTAATTTTGCATTAATTATCAATTAAAACGTCTCACCATGACATTTTATAGTCGTATTTTGAAATTTTTAAGTGAATTTCGACTATTTTTCACGATTTTCTAATGATTGCATTATTAACTTGCATTTATGCGACTTTCATACAACACATTTTTATATTATATTTAATATTTTATTCGCGTTTATTGTTGGTAATAAATTATTTAAAAAATTTAAATAAATAACTCGAACGATTTTGAAGAACTTTTTTATATGTTTTTAGGCAACAAAATACATTCTTCAAGGACACTGTATTCGTAGGGTTTTAGGGCATCAAAGTCCGGACCCTAATTACGAGCTTTTTCCAGTTGGACGAATTTCGCGACTTTTCGAAAACCATATTTTGTCAAACACGTTTAGTCGAAACGGATAGAACTGCCGACGGGCGAAAAAAAAACACGGACGCAAGAGCGAATAATCCGCAGAGAAATCAGCCTTTGCCAAAAGGATAAATTCGAGGCGCTTACGTCCTCGAAACAGACCGTCCGAAGCGCCTACCCGCAACGGACCGCGGTAAATCGTTCGTCGTAACCGAACGTTTTTTTTTTCCACGTACAGGTTTCAATATTTGTCGAGCGCGCGTGTGTCACAGCGGTATCTGTAAACGACCGGACGACTGCAATATCGGCCGATATGATTTCAACACGCCCAGATGTGTCGCACACATGACTCGTTTCCTGGTGAAATTCACGTGTGTGCGTGTGTGTGGGTGCGCCTTCTCTCTTCCGTCGGGGCCCAGTGCTCGCCCGTGTCGTATGTTCAGACGGTCGGACGATCGGCCGCCGCGTCGCATCCGCTTCGGTGGCCTATATGCTCTGTTATCGACGCGTTAAAAAAAAAACAATCGAAACAATAGTTTTTTTTTTCAAAACCGACGACGACACACTCTGATTCCCCGAAAAATTACGTCATCCTCCCTCGCCCGTTCTCGGGCGCGAAATGTCCGAAACGAACGCCTCCCCAATGACGTTCGAGGAAATCACGCTCCGCCTTAGAATCTAAAAATGTTAATACTGTTTAATTTTAAGAAACTGATTGTAAAAGGGTGCACGGTTACAATATATATATTGTAAATAAATATAACTAACTTCTGTTGCAGGTGCGACGATTGCGCTGGAAAAGTGACAAATCTTCGAGTGGGCGTTCTGTCGTAGCGTTATCGGCCCCGTACGCGCGTCGGAGTACGTCGTATAAAATATTATACCGCTTTTTGTACAGGGGTTAGACACGGCGGTGAAAGGTGCCCAAAGCCCACAGCCGAAATGGCGGAAATCGACCGCGTTCGCTACACGCTCGTTTGCTGATCGATTGCACACGACCGACGACGTTGCAGTTATAGCGCTGTTGGAAATCCAGTTTATCATTATATTACCTATTTACACGCGCGCGCGCGTGTGTGTGTGTGCACCGCGCACACGAAAAGTCGTTCTATCGACATCCCGTTTCAGGCTCGTTCGAGCGCACGCAAACTCCGGTCCGGGCTTTCCTTTTTATCCGCCAACAAATGCGACGCTCGTCGAGGACGGTTTTCAAACAGCGGGTCCTAGTCGTCTTTGTCGGACCAAACGAAAACTTTAGCCTCTGCGTTTCCCGTCGTCTGGATCCGAAAACTAACTGCGTCCTGCTCTGCCGCGACCGTTCGATCCGCGGCAAACGGTTTACAATAATCGGTAAACCATCGTTTAAACACTTCTCGGACCGGATAATTTATTATCGCGCCGCGCGTACGCGTTATTCTCGTGGCCGCGGACGTCGGGTTTCCATGATGCGCGCGCACGTCAGTCCGTCCGTAGCTCGTTAATATCGAAAACGATAAAACCGAAGCGTACCTCGGGCACTTACAGTACGCGTGAGTGCCGAGTGAGTCGGCCCGATAAGAAACGCCTTACACGCTAGTGGATTTACCAGTATAATATTATATCGCAGAGCGCAATTACGGCGAGTGCGTCGGACGCGGCAGAGAGAAAAAAAATGAAATAAAAAAATAAATAAACACCACCTCCTAACGCGTAAACGTTCGTCGAAAAATCGGTTCGTTTCGTCGACGGCGAAACGCGTGGCGTGACATGTGAAAAGCGACGGCTCGAAAGATTGGGGAAAAAAAAAAATCATCGCGAGACTTTGCGGGGTTTTTATTTTAATCTCCGGTCGTAGTTTATTTATTTTTTTACGATTTTCTCTCTGAATCATTTCGCTCTGCCCCCCGGCCGTTGAAATGCACTTTTTTTTCTTTGGCATAAAATTAAACGACTGCGACCGGCCCCCCGAGTGCCAGTGCCCGGAGGGTTCTTCCAGCCCGATTCCTCTTATATACAAGCAGTTAAGACGCCACTTGCGGTGCACTGCGCCCGATCATTATTATAATACTCGTTAATTCTCCAAGGCTCGGATTTCAATAACACCAACGATTTATCGAACGCGCGCTTTAATGCGTCTCGCAAAAAAAAAAAAAAAAAATCTTAAAACGTGCGCCGTAAAATAAATCATAAACGGTGTTGGTTACGTGTATTTTTTCGTATTATTATTAATATATTTTATATAGTAAGTGCGCCAGACGAAAAAAAATAAATAGCCACATTTTAAGAGACACGCGTGTTTATATAACCGAGTTTTACTACATATAAATTATATTGTACGAATAATATTTCGCTGCTTTATAAGTAGCACGCGTTCGGCGCGATATTTATGATTTCTCCAAAATTCAACAACGATAAATGCGAAATTCGCGCCCCATTTTAGTGAATTAAAATATATAAATGTAGGGAACAAACCGAAAGATCAAAACACGCGATCTTAAATCACGTTATTTGAAACGCGAAATACGCAAATGACGAAAAGAATTATAATCCCATCGCTATACGTCAGTCCCTGCCATCGAATCGGCCACTGCGTCGTCGGATACAGAACCCGCGTAACATGTGTAGTCCGAAAATCGTTTTAATCGTTGGGCCGTCGTCGGTTCGCGATACGAAGACACGGATGGCATAATAAGCGGTCTTCGTCGGGCGTGTGTCGTTAATAACATGTTATATATTGAAAATATGTAAAACACGATAATATTATAAATTCATAACGATTCTATCCGGATAAAATATATGATATAATTACGCGCGGACGCGATAGGGTTATTGTTATCGTAATCTCTCGGAAAAAGCGACGAGACGGGGGATACGTTTTTTTTTTTATATTTTTTATTTTATGTAATTATAATCATTATTGGACGCGGTACAATATCGATCGGCGGCCGTGATTGATCGGAAATGCGCGGCCCGCCGATAAGACCGGCCGTTTCGAAACGTTACACGCGCTTTTGAAACGTACGGCCGTAAAAAAAAAAAATAAATAGAAAAAAAAATATATATAATAATATAATAAAAACACACGGATAACGTTAGAAAATAAAATAATATTATGCGTACACCGGCGGCGACGGCACTAAACGTCGCGTTTTTAACGAAACGCGCGACGATTAACTCTGTAAGGTCTTCTGTACGCGTCGCGCGCTTATGGATTACACATTATATTGTTGTTATCTCCGAGTCGATCTCGCCGAGTCACCTGAAACAGAACATAATACGCACACGACGCATAAAACATAATATCTGATCGTGTGTTTTATATACACACCCGCGTGTCCGCAGTGGTAGATGACGGCCGTTCGTTAAGTCGGTTTTTTTTCTTCGTTTCACGTCCGATTCCAGTGGCCACGTGAGAATCGATCGCGAGATCGATTAGTTCTCAGGGCGAAAAACCGTTTTCCATTCTCGTCCGGGACGCCGTGTCGGGTTCGAAACCGAAGCCGTCTCTCGGATTCAGGGTCCCCGCAGCGGCGGCGGGGTGATTTTTCGAGGCATACTAAAGTCTCGGGGAAAACTCGAATCCGCGCACTTTTACTATTGATCTGAAGGTGGAAAAAAAACCGGAATAGTAAAGATGGGGGGTGGACGATCGAATCGAAGAGTTCGTCCGGGTCTGAAAAATGTTCAGCACGTGGTTGCTCGGGGTCGTAGCCTACAACAAGTTGGCGCTCGTAAAATATCTAAAATTTCAGTTTGTCCGAACGTTTGACGATATTAAATAGAGTGAATTTTCGTAATACCAATGATAAGTTTCGTTTGCTCGTTCGAACTTTGAACGCGACCCCTAGGTAGGTATACCGCATTGTCTTGCCCGGGCAGTACAATGGCGACCGGATTCGTTTTGTTTGTTTATTGGAACTTTTCTTCCCGGATTCCTAAATTTTTATATGGCATATTATTTACTTCGAAAATGCAGGTGAGACCCCCCGCCTCTTTTATCTCACCCTCGAAAACCGTCGCCGATTGCATTGTCTCAAGTCGGTCGGACGCATATATTATATTACATAATGTACGAAACGGAGTCGTTAAAAAATCCCCCGAACAAATGTCGAGAAAACGCCAGCTAGAATTAATTATTACTAATAAGGGTAGGATTTTAACGACTTGAAAAACGAGTGAAACGACTCGAAAATTCCCCAACAACGACATCGAATAGAAAAATTAAATAAAAAAATATTAACGATACTTATCAGCGCTATATGTATATTACGAACGTCGTCGTTTATTTTCATTGAAATTTATGTCGACGCTAATAATGTCGTATAAATCCTATAAAATACGAGTCGTCGACTATGTAATATTGAATGAGCTCTTTTTTTTCTTATAAATATCCATAGATTTTTCGCTATCTCTCTCTCTCTCTCTCTCAATCTGCGGTGTCCGTTTGAGTGGCCCGTCCCCGAATTAATAACACGCGAATTTGATGAAAAACGCGCGCGCGTCAGATTTTATCGCTAACGGATGCGCTGCGAGTTCAGGTATTTCCGAGACGGTCCCCGTTGCGTTTCCCGCATTTAATATCGTCGCGAGTATGGAAATACGATCGGCCGAATCGTCCGGTTTTTATCGTAGATAATATCGTTTTACGCGCTCGGAACGCATGCGTTCGGGGACGCAGATCCGCGCGATCCGACCGAAAACCCGTTCGGAAAACGAATATCATCGTTATTACTATTACTATTACAAACGTTATGCGATTCGACACGGCGCGCCGAGTTTCCGGTCGAAAACACTACGAAACGGTGCGAACCGAAAATTCCGAGAACAAAAAAAACACACGGAAAAAACGCAGCCATATGCGCCAGACGAGTGCTCTTCCTGCGGCCGAGCTTGTTTAAAATGGTACACACGTGGCCTCGCAGTCGTAGTAGTCGTCGGAAATTTGCCGTCGAGATAGAACGAGAGCTCCTCGTCGGCGGTGTTCGTTACGAACCGAGTCGTTCCGCGGAGACCTCGGACTACTATTCACAGTCGCCGAAATCCACTACGAAAGATTGTCGATTAGCTCCAGCAACGTTCGGCGTCGTTTAAAACGCGACCGGTCTAGAGACCTGATTGTAAATTAAATAATAATAATATTAAAAAAAACTAAAGACCAACCCGCTAACAACAAACGGTGCGAACAATAAAATTCTAAAGTGCCGTTAGTGAACCGCTTCCTCCACGTGTAAGTCGGTGGGAATTTTCCTTTGTTTTCTCCCGCCTCGCACGTACAATTTACTCGAAACAAATCGTAAATAACGGTTAATAATGATAATAATAATAAATTATCGTATTGTTGTTTGCCTTTTTTTTAATTTTTCTAACGGATTCGTTCCGAATTTTTAGATTTTTCACCGTAAACTGATCGACATTTTGCCATCACTCGTATTTTAATATCAAATGCAATACGTTCTCGTCGGTCGTCCGCGATGATAATGATTTACTGCCAACGACGTTTCGCAACGAAAACGTATTGTTCGATTTAAAAACTGTGTCCGTCTGCAGAAAAAAAAAAAAAAGAAATGGAAACGTTGAAAAATCGCGATAAATCATGCGGGCCAACACACGCGCGCACGTGTAATACGACTCTATGGGATTTTAAGGACGCCGCAGGACGCGTCGCAGTCATCGGAGACCTCAAACGGTTCACATAATTTGCTGATAATTATAACAATATATATGTATATTTCGTATGCCCACGACGTGTAATCCTATACCGCGAGGTCTTAAAACCCGAGAAAAATAATTTATCACTACCATTCGTTATATTTACGCGGACTATGGACGAGTTTCCGCGGTTCGTTTAGGACAGGGGTCACCAAATGGCGGCCCGCGGGCCGCATCCGGCCCGCAGACTGAGAGGAAAATCCAATAATTTAATACGTATTCATATGATGAATTTTGGTTGAAATATGTATCTGAAAAGAAATACCCGACGTTGAAATTATTGACAGAGAAAATGTGTACAATGTTTGGCTCCACATACGTCTGTGAGTCTGCTTTTTCAAAAATGAATTATATCAAAAACAAATTTATTAATTCATAATTGTTTCATATATTTATTGAATTTAATTATATTTTCATTAGTTTTAGTTACATAATAATTAATAAGTGTACATATTTTTTTTTTAGAAATAAAGTATTTTTGACCAACCGGCATATTATAATAATTATTATGAACTTTGAATTTTTATGGCCCGCGAGAATTTTCCGAATTCTTAATGTGGCCCGCGGAAAATATTAATTGGTGACCCCTGGTTTAGGACATATATTCGACGTATACACGTCCACGACCGGAAAGAATTGCTGCCACAGGCGCACTACAACTTTCTCGGCCTTGGCACCTCCCATAGTCGTGTGAGTTTCCGAGATTCGAAATACGTATAGATATCGAAACTTTTTTCGTTTTTTTTCTCATTCCAAAGAGTTGATGTAATAATTTCAAAAACTTTTTATGTGCTGTTTTTAGTCGTTTTAAGTTTTGAGTTTTCTTGGTTTTTTTTCTTTTCGTAAAATGTCAATAAAAAATTTTGGCTCGTCAATAACTCTCGAAAACACTATATTATTCAAAGTTCCTTAGTTGATCTTTCTTCAACGAAAAAATTTCGGAAATACATAGGCACCGTTTTCAAAACATTTGAATAGTCAAATTTCGATGAAATTTTATTAAAATACAAAGATCTTTCAACTTTTTCCAGCTGACACATCCCACACCTCTTTCACTCTGAATCGGTTTTACCCATGACCAATGGTACGTTGATCTCGAATTCAAAAGACCAATTCACCCATCATCAGTATCTCGTCCGTGTCTTGTAACTCACTTGCCCGCTTCGTTTTTTTATTTGCCATACAAAACCGCAAGTCGTCCGAATTATTTAGATCGCCGAAAAGGAAAACCGACCATCTTTAATCTACGCGTAGTGTCTTGTAAAAGCAAATCGCTTTTATTTCGATAACAATATACCGTTTGTTCGTCGTATTTACAAAACGTATAAACTTCTGACGGTAAATAAAAATTCGCTCGGGGCGGCGGTGATTTGACGAGTTCAAAAAGTCAAAAACCCAAACACGAGTGACCCCATTACACGGTTTGTGAGCGCGGAAACGGCGGCGGCGGCGGCGGACGAGGGCGGCGATGGCGACGATTACATTATTATTGTTATATTATTACTGGTGCGAACAATGAGTGCGCGTTTCGAACGTCTATTGTCATCATATCCAATAAATTATCCATACAGGGTGTCCCGCGGAGAACTGACAACCGATATACATTACTATGAAATGTGACTAGTTCTGTTCGACCAATTTTTAAAGTTTTCTATATTTTTCGCAATAATTATTATCAAATACACATTATATTTTACTTCGGCTCTTTAATAAGCGTATTTTTTTTCGATCGGTTTTAATCTTTTCATTACGTGACGCGTTTTTCCTCGTTTTGCAAGCAGGTCGCATTTTTTACTCGAAAATAAAATTTTACCCACCAATGTCTGTGTGTGAAGAGACGGTGAGACGGGGTGCAACTGTCCCGTTTTTGTATTTTCTTAATACGGTCACCTTTGTTTAACATTACCACTAAAGTTTAAACGCCGCCTCTTCGCCGCGCCCGGTTTCAAACTAAAAACCAACAATGAACATCGACATGTTTCACGACGTCAAAACACCTCTCCGGGAGTGTATACCTACGCGTTGTTCAACTGTGTGCTAAACCGTTTCGAACCCTTGTCTGCGCCGGCCTTTCGGTCAATCTTTTTCTACAAACACCTGCTCCGTGACGATACTACGTGGATACGCGTCTCTAATCTGCACTCGCGATGCACCGCAATAATAGCAGAAACAGTTGAAAATCTGCGGCGAAAAATCTTCACGAACAATTTCCCGGCAAATCAAATTATCATACCCATAACCGACCGGTAAAAAAAAACAACGGTAATTTCTTTACTTTCTGACGTTTTTAATAGTAGTTGTGGAAGCCGGTGAGTTTTTAAATCGTAGAGAATCGGGTTTTATTTTTCAAATTCATACGACAAAAAGATTTGTTTATTAATTATATCGTATAAATGTGAAATTAATTTTTTTGTAACGGTAACGCCCGAAACTAAGCATTCGATTGTCAAGCCTAATTCAAATTCTCCAAGTCAATTGTATAATTATTTATTTAATTATTTACACTATATAATCCCAATGACTTTGTTGCTATGTTACTATGTTTTATTTAGAAACTCGGGCGATGCAGCTAGTATATAATTAGTATATTATATTGTCTTGTAGTAAATAACGTTACTTAAAAATTCGGAAATTTTTATCTCGAAAGACTTCTTCCGTCAATCTTCATCGTCAATAGAGGGGGGGGGGGGAATCTGGGAGTTCTCACAGATCACACGCGCTTCTAGAAATGACTTTAAAAATAAGCCTCTGGTCTTCTATAGACTTTAAATCCTCGTCTTTAATTCCATAAGTGTTCTCGAGGATTTCACCCGCACGCGGTTGGTCTTTTTTTACAGCACGTTTCTTCGCGTCCCCGATTAGCGTTTTTTAACGGGTTACAGCCCTGGACAGGGGAGGCTTCGGGAACACAGGAGGGAGACTTGCGTTTCTAAACACACTGTTTACTCCACGAGTTCCATCGACGTCTGCAATTAAAAATTCGATCAAATCGATACGAGTTGTACCCCTATGGCCTATACATAATGTTTTTATGAGAACGATCTATTAATTGTTAACCGCGTTATCCTTTTTTATATTTTTTTTAAAACTATCTGAGTTTACTCTGGACCGGGCTCCTCGTTCCTACCCAACATCGGGGCACTCGGACGTTTTCGATCGATTCGAAGAAAGGTCTGTGTGTGCGGTCGTCGTCGTCCACGTGCACACGTGCAACGACGGCGGCGGCGGCGCGTACAGCGCAACGCAATAAAGGTAAACTCGCCTACAAAGGAAGATGGGGAGGGGGTGTTTTTTTCTTCAAGCCTTTCACGCAAGACGTATATTTACATCGCTCGGCGTGTACCTATACAGCGCGCGAGACTCCCTGGGAGGAAAGGACGGTATTCGTGAAGAGAGAGAGAGAGAAGGAAAAAAACGCCGCGGACTACTATAAATACGAGCGCGCTCGTAACACACATACCGCTCATTCTCATAATATACAATAATAATAATATAATACACACACACACAAATACTACCGTCGCCGTCGTCGTCGTCGTCGGGACACCTGTACATCGTATATTATATCGCCTTAACTCCTATTCATCCGCGAAGGGTCTCTTCTTTTATTTATTTTCTTTTTCTCTCCTCTTCTCTTCCGATCCTCGTTCCCGCCGCACATGTATATACCACCCTGACTCCTATATGCGCGATGCACACGCGCAGCGTTCGTACGACTCGTGTGCGCGAGTGCATTCATCGCGCGTACATATAGGACGGTACGCATCACAAATAATGCCCTCGCATTGTCATCGCCGCGTTTCTTATTCTTTTATTGTGTTGTTATTACTATTATTATTATTATTTCGAAATTGGGTACATAATAATATTTTTACTGTCGAGTCCGCAGCGCGTGTTATACAGGTACGTATATGTACACCTAAACAACACCCCTGCAGAGACAGCGACGTTGTTCGGGCGGTCGGGCGGGCGGCGATCTAAACGAGGCTTATACGAATCCCCCGGGGACCGATCGCTAATAGACCTATATGTCGTATTTCGTACACAAGAGAACCGGTAGTACGCGTTGTCGTGCACGTCGGATGAACGGCGGAGGGGAGCAAACGCTGGCAACGACGAAATATTTTTCTTAGAGCGCCCGAATTTTTTGTTTGTTTTTTTTTTCAGTAAATTTAAACTGAAATTTAACTCGCCGCACGATTTCGTCGATGTCCTATCTCTAACGGACATCTCGATTGCTTATTCGTTCCACTTGTGTTTCCCGACGTACAAAAGTTTCACGCTTTATATTTATACATTTGTCGTACAAATGATATTGTTTTTATGTCAATAACTTTAATTTTCACGAACTCCGACTCCGCGTTTTCTCTGTTCGATGTCGAGAACTCGTACTCGGAGTCATTTTTCGCTCAAATCGTTTTCGAACTCTTTGAACATTAAATTTAATGCATCGACCAGTTTCAATCGTAAACGACATCTACCTCGTTTCGATTCTTACAGAAATTCACTAACGTTCTTGGTACGTGACGAATCGTGAAAATCGATAAGAGCCGCGCGGAAAATAAAACTATTCAGTAATATTCTAGTACATTACGTTTCGGTCTTCGTCGTAAATATTGAATTTCAGACTATAAGTCTCATAACGTCGGAGTTGATTTTCTCAAACCGTTCGGAATGTATAGTGTTCGAATTCGAGTTGTGACTTTCAAAGAGACCGTTCAAATTGCTCGAATATTAGCTGAGTCCGGGGCCACCCGTCCCTAATATTGTAACACTGAAATCGTACACGGCGGTATGCGTCGTCCCTGACGTGTCGGCCCTTCGTCTAAGACTATATTGTTGTTTCGTCGCACACATAGTACTAAAATTCGAAAAATAACCAAACAAAACGTATTATTATTAATATTTACGTCTGGCGGATTACGAATTTACGACGGCCGCCCCGTGACGTTATTATAATATCGATATACGCTAATTCATCGGCCAGACTCCGGCGCGGTGTTGTTCTAACCTGTAATTATAAAATTCGAACGTAGAAGAAAAAACCGAACGGCGGAATATCATTACGATCGGCTCACGCGAACGGGGGAAAAGAAAAGAAAAAAAAATGACGTACGCGCGTGCACGGCGGCGGCGGCGGTCGATTTAACGTTTACAACGTTAATCATATATAAATATCAATAGTGCGCGCCAAACTTGGGTACTGCACATTTTGAAGTTTAACCGGTTCGAGTGTAATACGGTTTTTTTTTGCCCCCACCCCGCGTCCGATCATTATCGTCTGTCAATAACGACCTCGGTGCCCGTCCGACGACTACTACGTACGATATTATTATTATTATTAATATTCATATTTCAATAATATACTGCGGGTCGAAACGCCTTCCGCGACTCGACCGTCGGGCGGACGCGGTCTTTGCATAATATTATATTATAAATTACCGACGCGGCCGGCGTATTTTTTTATTTTTTTAATCGCCGCGATCGCGCTTATCCTCCGCGCGCGCGCAGGACGTTCGTCGTCGATGTCGAATCGAGTGCAGCGATTTCACGCGATGCCGGTCGTACAGCGCGCGTACACGTGTATCAGCGCTTAGCCCGACAGCTCGAAATCGGATCGGTCCGGACCGGACTCGGTTATTGTAATATCGTCTGTAATATTATTTACAATAATCCCGAGAGTATGGATATTGAAATAATCAATTTCGGGGATTTTCGAACGCCGCGCTCCGTCGTCAAACCATAATACGGCCTCATTCGTAAAAAAATAATAAAACTTTCGTCAGCATAATAATATTATTTTTGTGTAACGCGCATTATATATCAACGTTACACGCACGTCGGACGCGAATTCGATTATCGTAACATTATTGCGTGGTATTAAATAATCTCTCAGCGTACATTGATTACGAGTGGCCCGGAAGTTGGTGCGTTTGCGTGTTTTTACCGAGTACCTACGCCAAAAAACTGCTAGATAAGCTTCAGACAAATTTGAATCACAACCTAACGGGTTTGAAAACGGAATTTCATTTCGCAAGTTTTCAAGTTTTTTTTTACATGTATATGTGCATATTTTAAAATAATAAATTATGTATTTTACTGCATAAATATGTTGTTTTTTTTTTTTTTAAACGGCCCAGTCATAAATAACACTCATAAAATGTACTTTGAGTAGATATTATTATGTTAAATGTAATTTGTTGAGAAATATGTCTGCTTGAAAATAAATGGTAAAAATGCTACACGTTAATAATTGATGTACGCGCCGATTTCGTAAATGGATGTTGAACGAAGCTTTTTGTTTGAAAAAATATCCAAATCACAAATTGAAAGCCGTTACAATTCTTAAGATAAATAAAACACAAATGTATTCTATATCAAGTTACATTTTATAAATCTATTTTTCCCGTTATTTTAATATTATCGTCAACATTTTTAATACCGAACATTTTTTTGAAGTTATTGTTGAAAAAAAAAAAAAAAAAATGAAATGCATATTTCAGTGATTTTAAACGCATATTGTGATAGTTTTTAGTGCACCAACTTCCGAATATACCCACTCTAAGTATATACTATATAGATATACGTTTATTCGTAGTAACTACGTTTGAAAGTTCGACAAAATTTACCTATTTCAAACGGCAATATTATCAAAAAGCTTATCGTACTCTGACCGGCCGTAAACAATGCGCATTGTCCCTAAACAGTTGACAAGACTTACAATACCATTACTCTATCCACAAAATAATATTTTCTCGGAGTTTTTCTCGGCAACTGTCGGCCGCACAACAGCAGCTGTTTTCACCGGTTTTTCACGCATTCGTGTGTACACATATCTATAGATAGAGCGTACACACTATAATAATACTGATTCCAATCCAAGTAACGTCGCCATGTGCTGTTGCGTACTCGCGTCGTCGCCGCAGCCGAGTGTTTCCACACGCGCGCGCGCGCGCGACATATAGCTTCGCGCGTATACTATATATATTTATATCGTAACGTGTGCGTGCCGTCGGACTCTAGAAAATGAAAATAGCTCTCGAGAAGGACACGTGCGTATTACGCGCGCGTTCGACGTGGTATGCGCGAGCGCGTTTCGAAAAGCGACACCGATCGTTATATTATTATTACTGAGAGAGAGAGAGAGAGAGAGAGCTACGGAGGAGAGGACTGACGCCGCCCGCGCGCCGGATGAAAGTCTGCCAAAATCGCGCGCACACCTGGACCGGAGAGAAGAACTTGCGCGCGGGACGCGTATTGTGTACCACGTGCTCTGCGTTATCGTCGTTAAAAAAAAAAAAAGGAAAAAAAAAAGAACAGCCCCGTCTCAAGCTCTAAACATAGTCTACCCCTAAGTACGCGTACGATAATAACCAGCGGCACATGCAGTGCGGTTTTTTTTCTTCTTCTCGCTCGGCCCACGCCTCGACGACGACGACGACGAGTCGCAGCCGCGCGCGTTTTAAAATTAGCCGACGAGTCTCCGGAATAACAACACGTGCGCGCGCGCCCGTCCGTTTGATATATCATCGGATACGAAAATTCTAATCGTCGGACGTTCCGAGTGGGTCCGGTGAGTGTAACACAAAGCGTATTTGAACGTATCCAGTAGAATTTATTGTAGTTAATGGATGTGCCTCGTAAAACCCTTGCTGCCGAGTAGGTCCCCGCCTAGGTGCCGACCACCGGTCTGCAGTTGTTCATTGAAAATGTTGAATATAATTTCGATAAATACACATCGATCGCTGTAAAAAAAAAACCAACCGGTATTTTAATATGTTATATAATATGTTAGTCTGGAGCTAAAAAACGTACCCGAGGTAGACCCCTCGATGATGTGCCAGTGAAAATTCCTTAAAACGTTCTCCGATGTTTGGCGGACGATTTCGACTGGGTCGCCGAGGGATCAACGAGTTTCCTATTCATCGCCTAGTTTTCGGGTGAAAAAAATCGATTCGATCGATTAGTCGGTAAAATGTTTTCGTACGCGGCGCGCAAAAGAGGGGTGTGCAAGAGGTACTCGACGAATCGCGATGGCGGGGGCGCAACGAGAACAAAAAAAAAATAAAAAATAAACCGTACGAAATCGCCGCGCGATCGGACCGCGGATTAGGCCGGCGCATAAAAAAAAACACGACGACCAGAAAACATTATCGTGCACTCGGAAATCGCGTGAATGTTGGCGATACGACGCGCGACGCCCCGCAGACGAGACCGTACACAAGAGTCGCGTCGAAATCGGCCGTTTTAATATTTTACACCGTACGATTTATTCGTACAAATATTTTCATACGTTATATTATAATATGTTTATGACGTACGCATGTGCGATGTTTAAAATTATTATCCCGCAAACCGCTAAATTAAATCCGAACGCGATAAATATTATGAATAATAAAAACGGGTTTGTGTGTACAAAATAATGGGGGGTGATAAAAAAAAAAAATTTCCGATACGCAATATTTCTACTTAATCGGCGAGCGCGTGTGTGTGCGAGAGCTCAATTATATACGGAGAAGATTTTTTTTTTTTTTTTATTGCATCGTTGCAATCTGGTTTCGTTTCGATAATTATTGCGTTCCTGCGACGCGAATCGCCGTATACGATGTAACTGCAACATAACTATATACCATTAATATACGGGCACCTGTACGATATACCGCGGTAGTGACTCGAAAAAACGATTAAAAAACAACAGGACGATCGCGTGGGAGGGGATTTTTACGAACATCCGCGGTTATGGTTGAACGTGCCGCGCGATACGGTCGGCTAGTCGGTACTGACTCGGGGTGAAAACGATCCGACGACGTGTTTCGAATAGTCGCGATCTTCGTCTTCGCATTATTAGTATTATAATAATATTATAGTTCCGTGCGTTTACATGTTCTCACATGAATACGGCGAAAAGTCACCGGACAAACTACAGATTCGAATCGCTCGACAACGAGTTGGAAAATGGAATTTTATATTCTGCATATTTTGAAGTTGTTTTTTACGTATGTGTGCATATTTTAAAATACAATTTTATTTTATCGCATGAATATGACTTTTTCTCAACGGTTCAGTATAATAAATAATATTCATAAAAATGTCGTATTATTTATGTAGATATTATGTCGTTTGTTTGAAAATTTATCTGCATGAAAACGAACAGTGAAAATGTCGTACTATACATTTTAAGTACATCTCGCGCGCTGATTTCATCAATGGACGGAGCATTTACGTTTACAAAAACATGTCGACCGACAATCGCCGTTCGTTTTTATTTGAAAACCTATCCAAATCGATTGTAAACATTAATTATTGTAATATTCCTAAGGCGACACAAATCTATTTCAACACGTTGCATATCGTTTTCCCGTCAATTTAATAATGATTATTAAAGCCTCGAGATAATATTTTTGGGATGTAAAACAAATTCAATTCACATACTCAAGTGGTTTTAAGCGTCCATTTCGATAGTTTTTTCGCGCACGAATTTCCCGGCCCTAATGACGACTATTAATTTCACAGAGACACGGTGACTGCGCTAGTTTGTTTGTAGAAAAAGCGCAGAGAGTTTGTTGACGAGAGTTGTCTGAAAATAAACGTATGACGTATGTATATACTGACATGCGTGTGCTATTCGGAACAGCCGTTATGGATTCACAAGTCGACGAAAACCGAGCGAATTCGAAACAATTATCTTGGCGTTTGTTACGTTTGTTTATGCGTATTTTGGTAGTGCGTTCGAGTATTTTTATAGGGCGTTTTTACTGGCGACGACGGGATCGACCCGATATTTATAAACATCGATCGTTCCGTCGAAAATTCGACGTCTTACACCCTGTCGATCTACGTACACTAGCGCATATTTCACCGATCACTAGACTAACGAAATATCCTTTTATAGCGCTCGTAATGTAAGGACGAAATGACGGATGCGAATCGCAGATGAGGGTACTACCATATTATCACGCGGAGGTGTTTAAGAGGTCGGTTGATCCGCAGTTTTTTTTTCTCAATGTTACGTGACCCTCCGTTTGAATACAACTCCACGAGACTGTTGAAAAGAATATTTCCAATAACAATCGTTTAAAAATCCAACATCGGCCTTGAACGAATCGTAAAATAATAATTATTTATGAGTGTCGTCGCTATTATTTAGAAAGACAGTTACAAAATATGTTTACGATATTATGTTTTTCAACGCGGACATTTATTTTATTTTTTTTTAATCGTTACCTCTAATCGACGATTATTAGGTAGTTAAACGCTTTTGAAAACGCGATTTTTTCCCCCAGAAAGTTATATATTTTTTAAAGATAATAGAAACTCACGAGTTATAATAACATGTTGACGGTATTCTGTGAACAATAATAACACCACGTTTAACCATCATCGATTCGTTAACAATTATTATTATATACCAATATTACGTTTTTTGTGTACATCAGATATCGATTATGTTTATATCGTAGCGTGTTTATATTAATTTATTTCTTTATTCGAAAAAAAAGTGTATTATAAAAAAAATACGGAAGAAATCAAGTAGATTACGGAGGAAAACGGGTGGCTTTGTATTATGTATGTAGTCGCTGCTATTACACACGCAGATTGACCTCTCGTGAGCTAAGCTAATCCGAAGAATTATAAGTCCAGGGAACCAATATAATAATAATATTATATACACGCGTCACATCACGAACGCTGTGGGTTTACATGATTCGTTATAGGAATTGAAATTACCGCACGATTATGCTAATTTAACACATTGAAACGGCGATAACGTTAAATTATCGAAATCAAAGATAACGTTACACGTTGGTAGAAAAAAAAAAAGAAAATTAATTTCTGTCGACAAAACACTGATAAAATTCTCGTGTGACGTCACGCGACGGGATACTCGACGAGGCAGCGGCGGCAGAGCTAAATTAAAAAAAAAAAAAAAACGATAGCGTATTATTTTAATTTCGTTTTATAACATCATTAATTAATTGTAACTTTATCTCGCGATGAGTGTTCGAAAAAATATTCAATTTCAATAAATGTTATTGCGACGTTTTCAATGCGAAACGAAAAATACGAACAAGAGCCGCAACGTGAACTGTACACGTTGTACACGCGAGTTGTTGTACCGACATTTTGTGATTTCACAAGCCGGTATGAAATTCGTCGACGAGTCTGACGCGGATCGGCGGCGATCGTCGGCGAGTCATCTGACCCTATCGTCGTTTTAATAACATTAGTTTCGTCGCTTTTATTACATCGGATTCGGAGGCGGTCGTCGTCGTTGTTGACAGTGGATCGTGACGAATCGGCCGCGGGAAATACAACTGATAAACACAAAAACACACGCGAGATCCTAACGAATTCGTAGGCACCTCATTTGTGGAAATCGGTCCGTTAATATTTTTTAGCTCTACGAAAACATACGTAATTATGTAAAGACGGTAAACACATTTATATCCTCTGTAGTTGGGTAATAATTAATTTTAATATCAATTCTCATCTTTATCATTCATTATCAATACGAGTATGAAACGTAAATACAAAAAAATATCGTTTTTATGATCACTTTATTAAGTGTAATGAATTTGGTTAGGACTTTGACGACGTTAATAAACAGACTTACCCTAAAGTTGTTTTCGGAGGAGGGAGGCTTTGGCGCCACGTAGTGAAATTCTCTATGTCTCCTTTGGTCAATCCACCCTCGGCCTAAAATGAAAAATAACTACACGATAAAATAACGAACGCGTCGTCAGAGTTTATGACTTTAATCGCTTCTTTTTTTAATCGTATTTGATCGACAGGAGAAAGATTAAAACGGATAGACTTGAATTCGCTCGAATGGAAACGAAAAATTCGCCAAAACGTTCGTCGTCTTGACATTTTTATCCTGCCGGTTTTTTTTTTTCTTTTCCGAGAGCTGCGATGTTTCAACACACGTCCACTAGGCGCACAGCGATTGACATAAATACAAAACGGACGAATCGCACGTTCCGTTTTATATTTTTAAACAAACGAGCTTTTTCGTGGATTTCAATCTGGGTTCGAAACTATAAAAACTAAAACCGTCTTCTTTTTTTCTCGTTTTCGTTATGATCTATCACAACGAGTAAATATATTATTATAATACTGCTGCGAGTATATCGTACAACACGCCGGGAGAGCGTTCGAAAAAAAAGCGAGAAAAA
Source organism: Drepanosiphum platanoidis (assembly GCA_948098885.1). NCBI lineage: Eukaryota > Metazoa > Arthropoda > Insecta > Hemiptera > Aphididae > Drepanosiphum > Drepanosiphum platanoidis. The sequence continues at coordinate 13,794,394 of OX402531.1, forward strand.
TAAGAGACACCGTTAAAATTATTAGTATGTAAATAATTGCCATCGCGGAAACACAATCGGTTATTATTATTCTTATATAATACGTCGTGCATTAACGTGCGAGAAGTACGTATAGATATATAATACTATATACTTTTACCTACGTCGAGTTTAACCGACGACGATGACGATGAGCGATGACGCACGCGTACGAGCTACCTCGAATGTTCGTATAAATATTCCATCGAAACGCTCGATAATATTATATTATTTTCGTAAATAATTATTATGTTCCGCGGAGGGACGGCGCGAGGTTCTCACCTATCGACTTCTTGTCCATCGTTATTAGTTGACCGACCGACCGTTTGACGGTCTCCCGCGACGACGGCGATATTAATAGTCCTGCGAACGATCAAAACGACATTAAAATCTAATTAATACGACCGAATATTCATAATGATTATGGGCTTTTTAAATCTTTGAGGTCAAAAACTCACTCGGTCGGTGCCCGATGTGTCTGCACGACGTGTGCACGGTGTCGGTCAGAAGTGGGGAAAAAAAACAACGAATTCGCACCTACCGCGTAATGAACACACGATCGGGGAATGCAGATGATAATAGTTTATACGAAAAAACGATCGATCTTTTCGTTTGGAAATTTTACGAAACGAGAAACGGAGTCTCCTTAAGGTGTATCGCTGTAGAAAAAATATTAGAAAATAGAAATACAATAGAAAAACGATTCCGCGAGCAAAGGAGGAACGGAAACCGGTATTCCGTGAACGTTGCCGGTTTTTCGACTGTATTTTCCCGAAATTATCCACCGGACAACGTTGCTACCTGCAGAAACCCTCGCCGGAGTCGAAAATACGGCTGCTTTTTCTGGTCGAAAGCGTGACGACACGCAGACACGCTATAGTGCCCAATACGCGTTCTTCGCTTCACTCGGAATCCGAAATCCGCCTCGAACACCGTTTTCGACGGTCTATACTCGTCGTTCAGCGCTCGATCGTTTTTTTAACGTGCATTGGTACGATATTATTATTATGATAATATTTCATAAAATCCTCTTCTCGGAACGCCGGTTTTTTTTCCTTCTCTCTTGTAAACAAATCGCGCGCACGTGCAACGCGACGTCCGGTCCTCGTCGTCTCCGTCGGTCCGGTTGGTTATCGTTTCGACGTCGTCGGCGGCGACGACAACAATGAGCCGCCCCGCAGATACACATAATAACGTCGTAACGTATTGGAAAACACTCGGGGGGGGACAAAGGAGCGCGCTGCGATCCGTTCGGGAGACGTGTGTGCTCGTTGTTTTCGATCCGACTCGTAATAAATACATTAAGATACTATCTGTCGCTCTCGCCTGCCCATATCCCGCGCACACTGGCCGGTCCTTTCGGCCGTAATCGACGAGGGTCGCGGAAGGATTTCGGGCTTTGTTGTCGTACATAATATAATGTTATTACACGCGTCGTCGTAAAACTACAAAAAAAAATAAAAATACACGTTAGTGTATATATATATACGTATATATATATATAATAGGTACATACCAGGTATATAAAATAAACTGGTCGCGGCGCGCATAGTTTGGTACAATATTCTTTTTTTTTACTTCTGTCCCGGGCCCAGTCGACTGGTGTTTCGTTTGTATTCTATATAGCTGTATATATATACGTACACGTAATACGAAGTCGAGTGTTGTGATTTTTTTTTTTTTCTCCTTTTCAGGTCATTCGAGAACGCGCATTGTACGCCGCCACGAAGTTTCTTTTCTCCCACTCTCTCCGCCGCGAATTCTTTTTTATTATCATTGCGGTTAACTACGCGCGACGACGACGACGATGTTTGCGACGACCGCTGCAGTAGAGTATTTGTTCTCTTTCTCTGTCTCTGCTTCTTCTCCCGCAGGCTTCGTCGTACGCGCGACGATAATATACGTATTCGACGACGACGACGACGACGTTCGCAACGCGCACGTACATATTATTAATAACATTATCGTTTTTAATGAATTCACGTCACGCGGGAAAAATTTATTTACAATAATATTATGTACACGACAAATTTTTACGCGTTTCATGCGCGCTCGGGTACCGCGGCGACGAGATTTATTCGCGGCAATAATAATCGTCTCCGCGCACACGGGCACTCGGACGGGACGGGAGAGACGGCGGCGGCGGCGGCGGTCGACGTTGAAAAACGCGAATGCTAATAAGACACGGTCGTGTGTCCTGTGCTACGTCCGTTTTCGGTATTTGAAACGCCACGTAGAAGCGCATTATTATAATGATGTTTCCCTCCGCGCACGATCGCAATAGTAATATTATTGTCGTCGTATCGGCAGGACGACGGCGACCCGGAGCCGACGACGGGACCGATGATATTGTAGTTCGCTGTCGGAAACGATTCGATTTGAAAAGAACGGTATAAAACGCGGTTATAAAAACGACCGTGCGCCGCGAGGCCCGCGGTAGACGGAACGGATTTTCCGCACGACGACCGCGTACGATTATAATGATTTTGAAGACGAAAATTCACTACGAAAACCTAACCGAGTTCTACCGTACGTAACGACTAGTGTTATGCAACACCGAATAAACCGTATGTAAATTAAGTTTTTGAGGGGGAGGGGGGTTCGACCCCGATTTCCCTTTCGAATACGGCCTCGCGACCAGGTAAGATATATAATATACGGTGTACGCGGTATTCGCAGACAGTATAATATCATAATCATAAACGATTCGCGAACGAGCACGCGAGACCGACGGTCATTACAGAATAAAAACGCACACGCCGGTCACTAGGCGATATTCTCGTCTGACCGACGGACTGTCTAGGACGGAGCACGAAAATTCCATATTGTTTCTGTGACGTCTCGTCGTGCGCACGCCGCCGTATCGCCGTATCTACTACAACATAATAATAAAAACACGCGCCGCCGTTATCCCCCGACGAGGCCTCCTAATGACACGCAGACTAAATAATACGCAGGCGGTAACATTCGTTATTATATTACGATCGCACGCGTTATCGCAGGAATATTAAGCGTATAAAAGTAAGTACACCTTGAGAGACCTATACAGGTCCTGTATACACGGTGTGCCGACCAGTCGTTCGACGATCCGTACGCGAACTCGTCCGACAATATTTTACTTAACGGGGGTGTAGACGTCGCGCGTCGTCCGCAGGACCATAATGTGGAAAGGAAAACTGCGCGCGTCATTCATATAGACAAACGCGTTAGTTGTAATCGTGTTATAATTTGAAAACGATTAAATAGCATTTATTCACGTCTGTCCGCCACGACCCGCAGGTATCGACTGTGTTCAATGGCCGTATCGTTCTTTTTCATTGTTCTCGTGTCGACGACAATCGTTTGCTACCTATAACGAGACGATTTAGAGTACGCGTTTTACGAAAAAGAATTCACGAGTTGTACTTTACCGGCGGTTTTCTTCTCAAACCGTGTTCCGTAGAGCCCTGGGATCTAAGTGAGATCCAACGATTGATGACGATCTATGGAGCCCTTAGAAAAAGTAAATGTGCTTCAAGGTGGTAAGCGGTGACGACCACTCAATTGCAATGTTGAGAATTTCTACGTCGTCGAAAATCAAACCTGCCTACCCTACATGCCGTCGAAAATTGTCTGACGCCATTCAAATCCAAAAATCCCATTATCTTTATACTTTTTTCCTTTTTTTTTTTTTTGTACACGATTTTGACGTGTTATTATGACTTTGTAGACACCTCGTTAAGTGAACGTGTACCCCCTGCCTATAACACACGGGAACAACATATTAATTACATTTGATACGGCTTTAAAATAAGACGAGTTCGCGAATAGTCACCGCGAAAAAATGTACTCGTATTTATTGGACCTGGACATCGAAAAAAGCTTTCATTCGGCAGAGTAATCATTATATTTATATAAATAAAAAGGAAACCGCATCTGTTGCTTCTGCGCCGCTGTCTCGGCTATACATTTGTCAATGCAAACCGTTACAGTCGGGAAGTTAAACGTTAAAAGCGTGTGATTGGCAACAATACGCGCGCGTTTTAAAAGTGTAAAATTGACGTTCAATCATCTCGTCACCGTACGCATGCGAGGTCGTTAAACGATCCAGTGTGGGCGCAGTGCAGTTCTACACGAGGCGGTCGCGTACAGCATACACCACAGCACCAGTGTCATTTACGGATTTCAAAGTCGACGTCCGAAATCGAACGGTTCGTTTTTTCCGTAATGAATAGAAAAATCGCGCAATACTACGCGGCACGGGTCGGAAATCGACGTTCCCGCGGGTTTTCGGGGGGGGGGGGGGGCTCCGAGGATTCATTTCGATCGCGACTCGACTGCAAACGGATAGTCTGAGATACCCCGCACGTTATGTCTCAGATTTTTATTTACGGCGATGGGCAAAAATTGTTCAAAGAGAGAGAGAGAGTATAGAGATTAGCTAACTAAATCAAAGATAGAAATACAAAATCGTTTTGTTACTGATTTATGAAATTTATTTTGGCCATAACTACCGATGACGCCTGCAACAACGAAACGCTGTCGAACGGCGGCGCGTCGCGATCGACCAAGTTTTCGCTATAATAATAGTCGTTGAAAACAACGGCGAAAGAAACGTTTCGTATCGATTGTATTTCTTTTGCGCGGCATTCAATAAATAAATTGAAAACTACAACATGACGTTTTCACGACAACGTCGGTTGTAGCTCGGTAGGTTATTGGACACCCGTGCGTTATATTATTTTATACACTAGTCGCGGTCGACCGTTTGCACGTCACGAAAATATCGTTCTCGGATTAAAACCGTATTGATTTGACCGCGTCGGACGTTTCGCGCGCGTTTCGGACGCGACGTCATATCGTCATTCCCGAAATCGCTGGTAAGCAAAGCGGAAGTGTGCACATGAGACGATGGAAAACGTTCGATACCGGGAAAAAAATAATAAATACCCGATCGGGTATGATGACCGTAATCGACGATGTCAAGTCGTCCGGACGTGGAGAGAGAGAGGGATAAAAATCGCCTATCGCTGATCGGAGGCCGCGCGACCTCCGGGGGACCGGGTCGGATCGAACGCGCGCGTAATAAAACAAATTGTCGACGGGCGATTACGCGATCGCGGTGTATAACGAGTTATATGAACGGAAAGAAAGAAAGAAGAAAAAAAATCATTAAAAAAACCTTGGGCCGCGGCGCAGCCGAATAACAATGTTCGTGCGCGTTGTGCAAATGGCGGCGGAGACTTGACACGGATTTGCGATTCGAACGCGCGCGCATTTCAATACGTATATGTTATTACGCGGCATTCAAATGGAAACGCGTCTGGCGAAAAAACCCGACGACGTCGTCCGGTCCCGAAAACTGTCACCGTCCGTCCTAACGCGCGACAATATAAGCAATAGCGTTTTTTTTTTTACTCACCCGAGTTCGGTCTGATAATCGGCGCGTCGATGATCTCGGCGATATTCTACTGTAACGCGACACACGAGTCTGCTGCGACAGCACTACGATACGTTTCGTATGAAAAAAGTCCGTTGTGAATGGTTTTTAAATGTTCGTTTTCGTGTAATTCCATTCATTACTGCGTAATCATAATAATAATTGTGAGAATACATTTTCTAGACTTCTGTTCGTCGCCTATCGCTGAAAATTACAAAATTATTTTTTATATCGCGTATTGTTTTTCTCTCGGTATTTGCAAGAAAAACCAAAATAAACGCAAAGAATTGCACGATTACGACGAACAACCGCCTACGAATCACTCACTTATGATATTAAATTCAAAAAAAGATTATATTATTATCATTGTCACAGAGTCGTCTAAAACTTGTCGTCAATGGTGTTATTAAAAAATATGATTCGTATATTATATGGCGTCGAAATCGCAATGAAAACAAATCGAGTATGTTGTGGGGGAAGGGGGGCAAGGCGAAGCAACCCCACGTTTGATTATTCCTAAAAAGGGCGCGTCGGTACCCATTGATTTATTTACGACTACATCGTCGCTATAATAGCGTGCGCGCTCTGGGAAGGCAGCTGCCTCTCGCGCGAGATTTCGTGCCGCGTTTTGTTTCACGGACATATTTGCGATTCGCAATCAAAACCATCGGCAAGTCGACTCCGGGCTGTGGGGTCTACGACACGGCTATGAACAGTCTGTACACCTAATTATATGATATTACAACGTTGTGAGCCGTAGTCACTGCACGACTATTTTCTATCTGCAATAAAACGAACGAGACGCGTAGTTATTCGAATGAAATCGTTGTTAAAAAGAATTATTACCATCGATGACGGTTGAATTTATTGTTCAGTTTCACACCGTTTCGCCCACCAACCCCGTACGGATCGGAAATGTTTTCCGACGAAATCGGCGAAGCGAACGGTTCGAGCGCGTACAAAAAAAAAGTTTTGCGCGAGTTTTACGTCGTCTCCTCGTCCGTCCTCGCGCGCACCACCGCGGTTCTGATATCACCCTGTATTATTTTACGCACGCGTACGCCTACGCACGAGACAAAGTGTGGTATTTTTCGCACGACCGAAAGAAAGAATGAAGAACACGTTACGACCTACTCTCGCCGAGGGTATTGTTAGGACGAAGAGAACGGAGTCCGCGGCGACTGCGAGACGCGCGACCGGTGGGAAATATCAAATCAGTCGCGTTGTTAATTTTTTGAACGATAAAAAAACCCGGCGAAAAATGAAAAACTACGCTATTTAGCTTGACGAGACCGATTATCGTTAAACAATGTCACACTAACCCTCGGAAACAGCTTTTTTTCCCCTTCTAAATTCGCCAACACAATCGCGATTTGCCTCAGAAAAACTTCGGCTCCGTTAACGCCTATATTATTTTTCCACGTCATCTCCGCGGTGCGGTCATTCGGACTTTACGTGACTACGAGTCGGAATATTTAGTCGGAGCGAGACGGATATCGCCGTCGCAGCTGCAGCTGTCGCCGCCACGTTCTTATCGTCAACCGCCATTATCTACTATAAAAACGTATAACATTACATTATATTATTATTGAAACGCACAACGGTACGCCGCTAGTCGTGGTCACTGTAGTTTTTCAATTAAAATATCATTATCTGGCGCACAGGTTTATAACAATAATATCGTGTGGTGGTGGTCACATTTTCGACACTGCACGGCCTTATTACAATATAATAACGCGTATAGCTGGTGAAGTCGTGTTCTCGATAACAATCGTTGAATTAAATATGCATTCCGTTTGTACGACGACGACGACGACGACGATTAGCTAGAAGGCACGAAAACGTATTAAATATATGTACATTATTGTAATACTGCACCGCCGCCTTATTATAACGTGTGGTGTATCGTATTAATATACGGTGTACACGATAGGCAGGCACTGCAGCGAAGTAAATGCGAAAACAAAGGAACCCAAAGTAATAATGACAAATAAATCCGTGTTTTATGTTTGTAATAAATCATATTTTAATTGAATTAAAAGCTAATAACTCAAGTAATTAATATACCCAAACAATATAAATCATTTAATAAAAGAAAACAAAAGAGAATAAAAATAAAAGTACTCAAAAAGAGACGTAAAAAGCGTATAATGAAATACGCGTACATAGGTTTAATATATTTATAGATAGATTTAATATTTTAATGATATATATATATATATTTATACTGTAAATTAAATAATACGTGTGGTCACCTGCAGGTATAACATGTGTGTTTACCGATATGGCTGGGACGACATCGTACAATTTCTAGGATTCGGGTCGAAATCCACCCATCCGTCTAGTTGCATATAAATAGAGTTTGTTTTTTTTTTTTTCATTCATTATACTATGGAGCTAAACGTCTAAAAATAAATACTAAAACCTAGGCTATACATTAGGATCACAGTCATAACGAAAAAAAAAAAATAATAATAATAATAATAATAATAACAATTAGGATTTTAACCTAAACTGTACAACACGTGAATACACGGGGAAAAAAACGCGCTTTTAAACGAGAACCGATGAAACGAGCGTAGACTCCAGAGAGTTGTGAATCGATTGGAATGTGTGTAATATAATGTAATAATATATTCTAAAGGATTGACAAAGGATTTTCCTCGGCGTACTCGGCGGTGGTGGCGATGGCGGTGGCGGCGTCGACGATGGGCGACGTTTTTTTCTCAATGTTTCTTTTTCTTTTCTTTTTTTCATAATTAATTATCGCATCGTCTCTAACAGCTAACGGCTCTCGTGTCGGACGAGTTCGAGAGCTTGTTTTGAGAAGCAGGGGAAATCGTCTGAAAAAATAAATACAGAAAATAAACATACATTTCGCTACAAATATAATCATATTTAGCGCCGGAAAAGTACGGCGATGGGGGAAGGATAAACGCGTTGTACGATCGGTCGTCGCGGGGAGGTGTCGCGCGCGGAAAAATCGTAAAAACGAAACGATCCGAAATATGCGATCCGTGGCGGCGGCGGTGGATAGAGAACGGTGAAATCTCGAGAGAAAGTCCGGCGAACAGAAAGAATACGTCGACGGCGCGGCGGCGTCGACTCGCGAAAACAATAACAATAATTATTATATCACGACGACTGGCGGTGACGGTGCGATACCGGGCGATTATATTTAATTTCGGAGCGATTACAGAACCATAAAAACCGTATGTAAACGAGTGACCATTGATCGTCACTTCAAGGCGGTTTTTTTTCGTTTAGATTCCTAAGAATCGACCGGTCTGGGAGCGAGGGGCACGAAACGGGGAACCGGCCGCGGTTTAACGGGGGAGGGAAAATCCTACGCGGCACATCAAAGCACCGAGTGTGGTCGGCGTACGAATCGCGTAAAGCTCGCTTTCGGGGAATCGAATAAAAAACACAAAAAAAAAAAGCTAGACGACTTACCGATTCCGAGGACGATTGCGACGGTTGCGCGGCCACGGCGGCGGCGGCGGCCAGCGCGTTGGGCGCGGATATGATGCCCAGCGGCTGCCGGACGGCCCCGGCGTTGGCGACGGCTGCGGCTTGCTGCACCGAGGACGACAGGACGACGGCCGCGGCGGCCGAGCGCACCGCGTCCGCGTTCACGGACCGGTGGTTCTCCAGCATGTCCTCCAGGTCGCAGATGTAATCGATCACGTGGTGGATCACCTCGAGCCGGGAGATGCGCTTGTCCTTGGGTATCAGCGGCACCAGGTCCTTGAGCTTGGCCAAGTATTTCTGGATCTTCTCGTCCTCCAGGTCGCCGCGCTTGTTGCGGTGCACCCGGCCGCCGGCGGTCGCGTTGTTGTTGTTGTTGTTGTTGTTGTTGTTGCCGCTGCGGCACAGAGGTACGGACTTCATAATTTCGAGAGGACGACGAACGAAAACGTACAACAGTAAAACGTACACGCGCACGTTATTTGTCGCGCACGAAAGTCAAAAAATAATAAATAGACGAAAATTAATAAAATCGTAACGCGCGCACTGCGACGACGACGACGGGTGAAAAAAAAAAAATTCTGATGAAAACGGCGACGGAAAGCGAAGTGGTGTACGTGTGAACGGCACGGACGACGTCGTAGTACTGGTGCCCGCCGCTGCCGAACGGGTCGTATTTATAGAGCTCGGCGGTGGGTGGGAGAACGCGCGATCGGAGGAGGCCACGCCCGACGGCGGCGGCGGCGGCGGACGAGATTGAATGGATTTCAAAGAGAGACCGGGCTCTCGCGCGCGCACGCACGGCCGCCGTACGAAAAACGACGCACACCTGACACCTGCCTCGGCGGCGGCGGCCACCGAAAAATACCGCAGAGGATTTTTTTTTCTTTACCCCTCCCGCCGATCTCCGAGCCGGAGACCGGACCGAACGGGCTAGTTGGCGTGGGAACACCGACTGGTATATAATATATCCTCTTATACATATGTATATACGGCGTATGTATTTATTATTATTATGTACGACGGAGGTTGTGCTGCGCGGCGGCGAGCGCGTTATATTATACGGAGAGAGGTTCTCTCACAAGTTTTTTATTTTATTTTTTTTTTATTAGACTGTTATGATCCGATTTAATATAGCGGCGCGTATACGCGACGACGTGTGTGAAGCTGCCCCTCGAGTCACTTTTACTATTGTGTACGATAGTAATAATAACGCGAGCGTACTACGGGCCCGGTGTCGCCGCCGTGCGAATTCGACCTTCGTAACGTCGTAGCACACCCATGTTTTATTTTCGTGTAGGTCTAGGATGTATAGATGGGATTCTCGTTTCGCTCAGCTCTTTATTATAATACGCGATCGATAGGGATTTAATCGACGGCTTTTCGTTTGTCCCCGTCTCTCCGACACGGTTTTTTTGGTTTGTTTTTTTCGATGGTTATGCAAAACCTTGTTAGCAGCGGCGGCGACGACGACGACGACGGTCGTTTTCATTTGACGACTCGAACGAGTCGATATATAAAATACGATTTCATAAACGCCATTGTGAAAAACATCGGCGGCACCGGCGTTTAGGTAACGCCGACGATTTTCGAAAACAAAACGACACGTCGTCGTGTTTCAGGAATACCTATTCCTTTTTGTACAATGGCGTTTTTTTCGCGAGCTTGAACGTGTGCGTATGTGAGATATTTGTCGTGGAAATCGCGACAGCAGTCGACTTTTATTATGGCCCATATTGCACTTGATAGCTACTTTATGAGAAAATAATTTACTTCGTCTGTTTATCGTTTCCTTAAAAACTTTGCGCCAACGTATAATTTATTCGCCGTACCCTATAATCGTGAATAAAATTCTATAATATACTTGCGTACTTGATAATCGATGGGTGCAATTACTGTAATTATATTATATTATGTATTGATCGTCGAGATGTGCAGTATAATGAGATAAGCAGTGTTTTGTTTGTATAGATCTGCGATATAATTTCAGGACATTATAAATTCAAGCGCACAAACTAACGTATTTATAATAAACCTGCGATTAATATGGAATGAAAACATTTTTCAACGGAAATAAACACTGTATCGCAATGCAAAGGTTTATTGTTCACATTACACAAAACAAATAATTATTATTTACTACGAAATAACGTGCGATAAATAACTCACATCCATAGAAACAAGCCGAATTTCATTATATCGTGTTCTTTTGTCAATATTTAAAATTCATAATGTGAGTACACACATTTTAACTTCTTTATCTTTTGTTCGAGAACAATAAATAAATCTATCGACTTCATCGCTCTACGTTACTGTAACATTGTTGTCGTAATCTTTGATTTTCGAATACTAAAAATATTATAAATATACTTATTATTATTCTACACACAAGATCATGATAATAATATAACATTATAATATAATGTGTTCGAATTTGACGTTTTTTCGAGTGTAAGTATTATTACAATGTACCTAGCTACTTACATTTAAACAATTTCAATATAATTCTGTACTTGAATTGTATACAGCTTAGAACGTTTTCGATTTTACTTTTTTGGTAACAATGTTCGTACAATCGTGCAAACCTATAGGATGAATATTCGCATTATTCTCGTCCTGTAAACGATAACAATTTAAGAATTCGACGCCAGTCGATTTTAGTGACAACTTCCGAGCAACTACGCGTCCGTTTTGAATAAACTCGACTACAATAGTTATCCAATGTCCGTAGGATGTAATCGTTACTTTTTTTGTCATTTATATCAGACCCAGATTCTCATCTAATCGTCAGCCTCATTATGATAAAAATAAAAAAAATTCATAAACTCCCGAGTTATAAACAGTTCGGAAGCCATATTATTATCACATAGTGTATCATAATATTATGTTTTATTGCAGTCGAGCCACGCACCCGATAATATGTTGTGTCCGATGCAAAAAAAATAAAAAATAAAACATAAATATTATCGTCTCCAAGTGTTTTTTTTCTTCGAAGACTAGGAATTCGAAATATCAATATAATATGAATAATATACCGTAGCGATTACCGAGAATTATTTCTCGTAACAATTAAGTACCCGGTTTATTTTATTATTGTTTCGGTTGTGTAATATTGGCGTTTAGCAACGTATCGCTTGCTGCGTGTAGAATAGTACACATCGTATATTATAGCAGCGTGCTCCTATAACGTACAAAGTACCTTCGTTTATTTTCCTTGAGGTATATATTTATTATATACTCGTGTATATATACGTATATACAATATGCCGTAGTAATTATTTGCATGCAATAGCGTTATATTACTTAGAAGTAACAACAAAACAATGAAACGTTTTTAATGAATTTAATATCCGAGGCCGTGAAAAATTACTGCCTACTTGATAATATTATTATTTAGACGAAACACGCATTGTTGTCGTGTGAGAACGCGCATAACATATAGGCCCAGCGGGTTTTTTTTTTTAATGTTTTTATCATCATCGTCGTATACGTATTATACGTTATATTATATATTTATATAGACATATTATATCCGTATAAGGATTCCCAAAAGTCACGAGTGGAGAAAAAAAGCAATACGCGCGTACCCATTGGGTACAGACTATTCGTGTTGCGTTTTACGGCAGACCATATATCATCGTTGTTAATGGATCGATTACATCATAATAGGTTATTATATTATCTTTTGGATTTGAAATAACACTTGTATGTGTATATAGGCGCAGTAACTTCAGGTACGTACGCGTTATTATATACATATACTACCGTACAGTGCTGCAGAGCGCGTTTGTAAATATCACATATTATACGTATATAATAATATAACAATGTATCACGGGATAAGCGCGTTCGAGTTGTGTGTTACCGGTTAGACTATAATATTATAATCTCTTGTGTGCTCAAGGCAGGGAAAACACAATAATAAGCTCGTAAAATCCGAGCCGGCGCATTGTTGCGTACGACGCACACGCGTGCACTTTTTACGTTCGCGGCGAAATAACGACGACGACGACGTACCTAATCGTTTTCGACGGTCGCGCCATTGTACGATACGAGTTTAGGTATAAAACATTATGTTCCCGTGTATTGTACGAATATTATCACTCGTAACGTTATCATGTCGACCGGGGCGAGTTTTGTAATCTCGCTGGATTGTTCGCTTACAGGTGTGGACGAGCGTGGATTCAGTGGCTGCGATATGTTTGTATTTTGCGTACGATCGCGCGCATACGTCGAGGTTTCCGGCACGATTTCGCGTTCTGCAGCTATCGTGCGTTTTCGTGAGAAAACTATCACTAGAAAATCTAAATAACACCATCTTTACGACGACGATATAATCTCGACGCATAATTTCGCAATGAATCGTTACGAAACGCTCGAAATATATATATATCACACAATGTACGCCGTCTCATCGAGCGGCGACGAAGTGGATGGTTTGACAAATCCGGAACTCGCCGGAGACGATACACGAGACGAGAATATTAAGCGCCGCCTTGGACTCTGCTCGCGCGGACTGATCTTTCACGACGTGCGCGTACGGAGGATTCGGTCACAAACCGACTTTTGTTCGACATCGGAAACGAGTACATCCGACGATTTCGTTTGCGCTCGATTTCCTCGATTCGAAACGGATCTGAAACGACGTCACAGCCTTTACCCTCTACCCCCCGCCCAGTTGATCCGCTGTAGGCGGGTAAGCGTTTTCCGCGAACGATTTGATATCGACGATAAGACACCTACAACACCTCCCCCGACGATTAGAGGCCACCGGCTCGCGTTTCTGAGAACCGCGCGGATCGAACAGCAGCTTCCGGGCCGGTAGGTTGTTACGACACATTATTATTATATCGTGTGTGGTGTGGAGCGCACCCGGCGCGTCGTCTTCGTGCCAACAGAGATTCACGGTGTCCAAAAACGAGACACGTGTTTTTCTTTTTACATATTTTTATCCTGCGGTACACGCCTCCGCCGTATGTGTCCGGTGCTGCTGGAGAGGATAAAAAACACGCACGTTTCTCCGCGATCGTAAACACAGACAGAGAATACGCGTTATGTCGGTGTTATATATTATTATTATTATTATATTCGATAGACGAGCGCGCGCGCGATGATGTAGCGAAACAATTTCTGTCTACGTTTTCGGAAATCCTTACAAGGGAAAACTACAAAAAAAAAAAAAAACCATATAATAAACGAGTTATAGGTACGCGCTGTGACGAGACTTTTTGCACGATTACGACCGCGCGCCGATTCCGTCCGACCGTTTCCAAATCGGTAACCGCGCGTTAATTAACGGCCGCAGACCGTCTGTATTCCCGATCGCCTTCGATGACTCGCGATCGGATAGATTTTTTTTTTGTTTCGTCCACGCAGCAGTCTGTCACTCGTTCGTTCGTACCCGATTCGCATCGATCACTTTACTAATATTTTATTATCGTCTGCGGTGATTGTCGGCCGACGACGCAAGGCCGATAAAATTCAATCTCTCGTGCAACGCCATACAACAATACTCCCTACTCCGAATCCTAATCCGAATTTTTTTCATCCACAACCTTTATTCGACAGTTTGACATTCGTAGTTGAATTTTAATACTATATATCGTGATGACGACGATTGTTAATGATTATTAATTTGAAAATTAAAAAAATAGCTCGAACATTGTTATGGGCATTTTTCGGACAGAAAATACGTTTTTCAATTACATTTTTGTAGTAGGTTTTTCAGGGCGACAAAATCCGGCGGAGCCTACTCGCATAACCAAGAACTGATAATAATTCGAAAATTGGAAATAATTGACTACACACTTTCAGATTTCGCAGCACGCGCTTTACATTTTACGCGTACGTTAGCAGAATTCACGGTTTATCAACGCGCCGCCGCCGCGCGATTGTCAAAACGGATTAGGTGCACGTGTAGTGCCGCGCAGTGTAGAGCTATTTTGTGTTGTATACAACACCGTTTCCGACACATCTGTGTAGCGAAGAAAAAAACCATTATTTACGTTTGGTATATTATAATATTACCCTGCATGTGTTTCGATGCGTCTTGCGCGCGTTTTTGCAGTCGATTCGAACAGACGAGAGAAATAAAAAACTAAAGAAAAAAAGGACGAGGTACTGCAGGAGTCGGGTAGAATACCTAGCAGGGGAGGACGATGACCGTCCGACATTTGGTCAACTGTTCTTTTGAAATGCGATGTACCGTTGATTTCGAAAAGTATTCCGAGAGGAGGAAGTCGGTACGGGTTTACTTTGTCGTTAATAATTTAAAAAAATTATTTCAATCATCACTCGCAGGGCTGGACGTAAAACTGTAAAAACATTTTCACGCCGAGCCTCGCACAAATCCTGCATACGACGACGGCGGTAGCCCGGTGGTAAAGGTAAAAGAGTAGAAATAAAAAAACCGCGACGACCCGGTGGCGTCGCGTCGTCGTAAACACCCGTTGTCGCGGATAGGGGCTAGTCGTCGGAAAGGTATATTATATTATTACACCGAAACGGCCGCGGCCTTTTTGACGACGTGACAAAATACTGCCGTTCTCATTATTATATTATCATCGTATATATAACAACTGCGTGTGTTTTAGGAATCGATTGTCGCGGGTTCGTCGTCGTCGCCGCTAAACCATATATTATTATCGGGGAACCCCCCGCGTAGTCGAACGCGTTTATTGTGTTCGCTATATTACGTATGATATTATTGTACATTTTATGCGCAAGGGTAAAAAGCTTGCGAAACGACACGCACACACGACGCGAGTGCAGCGCCGGCGACCAAAGGCGCACCTTGCCCCCCCCCCTCCCTTCGATTGCGGGCGCAGCTGTCTTCGTGGGAAACGTGCGACCCCCGAAAAATTAAATAAAAAAAAAAAACCGCGCCATTGACGCGTCGAGCCGCCTGCACCGAACTACTACACGCGCATAATACTACTATATTATATTATTATTATGCCGTTGCTACTACGTTTTACTAAACGATTGCGGCGGTTGTACAGGGTGATCCGGTCGAACAGCTGTCGCACGGTGTCAAAGAGACGGAAAACGCGGACGCGACCTTTGTTTCGATTATTGTACCGCGGGCGATTCAAAAGTGAAAATCGAATTTTATAAGAGGACGCGCAAAGAAGGTGTTGGTTTTCCTAGGGACCTACTTCGCGAGATCGCCGAAATTAAAAATTCGTGTTTACAAAATTGTTGTGAAACATAATTTTACACTTTCGCGGGGCTCTCGAGTCAGCAGGTCAGCTTGTTGACTGGTGTCCTTTCTGTTGGCTCTAAATTTTCCTCGCGGCGTTTTCGCTGAAACAGTTGTTGATTACGTGACGCGTGTGCGTTTCTTCGTTGATTTTGGAAAACTTTTGGCTTTGAAAGGTCGGGAGAGGGACGTGGGATCGGATATTTTCCATGCACGCTTTACGAACGATTACGCGGCAACGTCGGATGATTAGTTTTTTCGTATTCGCCTCGTTGGCCGAAACGGAGGCCTCTCGCGACGGCTCCCGCGCTCCCTCGACTCTTCGTGAATCCAGTTCCGTTATGAATAACTCTATCGTTTCTTTTCTTCTCGCAGTTCGATTTCCGCTCTCGCTTTTTTCGCTACAAACGTTTGGATAGAAAATAGAAAAAAACACTGTCGCGCCTATTGTTTTCGCCCGTTCGAAATAGCCGTGCGTTGCGACCGAATCACCCTGTATTATCGTTACACCTACCGCCGTCGTCGCCGCCGCCGCCGCCGCCGCCGCCGCCGACCACTGCAGCGGGGCCGTTGCAGCGGCTGCACAGCTGCACCGCGGCGCACGCGGTCTGTTTTGGCTCTAGACCGGAGGACCTCCCTGTACCCCGAAACGATATAACGTGTACTGTACATACACACACACACGTCGTATAATATTCTAATATTATATATACGTGTGTTTTATAACTGCACGTTGCGTACATCTGCATTCGGGTCTGGTCATCAGCTGCGATTTCGTGCGCGCCCCGGAAAAACGCACGCGGTCTCTCACGAGCCATGCAGTCGCGACTGCCACCGCGTGTTTAGAGAGAGGAAAAAAAAAAAAACACCAGGCCTAACCAGGGGCCCTTTTACGTCGGCCGCGCGTACGCGTATTATAATGATCGATACGTCGCGTCGTATCGTGAGACCGTTAAATGAATCGGAGTATTACGGTACGCAATGCAGTTATGTGCGGGCAGGACGTTTTTTTTAAGAAAGGTTTTTTTTCCCATCGTGGACGCCGCGCCGGCGTGAATTTCATTTTATTTCGTGTCCGGAAATATATCATAATAATCGATACCCGTTCGAGAAATACGGGACGGTTTTCTTCGTTTACTTTTTTTGTAAACGTTTTTTTCTTTCTTTCTTTTCTTTTTTCTACAGCTCACGGCAACAGTACGTTCTTATGACAATAATAATAAAATTAACCGCCTCGTTGCAAATTCATATTGATTTCGATCCGGAAGAGAACTCGCGCCGACGATCGCGGGCAGTATTACACTTTAGGGCGAGGGATACGTCGTACCACGAGCTCACGAAACATTGTTTCACGGTTTGATATTATTGACGTTTGCGCGGATACTCTGCAAAACGCGGTTCATTTGCACCCCGAAAACCGACGAACTCTCTCCGACGGAATTCTCGGGATTCTCTCGGCGGACGCTGTTCTTCAGAGGTTTCGCCGTGCGCTGTTATATAGTACAATAATGACGCGAATCTGCGTGGGACGAGGATAACTTCACGACGGGTTTTCCGGCTACACAGGACACCTGATATTCTACATGAATATGTATGTGTGCGTGACGCACTGTCGACGTACGTATATATCGCGTATGGATTAACAGCCGCGGCGCAGATTTAGGTCGCGTACACTAGTAAAAGACGGTATAATATCATACCATATAGTTATAACGGTGACACGGCGGGAGAGGGGGGGGGGTTAACCTACGTTTTATTACAGGTAGTTTCCGTACTATGATTGCGGCGGCTTGGTCGCAATGCGTGCACGTCTATTATAACGACACAGAGATTATACTAGACAGTTCGTACTAGAGATGGAGGTCGAGAATAGTATTCGATAGTTCGAGTAAACTAGCGAATATCTATTCGAACGTATTTTGCATAACCGAGTCAATGGCGTCGACGGAACTATTTGATATAAATCAATAAATCCGAGTTAAATTTAAATAACATTATCCTTGCTACTATACTCGTGTCCGTATCGTCTATAAAGTATAATATAATTTTTTAGCTCCGACGTTACCAATTCGATAATTATTATTATATTTACACGTTTAAATTGTTTTTTTTTTTTTTATTTGATTACTTAACGATATTGCTTAACCGGTAGTTTAATATAAATAATACTCACAAGTCTCGTTTGGTTGAATACTTGGCATCGGGTACGATTAACGATTTGCTCAACACAAACACAAGAAATAACATAACATTCGGAGAAGGGGGTGGGGCTAAGAAGGCTCATATAGCGCTATGGGTTATACTCAATATATCTGCGCTACGAATGCTCTACAAAATATTAGTTATGCGTGTTGACGTCATAGTTTCCGATTACTCTGTAACGCGTATTTAGCACGTGTGCGGATATAGTCGTACGTCATCGTTAATTAATATAATATACAGGCCGCGCCACGAAACGAGGGACCTCCGGCTAGTCTAAAGGAAACGGCGGCGTGGCGACGCTAATGGCTGTGTTACAGTTTAGCCGACGCCGCCGATTTCGGCCTGCGAACCGTTTAAATTGTTAAATAATATACGTGTAACGACACTGTTGGCGAGATGAAACGTTGTCGGAAGTGACGCTCGTAAAGGTGCTTCCTTTCCAACGGAATAGAAACGCCAAGTCCCGCGCCGTTATTGTTATGTTATGATCGCGTCGAATAATCGGCAAGTATTATAATATATAATTCAACGAACAATGACTGTGAAATCGGCGCGCGCGTTTATCGTGGATTGTTGTTTTTTTTTTTCCAAGCCCGCGGTCAAATGTACGTTATTATTTTTAAGACGACGTTATCGATACAACGGGCTGGGGTTTTGTTAGCATTCGAAATTTAAATTATTTTAATTTGTTTTTTCCTCCCGTTGGCGTTCGATATGTAACTATAAAGACCGGCTTCTCGGGCGTGCAATCGCGACTTTTTATCGCGTGTTCCAAATCTTTCGGAAACGAGTCGTAAATCCGAGTCGAACGAAGTAATGGATTAATATTTTGAACTAAGTCTAACAGAGATGTATATTGAAGAAGTACAATGTTAAATCTTCACTCTTGCTTAGTCGAAACGAGACGAACGTTTTCCGTCGAAAATATCGAAAAATGATAACAGTACGCTTAGGTTGGAAAATAATACGAGAAACATAAACGAGCGGCCATTCGATTTTGACTAAAGTCCCTATCGATTGGAAACGACGTCGATTTAAAACGAGATTTCGTTGTCGTTACCACTAATGGCGCTACAAAGAACGTCCACTAATGTGAATGAAAAACATATTTTAACAGAACCTAACAGAAGACGTGATTTCTCGGAAAAATCATAGAAACGCGAAAGTAATTTTTAATGACATACTGTTAAACCTAATAAGAATGGAACACTGTTTATGAAAAGCAACTGTAGGTTGAAAATCTCCGAACAAGGACACCCCAAAACCTGTATAGTTTATAAACACTTTGAACTGTATAGTGGCCCGTAGGATTCAGAGTTGAGGATTTAGTGGTTCGCGAGGTCTAAAAGGCTGGCAACCACAGCTGGACTAGGCGAGGATTATAAATTCGCGTTGAAACCGCGATTTTCACCGAGGCGTTCGATAAAAGCCCGGATCCGACGTCGATATGTTATTTATTTGTCGTCGACGCGTATTCTTCGTCCGGAAACGACAACGTGACGTTGGTCTTGTCAAAAATCATACGGAATCTCGAATCGAAATTATCGTTGGCGCCTCGCGTCGTCGTCGTCGTCGTCGTCATCTCGGTCGGTCGCCTTCGACTGCTGCTGCGGCGGCGTCCGGAGTGTTCCGTACTATTATGTTTTTATATACGTCACGAGCGAGTAATTATTTTCGTATCGTATAATAGAGCCGTTCGACTTTGAAATCGTTACCGCTGCCATTCGTCTTGGCGCTCGATTTCGCGTCCAGACAAATATATTACGTATGTAATGATATTGCCACAATGCGTTTTGCTTCCTTGACGACACGATTATTAATATCTCGTCGTCGGCGACATTGGTGTGTGTGTGTGTGTGTGTGTGTGCGCGAGTTGCCTGTGTAATAACGTTATTTTTCCCGTGTACGACGTAAAGACTTATTATTATATTATACTTAGTATTATTATTACTCGCGCGCGTGTATATATTATATTATGCGTTCACCTCAAGAACCGCACCGGTCGGCATATTCAATTACACGCAGACGAGGAAAACACGTGACTGGTGTTTACACCACACACACACATAACGCGCATTTCGTCGTATGTTATTACAATAATATATAAATAATATCAAACGTCCGTGCGCCGTTTAATGATACGGCGGCGTTTGTACGACGCGATACAAATATTTTTCTAAAAAATTTATAGCCGTGTAATAATAATAATAATAATGTAGCGTGCGGCGCGATATTTTTACAACGAAAACGTGACTCCGGAGTCGTATCGCCCGAAATATATTATATATAAATAACATTTCGACCCGAGGTCCTTTTTCAATTTACAAACGCGTAATATTACGTTACGTGTGGTTTTTTATTCGCTAGTCGGTAAAACGACACTCTTCGCCGCCAATAAAAAAACACACAAAAACGGTTCGATAGTAATGCGCCCGCGCGATATGGTGGTTTTCCGTTTTTTACCATTTACACACGCGTGAAACGAATAAGATTATTTTCGGAGGTTAACATTTTTGGTCGGCTCGCCCTCGAAATCATTCGGTTGAACGTACAAAATAACGAGTCGCGCGCCGTAAAATTGGTCGCAATCGATCGACCCTCGGACGTGCCCGGAGAGAATCGAAAATCCTGTCCCGTCGACGACGGTCGGAAAAAGCGATCGTTTTGTTGTATATTTATTCGCGAAAACACTCGGAACCGAATAATCGATACAACCGAGAGAATCCAAAGCACAGAAATGCACGTTTTACACTGAAAATGTTACGACATTATCTTGCCCGTTTTCAGAGAACCGACGAGTCGGTCTACGGGCCGACTCGTATATAAAAATAGATTTAAAGAAAACGCGGTAGTTTTCGAGCCCGCTAAAATATCGGTATTTCGATGTAATACATAATTATAATAATAATAATAATATGTAATGTACGCGTTTACCGCGCGTCGTTTTAATATTACGTATTTTTTTTTTCTTTACCCGGTCTGCAGCCGATGCCGCACGATATACCACCGCCGCGCCGCGCCGCCGCCATTTCTCTATTTTTCTTCCTAAAGAGGTCACAGGTGTACGCCGAGTTTTTGAAAACGACTTCATTTCCATAACGTCTTAACATGTGTATACTACACTCGGAGCGTGTCGGTCGGCAACGGCCGACGCGAGGGAATATATATTTTTTAATAGGTGCGGTGCCGGTATGCGAGCCGGTATATACGAGTATATATATATATACGTATAGAGTATACGAGTGTGTGCGTTCGTGTAGAATTGCCTGGTAGATAATATTTTGTTAACAAGCCATGATTGTTGAACACGTGTGCACCACAAACAATAATAATAATAACCGCCACATGTCACGGTCACTGAAAAACGTCTCCCGTGTCCGTGTACGTATATACATGTGCGTGTGTTGCCGTATATAACAGTGCGGCACCCCGCGTATATACTTGACCGTCGTCGACGAAAACGCGCGTAGAAAAAAATAAAACAATTTATTACGCGCGCCGAATTCTCGTGTTATATAATAATATCGTTCGTCGCTACGCGCGTATTTATTATTATATCGTATTGTTGAAATACGGCGTGATTTGAGCGAGGAGGAGAGCGTTCGCGTTCGTATATCGGAACGTTATTGAATAACATAAATGCATTAACTGTTATCGAGCGGGCGCGATGACGACAGGATGAAAAAAAAAAAGACAATAATAATGGTATTATTCCGAACGCACGTGCACCGGCGGCGGCGGCGGCTCTACGGCGGACGATTGGTTCGGCGACGTTAATATTATATTGAATTCTCAGCGCCCGTTTTCCTGTACGCGCGTCGCGACGCGTTAAAATATCGATAATATTATTTTATCATCGTCGCGACGACCGATGAGTTTCTGTTTTTTATCCGTCTTTTCTTCCTCGTCGTCTATGCCACATATCGAATTTATTGTTTGACATTTGTTTAATCTTCGAATACACAAAACGATAGTCATTCCGCGTTGCGACGACGACGGTTCGATTCGACTTCAATCGATATAGACGACAATCATCAATAAGAAAACAAACGCACATAATAACGTCGAAATGAAAACTTTACGAAGCACTAAGAATAGCATCGGCATTGTTCACGAAACGTCTCGCGAGTGGTTCGCGTTAGCCCCAAATAATTTGTAACGCGAATAAAGAAGAGAGCGCGGTGGAATCTTTGAGGATAAAACCAAGGATATCCGAAACGCGTGGTGTGAATGTCATGTTTTTTACGCAACTCGGTGATATGACGACGGGCTGTGGAAATCCTTTTTTGCGATAGTGTTATTATTAACCGTGCGATTTCGATTTCAGACGCGTTGTTTTCTTGCGGTTCGCGAACTTCGTCTTGAAGAATATCATTGTACGCACGTGTTCGATTCCTACTTGATCTCATCGGTATCGTAGTAACGACGTCGGGCGAAAAAAATAAACGTTTTAATTTATAGCGGACGGGTATCTACTTAATTTCACGTCGATTTAAAACGATTGGTCGATTGGAATCAATACTCAAACCACATTCTGATGTTTACTGTACCTAATCAATACGAAACAAAGTCGTAACTCGCTCCGTATCTGTGCCAAAACTACTGGGAACGTCGAGTTGCGGTTTTTTTCCCACCCATTATTATTCGTTTCTAATAGTGCGGTAATGATTCCGAGCTGCGTTTAATAACAAAGTGGCCTCGAGAAGTCCGCTCAGATGCAGGGTGATTGAAAATTTCGTCATTTTACCTCTACGCCCGGCCGCAAATTAAATATTATATTTTTATTGTTGCATAGTACGGTAGCTACGGTAGGTAAAACGGCGAACTGATATAGAAATGTCACGAATAGTTTAATACTTTGTTTGGTTTTTTTTTCTACTTCAACCCGGCAGCGACGGGTGATTATAAGTCGTATCATAAAAGGCGATGGAAATATTTTCCAATATAAACTATTCTAAATCGCGTCGCGTGCAACCGCAAAAAAAAAACGTAAACGCTCAAATCGATCGGCGGGGATGGTGAGGGAGGGGGCAAGGCAGCTTTGTCCTCTCGCCGCGAATCCTTCGTCGCCGAGGAAGAACGCGCTCACGTCCTGCGTAAAAACATATCATACACACAACACGACTGTTGTTGCGCGCGCGCGCGTACACACGCCGCAATAATCCACAGATCGTTGTTATTGCCGTTGTCGATCTCGCGGCGGACCGTTGTTAATGAGCGAGACAATAGTAGGTGCCTCTACACACGAATACCTCTCACGGACTGGTGTTTTATAATGGCCTCATAAATATTCACGAGTTTTTATCTATACGACCGTACGTTACGTATAATATTTATACGCTGTTCTGCCGGCACTTATCTCTCTACGACTCGTTTTCGACTTGGAAATTCGTAAACACCGCGACGATGACGTTTAAAGTAAATATAGTGTCCGATACGGCGGCGGCGACGGTTGCCGCGGATCGTCCAAACGTATAAATCGCGTGGTCGGTTATCTTCGCGCCACGTAGTTTAATCGAGTCGAACGAGAAAAAAAATACCAACGCCCGTGAAAATCGGAACACGGTCATCATCGTTTTTACAAGATTGACCTAGGTTGAGCGACCCCCCCCCCCAGGTTGAGAAATCGTACACATCGGATACGCGACACCTATCCGTCGAGAGTACGACGAACTCGATTACGTCCCCGTCGTCAGCCGAAAAAGACTTGTTATTATCAAAGGCGGGAAGTATAATATTCGAGAAATTTCTACGCTTTAAAAACACGATTTCATCTTTTTACGGCCTTAGTTTTCACGTTCGAGGTGACGGTTTTTTTGAACTCGGAATCGCATATTTCGTCGGTCGGCGTCGCTTCCACTTTTTTTTAACAATTCTTTTATACTAACCGTTATAATATAAATGAATCGTAACGAAAAAAAAATATTTCAAAATATACGACCGTCTAACCTAACCTAACCTAACCTAACCTAACCTAAACGTATGGTTTTCGAGACCGAGATTACGTCTTTATCGTACAAACGGTCAAAGAAAGAGTGTCCGAACATAATATATATCCCATCGACCGATACGAAGTTTTAAAAGCTAGAAAAAAAAAACATAAAATGAACAAAAGCGAATGCGAACGCGAAGAAAAAAAGACACGTGGGCGATTTATGGAATCGAAATGTCCTGATTATTGTGAAATAAGGTATTCCGAGAGCAGCAAAAAATCAATAACTGTTCGAAAAAGGTACTGCGACTTTTGCTCTTTTATCAAAGGGATCGCACCACGTACAATAATATATGTTGTAACTTATTGTAATATTTACACCCATCGCCAGCCACTCGTATCGAAACACACGTACGGAACGAATAATAAACATATTTTTCCGGCAATACGTCTCGTAAATCGCTCTTTTTTTTTTCTTTTTTTGCCCTCGCATTATATAGATACTGCATTGTGCGCTCACGAGTTCACGAATTTTTCGGTTTTGGCCGGCCGAAAAATCGTCGTAAACGGACCGCAGCCACACCGCGTCGGTCGTCTTCTTCTCCCGCGGCGCTCTTCATATTTTTATAATTGAGTGTTGATATTATACACACGCCGCGCCGCCGTGGTGTTACATTGTGGCGTGCGTGAAGACGTGTATCCGGAGAGCCTTTTCTATCGTATCGTGAGCCATGTGCGGCGGACACATGGCGGATTTTGAATAGGTGATATTTTCTCACATTCCGTAGACGAGACGCACGCAGGCAGTGCACGTGCAGTATAATATTATGTCGTGTACACTATCGGTGACCTTGTAAGACAATACGGCTAGATAAAGCCCCGACAATTTGAGCGACGATCGATATATTATAATATTATATTCCGGTTGGAAATCGACGAAACGTGGCGACTAGAGTGTAATGAACACACACTACTATCCGCAGCTATTGTGTGTACAACGGCTCCGCCGCCGATAAGCATTCCCCGAAACAACGATTTCGAAACAAACCGATGAGAAGTCATCGAACGCAACCGAAAGAATAATATATAGTTTGACGACAGCAGTAGAGTAAGTTAAAAAAAAAAAAAATTAAATAACAGTACTAACGAGAGTATTAGGTCGGGCGAATGCTTTCGTCCTTAAAAAATTTAAAAACCTCAACGTACCGGGGTAACGCAATGGAAAAACGATTCCGACCGGAGAGGATTTCGACTTGTATTTCCAAAGAGACGACAGTCTAAACACTATTGTCGGTGACTTGTAGAATGATCGCTACGGATTGAGAACGTCATATGGAATCGTTTTAGCGTTGCGAAACGAGGAACTCGGCCGGCTGTTGTGAAAAAACATTTCGAAAAACGTCCTATAACGAGTAGAAAAAATTTGCTTTCGAAAACCGCGGTCGTATTTCCTCGTGCCGCGGTTGGCGTCGGCCGAAAGTTCTTACGTGGACGAGAGGGGAAGGAAAACCATCACTATACTATACTACCTACGCAGCGGCACCGTTGCTCGAAATCTAAAATCGCATTTCTAATGTATTATATATTTTATCTCGGGAAAAAGTCGTCGTCGCGTTCGAGGACACGCGGCTACATAAAGGACGACTATCGTATACACACGCGTGCGATATATTACCGAAAGTGACGTTTGCGTTCGGATTAAGAGTGATGTTGGCGTATTATATTAACATACGAGTATAATGTATACGCTAAATATAATACAATAGGACGCGGCGCACGCGCGTTCTTATTATATTATTATCGATCTGTCCGCGGACAGAGAACAAGTCGCGGCCCGACGTTACGCTGCGGCGGGATAACGATCTGTATATACGGCGACGCGTGCACGGGGTTGACGCGTGGCGACGAATGAATTCCCGCGAACGCTTTTCCGGACGACGACGGCGGCAGGATAACTAAGACCGCTGCGAGGACGTGTACAAAGGATAACGTTATCGTTATTGTATCGTATCCAGCGAGTACGCGCCGCGAGCCGTGAGGGAGGACGGCATACCCGCGGCCGCTTTTTAATACATAATCTCGCGGTGTATGTTGCACACGTTCACATAATGGACACGCTCGTTCGGTCACGACAGAGATATTATTTCGATGACAGCCGGGCGGCAATAAATAACACCGCGACGTACGAATTCGCGTGGAAACGTTGCCGGCCGACGGCGTTTGCCGCTCGGTCCCGACGTTTATTACGACCCAGGCCTCGGGAACCGAATTATGATTACGCTCGCTTTAAATCGAGTCTTTCGCGGTGTTATATTAGATAGAAGTAGAAAAAAATAAATATAAACCATAGACGCGCGCGTAAACGGTCGTCAGACCTAATCGCGTGCAAATCATAATCGAAACACAGCCGCGGAGGATTTACCGTCAAACGTCGACGGTATCGAGTTATCTGCGCGCGCGCTCGTTCGGACACGATAATATTAACGTTTCGGATAATTATAACGACAATAAATAACACACGAGATCATAATACGCGTGTCGTATACGGTTCCGACACCCAACTCGTATTATGAGCGCTAAATATCGCGGCTGGGTCGTTGCCGTGATTTACGGCCTTGTCTACGATTTTTTTCCTACCCCCCCACACACACACATCACGCGCGAACGTTCGCCGCGCGCGCATTACAACTATAATATTATAATAGCCAAGGCCTAATGAGTGTCTCGGCGGCGGCGTCGACTCAAACGGCTTTTGATTTATTATAATATAATAATAATGAAATATTATAATCGCGCCGCCGCGGTCGCGGGAATCGCAATCACGATCGCAAGCCGCGGCACAGACCTGGGCGCCGGACGAACGTTTCTCGCCGAACGGCCCGGGGCGGATATTTTTTTTACGCAAACGATGGGATTTTCGGTCGACGTTTTTCTGCCGCGCGTTCTACCGAACCTTTTTTCATCTCGTCGTACGATACGTGGACGTATATCATATCGAACGGGATCAATACTTTTAGCGCGTACCTAATAAATTAAACGGTATTTATCGATTCGAGGTAAATCGTTTCGGATCTTTTGTACGTTTTACAACGGCCGATTTCCCGGCGATCGCGCGCGCGTAAAACACGAAAGTAAAAAAGTCCAATGATTCAACTATTGTCGGCGCGATAAATAAATATACCGGAATGTACAATAATATACTCTACTCGAAGAGTCGACGATTTCTAAATTGATTTTAATGAGAGACTCTAAGATGATTATCGACGTGAACGCTAGTTACCTCCCAAGAAAATCTCACGGTAGTTGGAGAACAAAAACAATATTGCGTTTTATTTTTAGGTATATAATGATATGTGTACGCGCGACGACTCGAAGTTTCTTCTTCTCAACTCTCGACAAGTCGCTTCACCGCGGTAAATACAATGCGCGAAATAAATGTTATAAACGCAACGAATAGAATGTACGTCATAGAAATATACACGACATCGTTATTAATTCACTATCACACACGGGGGCGCCATTCGGGGTATGGAATTTTGGTATTACATATTATTATAATGGAAATAACGTACCTTTTTCACGACTTTCGGTACATCAAATTTCTTTTTCCGTCCTCTCGACGTACTTCCATTAGAGGTTCGAACACTCGCCGTAATTCGAAGTCAAGTCTCTTGACAAACGCGCACCAATTAAATACGACGTTATTGTTTTTCACACGCACTGTTGACGACAGGCCTCGCGGTCATCCTGAAAATCCCATACGCATTCGATTCATTAAAAAGTTTGGTGACCCCTGGCGTATATATATATGTGTGTGTTTATATATACTCACACGGCTCAATGCGAGTGCGTACAATAGAAGAAAAATCGCGTCATTGTCATCGTGCCGTGTACACACGTATAATACGTCGTAGTAATGATAATAATTAAGAGCGTGTGTGTATACACACATACCATTATTGTGAACGCGCGGGAATTTTCGGCGCTGCCGCAGTTAAAAACGTTTAAAACCTCATTTTTCTCCCCATTAAATCGTGGAATTTCGGCCACTCCTACGGCAGCACCTGACACTATATATTATATTATTGTACGCGGCGGCGACAGCGGCGTCGTACAATAATAATAAAATCGAAAACAAACCGCACACACACGCACACACACACACGTGGATAAATACCTTAATGCGCGGGGACAAAAGGGGACGAAAATTATGTGAATTATATTCTATTCACACGGCGGCGGTGGAGTACAATACGCGATTGTTGTTTAAAGAAGGCGCCAACAGCGGCGGCGGCGGCGGCGGCGGAGGAAAGTACTCGAGTCTGCGGCGGCGGCGGTGGCGTTGCAAAATCGGTATATCGTACGGCGAATAAACATCGTACGCGATAATATATACGTGCGGCGCGTATATAATATTATATACGTACGCGTCTCGCGAGGGACTCGGAGACGTAGAGAGAGATAGAGTGAGAGAGAGAGATAGAGCGAGAACGTCGCGTTTCAACGGGTAAGAACGAGACGGACGAACGCGCATTATGTATGTATTATTATACAGACGCGGTCGTATCGCAGAGGTCGGCCAGAAGCGCACGTAATGTACAGGGTGTCTAGCGGACGTCTGACGAACGCGCGCGTCTTGGTTTGTACGTTTCTCGGTTCGCTTTCGGTCTTTTCCTCGTGAAAATCCTACGAAAACGTACCTACGTTTCCGTTCCGGTCGAGTCGCAATAACATTCCGAGGGAAACTATACGTATCTCGCGAACGGTTTTCCAGCGATTTTTGCCGCCGGTTGTTCTCGACGCGAATCGTAGTAATATTACGAGTACAACGTCGTCCGTTTTATACGCAATCGCGCGACACATATTGGAAAAAAATCTTCCGACATTTTTTGACGAAACGGTGTTTTTCTGTTTGTCGCGTATCGCGTATCCGACGCCTGCAGGACCTCCGCGGGACATCCTGTATAATGTGATGTTTATTGTGTGCGTGCGTGCGTATACGCCGCGGCGGCGGACTCGGACGAGACGGAGAGAGATGGCGGGCGCGTGGGGGGGTCAATGGATGTGGCCAGTGTATCGGATTGTTGTGGGAACGCGCATTCCACTAGGTGGCAGAGCGACGAGCATGCAGGTGCACGGCCGCCACACTGTCGCCACGCACACACGTGCACACACGTATAGGTACGTCTCACACTCGTATAATACGCGTCGACTGCCACTTATTCCGTCTCGGAGGCGATCCGTTTACGTACGATAAACAATCGTATGCGTACTCTCGTATGCGTACGTACACGACGACGGATAGAATAATATAAAACATAAGGCCAGGGTTTTCGCGTTTTTCTTATTTATGTTTGATTCTTTATGTTTTTTGTCTCGTCGGACAACGGCGAAAAGATCCAAATGACGCGATCTTTCATTTTTGCTCTTTTTGTTTGGGTTTTTTCATTTTTCGACGCGCGTTTCGAAGCCGTTTTCCGTTCGTTTCGGATCGGTCGACTTTAGGTTTTCACCGATCGAGGGAAATTCATCGCACGAATTTATTGCGTATTACATTTTTTTTTATCGTTTTGAACACGCGGTTTTTTCGTTTAGAGGTTTTTGTTTTTTTCTGTACTATTTATATTATTATTATCGACTGAACGCGCTGACGGACGATTAATGCAACAATGGAACCGATCTGTATAAGACTCGACGGATTTGCTGAACGCGCTAAAAAATCTTTTTCATATTATGCTAATTATTTACAAAACATGTGTATGAGTAATCTGTGCGATTTCCAAACACTGGTCAAACGTCGATATTGTAAAAACGAAAAAATAAAACCTATCGACTGTTTTCGAACGCCTAAAATGATTTCGCGACTATTCAACGCTGCGTTTCGGACGCTATTATTATTGTAGTATACGTAATCGTAGAAATAACGTGTCGCTGTGTGTGTATTTTCCGCAGGAAAACACAATAATAATAGCGTAAAACTATTTCGATCCGACGACTGTTTTCTCGGACATATTTTTTTGGATTTCGTCGATCGAAGTGTGCGCGAGATTCGGGTTAAACGAGGTGAAACGAAACGAAAAATTCCACCGGACCGTAAGTTTTTTTTTAGCGAATTTTATCGCGTGTGCGACAACGGGCGTATAATGGTTATAATATGATATTTTACGACGCCGCCGCCGCCGCGGTGTGCGAGCGCAGCGTCCTGTATACCGCTGCACGTAATAACGCACAGACTCCACCCTGTAGTGCCGCGGTCGCGGTCGTCGTCGCTCGTTAAACCTGGCCGTAACAAATTGTCATAATGCGCGCCGCCGTCCATTGAATTCCTCCGTCGAATCGTCACAACAATGGACCCGCCGCCGGACCTGTTTAAATACACACACACACACACGCGCGCGCGTTCGATAAAAGCCACTCGGATTTCATGGTCGCCACACACGTAAATACAGTAGGATACAGAGTACGCGAGCGTTGTTATATTATTACAGTCGTGTGTGAGATGTGTGCCAGAGACAGACAGAGAGAGAGAGTGGCAAAACGACGGACGGAGAAAAATCGTGAAAAACATATTTCTATAAACAAGTATATAATATAATATTTAAGTAACGGGTAATGATTACGTTTTAATGGTACCGTCGTCGGGCGGTGGCGTTGACGTCCCTGAAATTTTTATTCGACCGCGTTACGGTCGTGGCTTTTTTTTTTCCCGACGAAAAATTACTCCCGTCGTCATCGTGCTCTATTAGGCCCCCGCGATTTAATTGATTACCGTCGCTTTGTCGGTGCTCTTCGACGTCACGCCGCCGCCGCGCCGCCGCCGCCGATCGTAAAACAAATTGTTGTTGTTGTGTTCATGACTATTATTATTACCATCATCGGCGGCGTTTCGAATCGAATGCACCATCCCCCGGGGGGCGTATTTATGGAGAGAGAGAGAGAGCTCGGGGGCTACGGGCCCTCCTCCTCTGAAACGTCTGGGAAAGTTTGAAAAATTAGTAAAATGATATTACCACGAGGATTTTTTTTTCGGTCTTTCGTCATTAGTTCTGACTGTGAAGAAATCCTCCGATTTTCAACATTTTTACGGGTTTCTAGTTGACGCTTTTGTTTAGTCGGCGCTTGTCGTGCAGTCGTTTTTAAGATTTCCGCTACAGTTTTCATCTAACGAATTGCGACAAAATGAAAAAACGGCAAATTGAAAATATTTAGCTACATATATTTATAAAGTAAAAATATTATGAGTAAAACTCTCGAATATGCTATGATTTAATTTCCGTGAGGTTAAAACGGTAAAATAAATTGTTAGCGACCATCTGGAGGTCGTAAAAATAGACGGACGTACGATTCTCGGCGATGATTGTGTACACCACTGACTGCGCGCACTGAATACGACGTTATCGTATGATTCGAGACAATATTATAATATTCTTCAAACGACGTCGACGGGGACGAGTCAGACGTTTACCGCGATTTCTCAGGTAGATACAGAAAAGTGTAATAGACTTTCCGAGCGATAAACGCGCGTTTTACATCGTCTTTTTTTCCTTTCTGCCAGTCGGTTTTTTATAAAATATATTCCGAACAGTATCTACGATAAACGAAAAACCATTATTATTAAGTATTATTATTGAAACGGTTTTTTTTTAATTATATTTATTATTTTTTGCTTCGTTTACGCGTGCGATTCTCGCGTACCTACCCCGTCAGCGTATAATAATCGTCACATGCGCGTGTCCGTCTCGCGGCAAATAATTGAATGACACACGTCGTCAAACGGTCGATAATTACACATCAGTGTCATTATATATCGGCCGACACTAGAACCGCGATAATTACTGCGCTAGTTCTGTTGCGGTGCGCTCTGTTAGCCGCGGTCTTTCTTTTGCGGTGCAGTCGTCGTGACTGCGCCGCCGCCGCGCCGCCTGCATTTCACCGAT
This sequence comes from Drepanosiphum platanoidis, assembly GCA_948098885.1. Lineage (NCBI taxonomy): Eukaryota > Metazoa > Arthropoda > Insecta > Hemiptera > Aphididae > Drepanosiphum > Drepanosiphum platanoidis. The sequence continues at coordinate 13,826,571 of OX402531.1, forward strand.
TCCCTTATAATAAACTTTCTGCATTATGGGAAAACTCGACAAACGAATTAAAAAAAAAAAAAACGACGCGAACTATTTCTAAATCGTTGCCGATCGGACGGACATCAAACGGGCCCGCGATTCCATTATATCGTATTAAACAAGATTGCGCCGCGTCTCGTTTATAAGCGCGCTCGTCACCGCGCGTTATAATTGTAGAGCGACCGTGGGAGTCCGGTGAAGGGGCGTTTGCCTACCCTTGGATTTTCAACGTTCCAGTAAAATATGCGATCCAATCTAGTCGTACTGTCGTGTAACTCTGTGGTCCGATCGAAATTCGACCGGGGGGTAGTGGTCGATTTCCTGATTTTGAAATTCTTACTTAACTTTTCGATGGTATTCGAGTGATTTGAAACGCATAAAGAATAATTATTTAAAATTAATAAAACGGCAAAAATCAGTTACGTATTTGTATACACGTACATATTTATCATAACTGTAAACCAAACGTTTCAAAAATGTACGTAGAAATTTCGAGTTATTGATTCGCTTGTAGTCATCGCCCCTCTTCGTAGAAGTTCCCTCGGCCGTCGTATATTTTAGTTGCCGTCTTCGTAGTTTGATCAAAATATCAAATAGACATAATAATTTATGAATTTGTCAAACACTGTCTCGCGTCGTCACTTTGTCCTCGTCGCGAACTAAATATACGAAAAACACAGAAGACGAGATTTAAACTTTCGAGTCGACGCGATTATACTTTATTTAATTACATTCGAATACTTTAACGATTGAATTTTCGGACTTTCAATGTGAATTCAATACGAACCCGTGAAAACCTTCTGAATATTGTTTGCGAAAAGAAACTTCTGGCTGGGGAGAGCGGAGGGACTCGTCGTTATCGAGTCTGGACGACTACCGTCGTCGTCGCCATGTTTGTGCGCCGAGGACGATTTGACTTTTTTTTCGACGGTCGCGTTTTCCCCCGCGTTTTATATTTTTATTAGTTTTCGTCGCCGCCGTCACCGCTGCACGATCTCGCATTCCGACGCATACGCGCAGTCGTGTGTGGGGGGGGGGGCAGTCATCGTGTACATGCGAGGACATGCAGTCTGACCGGCTGCGACGCGTTTGAACGACCGACTGTGCTTACAATATAAGTATTCGAATTCGAAAACGCCGTGCGCAGAGTATGCGCGATTGTGCGTTCGCGTACGTGCACCACGATAATACGTAGTAAAACGCGTTTAATAAGAAAAAAAAAAACGAGCGGCAAAATAGAGAGAGAGAGTCACCGATTCGTGCTGCGTGTGTGTTTGTTTGGTAGGCGCGCAGGACAATCGCGTCCTGGCCGTCGGGACGAGCACAATAACGATATATTGTTCCCAGACGACGAAAATCCCAGTCGGGAAAACAGTGTGTGTATGAAGAGCGAAACGGACGTTTCGCGCGTTTGTGTCACGTTTGGATTACGCGTCCGAGGAATTTTCGGGGGACCCGACTCGATAATTACGTTCGATTGTCTTCGGACTGCGCGTATTGTGTTTGTAATATGCGACGCGGTCGCGGCGACCATACGATAATATCGCGATGCGTATGATTACATGGTAATATCGTCGCTCGTCCTGCGCACTTTCCTCCGAACGATTCCCTCTGGTGTTTTTTTTTTTTCAACGCGCGCGTTTGAAATTTCGAGACGCCTCGTTTAGCGTGCGCGAAACTCCGACGTATAATCTTTTTCGATTCTTGAGCGAAACGCAATCGGTTTTCGCACAGTGATGCCGCGCGTTTTATATCTGTCACGACGTCATAGCGATTTCGACGAGAACGGACTCGGCGAAAAATTAACGAGAAATTACGGGGGGGGGGGGGAAGTGGGACACGTTCGATTTCGTCGCGACTCAAAGACTAATGTGAAACGACTTGAAATATTCTCTGTTGTGTTTATAGACGTTTGACATTTTTAAATTTTCTTGGTTTTCTTTCTTCGTAAAATCACAGATATTTTCTTACAGACGTACTAACGTTTTCACAAAACTCGATAAAACAACGCGAAAACGTGAAAGCTTTTTGTAAATACGCATGAAATTTTTACTCTCCATACTCAAGACTTGAAAGTATACTACAAGAATGCGCGCAAAGAAATGTACCTATCGACGAGTAGGTATATTTTTAGTTGAAAAATAAGAATATCCTCTACGAACCGAATAACGTTGTTCTACGAATAATATAAGGTCAATAGGACTTTCTGACGTGCGCTCGAGAGAATATATTCGAGCAACGTCGTCGTCGCAGAAAGATTATTTCAGAAGAAAAAAAAAATAGTAAATGTACACGTGTTACTCGCGCGTCCCGTTACATTTCTGCGGCGTATCGTTCGATCTACGAACGCTAATTATTATCCGTTCGTGTGGCAATAACGCACGTGCAAAAATAGGTCAATTTCACTTATTTATTGGAGTCGTAATACATATACAGGTACACACACACGACGTATAATATCGTGTTCCGTACGATGTGAATTTCGTTGTTTTCTTACCGGTAGATTACTGTTTTCGTCACAACAATAGAAGTCGGTGTCGGCCGGCAAAACAATGAATTTTTTTTCCACTTCGCAGCGTATGTTTTTCAAAAGCAATCTACGGTCGACGATACTGTATATATATATATATAATGTGATGATGCGACCACACTGACGAGACGGCGTATCTTTAAAAAATAATTCGCGAAATTGAAATAACATACCGCAATAAAAGTCACGACGACGACGCGGCGACAACCCGTTGGTCGCGTTACCTAAATAACGATATTACGTTTTTCGTTTTCAACCCGAAAACATAAAGACCCCCACCTATAAATCCAACGTTATTATTGCCGTCTATATCCGACCGGAATGTTTATGCGCGTAAAATAAATATATACGTATACGAACGCGTCTCGGTTTACTACTATTATGCGCGCGTAAAATTGACATCGGCGATATCAGCTTTCGACTCGATTAGCATCTGGATACGTTTTCGAGCAATAAAGTTAATTTTTTTTTTCTCCTCTCTAATACCTCGCGGATTCTTTTTTATTTGTTTTATTATCATTATTATTATTATTTTTATTTCTACAAGGCTCGTGTAATAGATTCAGAAAAGCAGAATCGTGGGAAACGCCTGCCTAACCTGTAAACAACGACGACACGGTCGTTATAAATGCGCATCTGTCCGATATATATATATATATATATGTTTCGCGTTATCGATGGACGCGCATACATTATAATATATTGTTATTACATGTGACGTACCTACGTTATAATATTTGTATATAAGCGCGGAAACGCGCGTATCGTTTATAATATTTATTATCGTTATTAATATTATTACACGCGACCTATAATAACTCATAAATTCGTCGTTTCTAAACCACACGGAACATAATATACTCTTATAGATAGATTATATTATACACGTAGGTACGCGAAAATACGAAAATGTACTTTTAAGGAGTTGAATCGACCGATTTGGTCTTCTCCGATTTAACGACCCCCCGGACACTTCGACGACGACGACGACGAGACGATCGACGCGCAGATTTCGAATTTGCATACCGGTCGTTCGTATTATGACAGACGATAAGAAAAAAATAAATAAAAAACCGGGTCTTACCTATTATAATGTATTAATACCCGCAATACTGTATTATAATAACGTATAGGTGTCGGTCTTATTATATACGCGACGTATGGGCTGCCAAGTCGAACGAAACGAGCCGTTGTTGTACTGCATCGACACACGCCGTTTTTGCATTTTTTTCGCGCGTGTTTGCCGGGCGTCGTCGGTTTGTATTTCTAAAAAAAAAAACCAAAAACAACGAATTAAACTAGATATTAATATATTATGTAAATAATAATTAAAAACGAACCAAACGTTATTCGTTCGTCGAGCTGTTCGACGTTTTCGTTTCACTTGGCCTGCCGCGACACTCGTTTAATTCTTTACCTGTAGACATTGGTATATACGATTATGTATAATACTGTAGTACATACTGACGAATAACTATTAAGGAGCTATGACTTACGATTAGACCGGCGGGCGCCCCATTATCCGCCACGAAAAATACCATGACAATACTATCATTGTGTACAAACGATGGTTTATTTTCGCGTATTCCATACGTAGACGTCGGCATCGCATCGAACCGCAAAGTACTTGACGCATACAAATACATATTAAATATTAAACATAACAATATGACTATTTATACGTGCCCTATACCTACCCCGCGGTAGTCTCGCACACCTGTCCTTTTAGCGAATTTCTCGACAATTCTCGCACATTATACTATAATAATAATAACGACGACGACGAGTACACCGCAGGCGCGAGCACACAATGCGGCGAAATATAATATTTATTCTACGTCCGACCCAAAACGAAAAAGAAAAAAAAACCTCGAATCGTATTATATTATTCTGTAGCAAATTGACGTCCGCGATACTTTTGTGTGTTTTGATCGCGGTAACAAGCGCCCCCCGCGAGCCGCCTCCGAACAATATAATAATAACGCGCATCATCGCGTGTAAACACACTGGAAAAGTGCACGGGTCCATCGGTCGGCAGCGCAGGTAGACGGCCACGTTTACATATATATATATAAAGTATTTTATGTATAGGTACGCGCACGAACTGCAACAGGATCAGCACCCGCACCCGCCCCGGGCTGTTTATCGCCTGTATAATAATACGATTTACGCGGGTTTTTATTATAATATTTTATACCCGAGCGGAATATAATACGAAACGCCTACTCGAGACGTGTAGTAGTATAATAGTAGTAGAAGTAGTAGTGATAGTAATATTATAATGTGTAAAACGTTTACGGCGACGACGGTAGGTCGCACGACTGCGTTCTTATTGATTTATTTATATTTTATTGCGTCCGACGCGCGTATTATATTATAATAATAGGATTTCGGGCGAATCGTAACGCTCATTTACGATCGGCAAGCCGAATTCCCGTGACCGCCGATAAACGGACTTCGGCATTGTGAGGCTGCTGCTGCTGCTGCTGTTGCTGCAGGACACGTGTAGGAGGCGAGTTCAAATCTAGTCGAAAAGACGCTCCGATTTTTCCTTTCTCTTTCGACTCCTCGATCCGTCTGCCCGCGCGTTATTAATTTCAACGCGACGCGCCTAACGAGTGTTTTTTTTTCTTTTTCCCCGACAACCTGGACTCGTATATCTTACCGACGATCTACCGAAACGTGTCGTTTGGTTTTTTAACGTTTGACGCATAAAAATACACGCGCAAACAGTCGTTTTTAATTAGATTTAGTCACTCGGCCTACGTATGATGAAATCTGCGTTTTCGTACAATATCTTATCGATAGGACTTTTCGACGGGTCCTCATTTGTTCGGCACAACTTGACACGTACTGTTGTTCTATTGACTTGGACTCGCTAGCGACTAGATTGGAAAAATGCAATCGACTTAATAACCGACGAGTCGGCTGCAGTTACTATTACCGTTAACTCGCCCAGCCTTGCACGCGTAGGTAATGAACGCGCGAGAACAGTATAATATGATACGGTCAATTTAGACGATACAACAGTTTGCTCCTGCACCGTTTTGAATTTGATATCGTACCGTATTCTAAATCGTGCGAAATTTCCACTTGATTTTATGGACGCGAAAAAAACGAAATCAGTAATCGATACGCCGCCGCCGTTTCAAATGAATCGAAAAATATATAAAAAATATACATATAAACATAACGCGCTTACGTATTTCAAAAAAAAAAAAAAAAAATCCTTTATCGTCAAATTAAAATTAGAAAAGGAAATCGAAAACGTAGGCGATAAAATAGAAGCCCCGTTCACGAACCTTCCATAAATCATGCGAGACTTTTCGTCGTGAAACGAGCAACCGACGCTGATAACAAACCGATGCGTTTTGTATTGAAACGTTTGATCTGGGCTTAAAACGTAAAGCGATGATGACTTGCGAGATATCGTTGTAACTCAATATATTCTCTTGGAGATCTATTGAAATTGTCTGTCTCGTGTCGGTCGGCTTAAATTCAGTTTTCGGTCCGACAAAACATTATTTGTGATCGCGTCATTTCGGTCGGAGAACAGGTCTATCCGTTCACGTGTATTTTCCATCATTGGGCACTGCAGCAAACGTTTTTCATCTTGAACGCGTTCACATAATAAATCACTCTTTTCCATTTCCCCATTTTATTAAATTCTTCTTTATTCTTGCTACTCCTAGTGTTAGGCGATCAAGTGTTTTCCAAGCTCCGTATTTCATGTTTCGTCCTGGCGGTAGACTTTCCGATGCTCAGGCCCGAGTTGATTTGTCGATTGATTGACTATTATATACTCGTATTATAATCGTGAAAATCCATAAAAACAAATCGATTCAACAGTTCTTGAGATTTTAACCGGTAGGCCGAATATTGTTAAATTATAACACCGTTTGTTTTATTTCGCGCGCGTCGAATCGCCGTTTTCGTCGCATTTATTTCAATAGTGAGCAACGAATACCCGTCATACCCTTGAGAAAATAAAACGTCTGTAAAGTCACGCGTACAATACACACGTCGTCGTAAAACGGTAGGCACACGCGCTTGTACGACGGCGTTTCGTTCGAAATACGTTTACATAAATTATTATCGTATTCGTTCGACCTTTCCCGCGACCGTCATTGTTACTAATATTATTATAATAATATTATCGTGGGACGTCATCATGACCGAAATCGATGGGTTTTTTGTTTTTCAAATTTACATTGTTGCCGCGAAGGTATATACGGATACGAGCAGAGCCGATCGATTACAATGCAGTATGGAAAATCCGACGACGTAGCGGAATATAATTTATGTGATACGAAAAAAAAAAAAAAAAACGTTAAAAAATAATAATAATACGCGTCCGAATTTAATACATAGCGATCGATGTACATCATCGGTATTAAATCACTTTCGTCCTGTCCCAGATGTCCTACAGTATAGGTACAGTCGTCAAACATGATAAATAGTCTGTTCGGGTACACGATTATGTTATATATTATTACTCTTGGGCGTACGATCATACGTAGTTATAATATTGTCCGATAATATAAGATTCTCGAACGCCGTCAGGAATAGAAAAAAAAATTCGTTCGAAAATGAAAAAAACCAAATCGAAAAAGTTTATAGTTATGTTCGATATTTAATGAGATAAAATCGAAAAGACCACGACTGGTTACCCAACGGTAGCAAGGTCTCGTCCAGTTCGTAATTTGGAGTTGCTACTTGGCGATATTGTATTAAGACCGGGGGGGGGGGGGGGAAACGAAGAGAGAACGAGAGAAAACGAAAAACTACAACGACTACGGTAGGAGAAAAAGTCGACTGTCGTTGTTGCGATAATTCACGCACATGAGTAGGTATTAAAACGCGTTCGTTCTAAAATATTATTAATAATAAATAATTACCAAAACGGTTGTCGCGGACCTTTTCGTCGAGCACCTCGTAAATCCCGTTTCGACGCTTCTCCGAGGCCGACGACGTTCCATCTATACGCATATCGCGCACTCGTCTGTGGACAGACAAAAAAAAATAATAATAATCGTCGTCGTGTTTCTCCGGCGCCGACCGCCGCTCGAAAACACGAGCCGATAATACGTTAGAAAACACCTCGCGATTATTATTGTTATATCATCGCTTATAAATACGGAACAATAATAACATGTTATGACAAAAGCCGCTCGTTACATAAAACGAGCGCGGTGCTCGTCGTCGGACTCGTTATTGTGATTTTTCATATTAGTTTTCGGTGTCGAATACGATAAAATTACAAAACGACCGCATCGATGGTAAACAGACGTTTTTCAATTCCGAGGTGAAACGACGAGGAATCGGTTGATTTTACCGAAATGTGTGTGTGTGTGTGTGTTTTCGACCACAAGACTTGGTCCGACCGTCGTCGTGTCGACAACAATGTGGATGACTTCTGATGGCGACTCGATTCTAGTCGGAACGTTGGACCTGTGATTTTTCACATTTCCCTACAGTTTTCCGAATCGAAAAAAAACCGTACACTGCGGGTTTTGGACAAAATCGAATTTTCTTTCTTTTGTACCCTTGTCTTCGGTATAGAAATGTATCGAATTGTTTGTTTTTTCGTCGAAATTTTATTTTAAAATGCGCCCCATAAGTCTCGAAATTGTTTTGTAAATCTGACTTTGCGCTCGTGAAAACGTGATCGGAATCAATCGATCCAACGAGACCACTCTCTTTATTGTCGTCATAACATAATCATCTGTCGTTGGATCTAAATAATTGTAGATATTTGTTCGGAATATCGAAATAGTAGTAGTCCGCTTGAAATGTTTGCTTCTCCACTGAAAACCGCTATCGAACGACGCCCCTGATGTACCGCCACGCACTTGTATGTAATAATATTAATTATTATTTACACGCTTTGCAGTCGATAAATCAAGTACGAAAACTCCGATAGGTAATAGATGACTATTAGATATTGCGTAATAAAAATAAACGATCGGTAACCACTTAAAAAGCAAAACGCGTTCGTGTTGCTCGAGTATTTATACAAACGGGGAGTGTACAACGATTATATAGGTAATTATATTGGTGTAAATTATAAAGCTGTACTAATAAAGTTATTAAATTTATGAAATATTATATCGATTCGACTGACGGATCTTAAAGATTTTACACTGCGTGTAATATATTATATATAGTACGTGATATTATATTTATATACGGAATTCACAATGTGCATTCCACGTGCACACGATATACATATTATATATTTATATTAAATTGGCAAGCGCGTACTATATTATTGTAACCGATATGGTTTGGATTTTTATACCAAACTACGGTCCGAAAGTATGCGCGCAGAACTAAATGCGAACCAGTTTTTTTTTTCGCTCGAAAAAAGGAACGTTTTGAATTCAACGTCTGTTGTCGCGAACGCGTGCGTTCCTCTCCCGAAGGAGACAAAAGACGACGAGTTTGTCGTTTTTTATGTTTCGCCTAATATAGCAGCGGTAGGTACGGCACGAAACGATTATAAAATTCCCTCGGCGGGAATTCGAATCGGACCAAAACATACGTATTACGAAAATTTACTGAACGCGCGTTCGAAACGAGATTGACGACCGCACTTGATCGGTAGGTACGGCACGCGGTCTTCTGTACGTATATTGCGCGCGCGCGATGGAAAAATATTACACAAGATAAAACCCGAATCGCGCGGGTAAACGTAAAAAACAACAATATTAACTCGCGAGAAATAAAAATATACGATTTAATCGGGCCATAAACAGGAAACTTTCGGTGCGACTTCAGCGCGATACAGATGGTGGACACTCTTTTTCTCTGCAGTTTACATGATATTTAAAGAAAAAAAAACGACCGTTTGTGTCTACGAAACACGTGTTTTTACGAAACTATATACACGCACTGATTACCTAATTGATCGTTAATTATTGGCCCCTCGACGTGGATACGTTTTATTTAATAGGACGTTCTTTCTATTTTTTTTTTTTTTTTTCGTAAAGATTATCGAATTAAAAGATTTCCGACATCACGGAAAACAAGCCGCTACGAGGCGTGTGCTACGCACATATACGTATATTTTTTACGTTATAATTTATGGCGGCCGTCGTATGATCGAGTGGTTTCGGGACGCGGAAAAATTCAACGCGTGAGGTCTGAAATGTGTTCGACGGCGAACACGCATTTCCGAGCGACCGCTTCGGAGTCATGCGGAAACAAATCGAAAAAAAAAAAAAAAAATGATAAAAAAATATAAGCTATTCGATCGGCGAAGAGAACAACGCGGCGATCAGGCGTTTTTCTCGCGCCACGCGAGATAGAAAATCGATTTCTTTGAATTCCGTTCGCCGGAAACTTTGCAAACGATTAAACGGCTCGATTTAGAAATGAAAAGTTTTTTTTTTATTTCGTGATAATCAACGGGTCAGTTAATCGTTTGGTTTTATAGCCATTTAGATTCGCGTCGATCTAAACGATCCGTGTGAAAAAAGATTGTTTTTAAACTCACCTTTTCGTGTCTCCTTGAGTCCTGTTATTTCGTACGGGTCTCGAACACAGTTATCGAAGTCTGCGCAAACGTATGTACCACTGTGGTCTTATTTTTCGGTTCGTTTGAAATACTTTTTCGATTTTCTGAAAAAAATAAAATAAAACAATTAAAACCAGTGGATTTTTGCAAAATCTGAAAAAAAACCTCAATCGACGTCATGACATGGCGCATTTGATAAATAGGGGAAGTCGTAAGTCGTGTTGACCTTCGAAATTGACATCTACTCAGACGTCGTCGAGATGGATAATATTATTTATATTATACTCGTATATACATGGGAAAGTGTTCAGAAACATAAATTTAAAAAAAATAAATAAAAGTAATCCGTAATTCATCGTGTCAACACTAATCATCCCTTAAGAAGGGTGAATATTAAATCGGGGTTAGTTTTTATTTATTTTTTTTTTTTTGCCGTTTAAGCCCCACGAAAATAATGTCTGCAGCAACGTCACATTATTATCATAAATAGTAACAACAATAATATTATGTTCTGCTCGATAATACTCAAACGAGCATGATGAACAAAAGTAACGTAACGTTTCCCGATTTTAATTGATTTCGAATCGTAAGTATTGTTATCAAAATATAATTTTTAAACACTTATTGTAAAAAAAAAAAATCGTTCTTCAGAGTTACTTTATCGCGTGGTAAAACTAAAAAAAAATTCTATTCAGATTTTTGTTGTATTGAGACGAATAAAAAGAATTCAATTAGGAATTAAAAATCTAAGTTAAACCAACGTTGGATTGTTATATGATTTTAAATTTAATCGTTGCTTGGAAAACGTCTATTAGTTTTAATCGTTAACTCAAACTGGAGGGAAAAAAACAATCAACTCGACCGAGTTAAAAAGTATCATCGACTCTCTCGGCCAAGCATAATATAATGCGACAACGCGCTTCGCCTGAAATCAAGATTACATCTAAAAAAAATCAAATAAATATTTTTACCATTTCGTCGTCGACTACGTTTGTTTCCAAGCCCTCGTGTTGAACAAACATAGTCGGTCAGACGTGAAAACGTAATCTTTTTCTCGCGACGAAACGACGCAAAAGAATCGTCTCCGCGCGTTCTCGTCCGAACGTCTCGCGGACACGCACACACTTTGGGAACCGCTGTCGTTGTGTTCGACCAAGAATATCCGCTTTCAAACGCCGTCCTCGGTACTTAACGTATTGCCACCGACCGACGTGTAATGCACACGTTTTATTATGCGCATGGAGATTTCACTTTCATGGGGTCCTCGCGCGATATTCGTTTTCGTATAATTTATGTAAATACACCGACGTCGACGACGCCCGGCGCGACACTAGACGTGAACAATACACGCGACAGACTTATTGTGTGTGTATAACATAACGATTCTCGTTACATTACGATTCTCTCGCTGCGCACACATTTCGACAGATATAATTGTAATATAGGAGCAGGTATACACTGAAATACTAATCCGAGTGGTATAAACGTGTGTTACGCGTCACGGGCGAGTCACACACGGCGGCGGCGGCGGCGTTATTGTGTTACAGTTTCGATCGGGTTTTACGAGCACCGCATAAATATATCGTCCTAGGCTCGAAAAGTTCTGGACAACGATCAGTTCTCGGTCCGAAACGAATCGAAAAAACCGAGTGTTCTCCGGCACGAGCTCTGTATAGCACTTATTATATTGTCGACTTTACTAACAAGGCAATGATTTATTTTTTTTTATGTCTACGCATATCTGTCTCTTTTGAACGGAATATTATGTTTTGTTTGTATATAAATGCGTTTTTTATTATCCGGGGGAGTGCGAGCGGCGGCGCAGCCAGGAGGGTGTTTTGGGTGCTGGAACCACTCCCTAAGCCGTATATTTATGCGACAAAAAAATATACAAATATAACGTTTTCAAATTTGTATAAATCGTGTTGTCATAATAATATCATTATATTTCATTTTTCGAGACTATTACTATTAGACGGACTGTTTAGTTTTGAATACATTTTTTTTTATAGTTACGATTGTGAATACCGTTTACGCCCACGACGGAAAGCGCGAAAAGTCTTTCCGCACAACTCGAATTCGAATAGTCTCTCCTGAGAAAAATCCTGCTCCTTGCTTCTATTTCGCGTAGTCGACTGCGTACGTATTCCGATACAAACGCATATTGAAATACACTGTCGGCGAGCGAAAAATAAATCGAATTGTTAATTCGAAAAACTGTCCAAAACGTGTGGTGGAAAGTTTGGGAACCTGTGGTACATGTCGCGGAGAGTCCGAAGGTGCGCGCGGTATGCTGTGATCGTCCGTCGTCCCGTGACGGACGAGCTGGGAGCTACGCGTAATGATGATGATGATAATAACAACAATAATAATAATATTAAAGTAATGATTATAATACGACACGCTTTTGGACAGGAAACACGGTCAAAGAGTTCTCCCCGCGGTCGTCGTCGTCATAATAATAATCGTCGCCGTCGTGAATGGGCTTCGGCGGTGGTTATTTTTTTCCTCAATGAAATCTCTCGTCGCGCGCGCGCGTACCTGCGCGCCGCAGTCAATGAACTATGCACAAGCGCGCGCACAATCTACACGTCTCCTATACCTACACCGGCTCGCGCACAATAGTTCTCGATGGGGAAAAAAAACGCGCGACACGCAAACGAGAGGAAAAAACCGACGTGCTTAAAAATAATATACGAGTTTGGTTCGGTCACACGTACGGATAGACGACACGCGCGGTGTCGAATTACACGCACGCTAATCTATAATCTCAGCGCGCGCGCGGAAAAAAAAACGAAATATCGCCGACCGTATTTATTCGCGTGCGAGCTTCGCGCGGCGGTCCTGAGCGTTAAAGTCTTCCGCAGCGCGACGGTGACACGCGCACGGCCCCCGCGGTTCATGGAAACAAACGAAAAACGATATCGCATCCTTGACGATTTAGGATTCTCGAGTTTTCGGTTTGACTGCGGTCGGATAGTACGATTATAGTACGTGCTCTCGTGCACGTCGTCGTGTAAAACGAACGCGATATTGTAGTAATATTATATTCGTACTGCAGTATCTTCGGAGTCGATTGATTGATTTTTTTTTTTTTTTTGAAACGATTGCGATTTTCGGGAACTTTACAAGTACTCGCGATTTGTACGATTTCTCATACCGTGTCGTCGACCGACGACGTGTAGAATCCAGCGGTGGCGATGGTGATGGTGAGAGGGGGAGGGAGTTACAGATCAACAAACCGAAACGACAAAGACCGATCAGAGAAGTCGACGATTTTCGTCCGAATCGATTTCACATCTCGTCATCCCTGTTTCCGGGTAGTAAGGGGAGTGTCGTCGATAACGATCGAATTCATTTTGCTTGTTTCTTTTGAACTTTGGAACTCGGTTTCGTCGACACCAACGATTAGCTGTGTTTTCGTGATTTTTATTTTCTAAATTTCAACATTGCTTTCGACGACAAATAAATTCTCATAGAAGAATATAATATTACGAATCCGTAATATTATATGGATTTCGAGACGCGTGGTAGTCTTATTGGAAATAAAAAAATAAATAAATACACGCCGCGGTGTGACTCGGGTCGTCGTCGTTTTCTCTCCTCTCCGAGCGCTCCGCGGATTCTGCTGCAAACACCGTTTTCATTGTTCTAACGCAACCGATGACAGATGATAACGTTAATGTGTATTAATACTCGTTGTAGTACACGTATTATGTTTTGCCGTACAGTCAGCGGCGGGTCACATGGTGTTGAACATTACGCGTGCATTATTTGAATTGCTAGAGGGAAACGGATTTTTATGAATGAATAAAAACTGAAAAGGTGGTCAATGCGGGCACCCTTATTACTATATTATCTGAACAGCCCTCGTCCCCCTCGCACAGTCTGCGGGAGGGGGAAAAAACGTTTTTTTTTTTTTTTCATCGTGGGCGCGCGCGCACACACAACCTACTATATACTAATAGATCGATAACGGTTTTAATTGGACACTCCGAACGCTACCGGATTTCATACAATACACGCGAATTGGTGTACTTGACGGAAACGTTTCCTGTTACGATCGAAAAAAATAAAACGATCGATTTTTTTTTCAATCGTCGTACCGATAAACGTTTTCTGGAGACTTATATTGTTATATCGTCGTCGGGATCGGCGTGGCGGCCGTCAAACTCGACAAAATCAAAACAAAAACGCGTGAAAGTTTACACTTTCGAGACGGATTCACTCCCCCTCCGGCTCTCAACGTTTTCGTCGTACGAGTGAAACGGTCGACAAGCATCGACAGAAAGCGTATTTATAATATTGTTATTCGTTAAGTTTTATCGGTCGCGCTCCGGCGATGACTTCACGAGTTTGCGAGATTTCAAAACGCGTATATAATCGTCCTCGGTCATAAGCCGAGACCGGATTATCTGAAAACAGTGAAAACGCAATTCTCTTTTATCGTCTACAAGCCCAATCGTAATCGCGTCATCTTCTCGACGAATCTTTCGAGTGCGTCCGCGACGTCATAGAAACCCGAAAAAGGTACCAACAACGGAAAACACTTAGAAAATGTATTTATTTTTTTTTGGAATTTCGATCCTCAAAATCATCAAAGGCGTATATAGTATCGATTTCTGGGGCTCGGTTTACTATAGTGTAGACTGTGCAATAGTCCGACGGCGGGCCAACATAATACGAAATATAATATTACTATCTATATCTAACCGTCGCCGTGGGGCGTAGACCGCAGTCGGTTATAAGGACAGCGCCAGGCGCGATGGTGCAGTCTGGCGTGTAGAGAAGCCGTTGGTTAATCGAAGGGTCGGGCGGAGAGGAGGCGTTTGTTTGCCAAATGCACACGTACTCATTAACGTGTTTGATGCACGTGCACATGTTATAGTTGCAACAGAAACAATGCACATACGTGTAAATAATTAAAAATATATTGCCGGATGGCACGCGATGTAGATTGACCGGGGGAAAGGGGCGAAGTTAAAAGTCCAAGTCGGGTAAAACTTTGAAAACGTACTGATTGCCATCCTAAAAATTAGCAGAACATAATGTCGTACGTGAGATTCGGTATACCCGCGGCCGGTGAGTCGAAATCACTCTCAAATAATATTTAACACCCAGGATACTCGTTAGGGAAGAGCTATGAGTGGTTCCAGGATTTGTGGTGCGCGCGAGTTTTTCAAATGTAAACATCTATTTTATTTTTATTCCTATGAAAAAAATGTATAATTTCAAGCATTTTTATAAGTGTCATTCTTACGTACATACACGACTATTATTCGAAAAATCGGAGGAGGCTCGAAGCTCTCGGAGCTCTCACCCGGGTGCGCCATTGATATAGATCGTGCGATTTTCCGGTGGCGTCGGAAGAAGATAATACTACATTTAACACGATTATCTAACCGTCGCGGCCGGTACAATAGACTGCGATCGGTTATAAGGACGACGGTGCAGTCTAGCGTGTAGAGAAGCCGTTGGTCAATCGAGGGGTCGAGCGGAGGGGAGGCGTTTGTTTGCCAAATGCATACGTATTAGGTACATATTAACGTACTTTCTATGTATTTAGTGCACGCGTGTTGTAATAGAAATATGAATAATTTTCTATACACAGCCGGGTGGGCGCGCGGTATCGATTGGTCTGGGGGGGTAAGAGAGAGGACATAGTGAGACTTAGGTCGAATCGCGAGTTTAAATTCGTCGGAAAAAGGTAAACCGAAAAAAAGTAGGAGCTCACGCGGACACGGGGTGATTTTTACCCCCGTGCGGGAACTTATGTGCGTTCCTCCGTTAGGACGGTGCGCGGCAGTCTGACGCGCAGAGAAGAAGCCGCGGCGCCGTTAATCGAACGGCCGGCCGGACGCGTTCGGTTGCCAAATTCGTACCTACGCGTTAACGTATTATTTTCTACGCGCACACACACATATATTATACAATACAACACGCGGTGTAGTACCAGTAGTAATATACGTATAAATAATTGATATATAGCCGGGTGGCGCGAGATGTAGATTGGTCGGGGAATACGGTGGGGTTAAAAAAAAAAAAAAAGGTAGCGCGTGTCGCGTGGTAGGTGCGCGCGCGTTGTTCGTAATAACAATATCACATACACTATTATAATACGTTATATTTACACACATAGGGGCGACTCGTGCCCGCCGAGACAGCTGGCCTAGCCGAACGTAGGCGAAACGGGTGGGCATGTGTGTGTGGGGCTTTGGGTGAATTTAGCCCCGCGCGCGCGTGTGGGAAAACAACTGCCGCCGCTGCTGTCGTTCGCGCGGACACTGCGCGCGCCTTGCAATCGCGCGCACAAGCTGCATTCGTCGTCGCTCGTCGCGCCGCGCGCGTGTCAGCTGTCCGTGGGCCGCCGCCGAGCACTGACATCTGTTTTTTTTTTGTTTTTTTTTTTGTCTTTTTTCTCTCACACCGCGTGTGGACGAGTGGCCGCCGCCAACAACTTTGGCGCGATGGGGTGGTAGTTTTTCGGTTCCGGTTTTTTTTTTTTTTGTTGTTTTCCCCCGGGTGTGTAACGGCGTCGTCGTTAGGACGATAATTTCGCGCGAGTCCTAATAACGGCCCCGAATGACGGCTGATCGCGCGTTGTTGCCGCGGAGACGATCGTTTTGCGCGATAGCGACGTGTGAAAGACAATCGATCGGGAAACATGGAGAATTCGCGCTCGGAGCGCCGGGTCGACAGTTACCGCGGAGACGGGACCGGGTCTCGTTTTGAAAAACTAACATGACATTACACGGTAAAACCGATACGCAAAGTTCTGCGCTTAAAACAATCGAGGCGAGACACCGAGGGGCGATTTTTTATCCTGCCGAATATTTACAGCAGCTATTATACTCGTATATATTATAGTATTGGGGCTCTAAAAATGCCGATAAAACCTATTACTATACGTCGACTCGCGAGGTCATCGAAATAGAATGAGTTTTGATCGGCGAAAAATCCGTCGTCGAATATTTATAGCCGAGAAATCAATCGGTATCGGTGGAATTTACGACTGGAACAACGTCTGTGAAAATAGTCGTTTTTCGTAGCATACTAACTCGTCGAGCGTAGGTACCTATTCGAAGAACGCGCGTTTGTACGTACATAATAATATAATTACGATTCGATCGTGTCGCAAACAGACGATTAATTGCGGATTTCGTAATCTCCGTAAGGATACTATAGTCATAATAACTTGACATTACACAATGTGTTGTTCCGTCGATGACGGTCGAATGGTAATTATTACGAGGGATGGGGTGGGGGCACATATGATATGATAATAATATACGCTGAAAATGACCGTTGAAATGTTGATATTTCCCTTTAATATAACCGTGGTGGAAATCGTAAATAGATCGGCGGGACTATCGGTTTTAAAATTTCAAAAGACCCCGTTGAATTGTTCGTAAATTGAAAAAATCGCGTATAATAACAATAATCAATAAACGTTTCTGTATAAGGTGTCTCGAGACATTTGTGATAAAACCAACGACAGGATAAAACCGTAATTCCCACCCCTATACATAATACTAGAAAATATTATATTTATTACCGTTTCTCAACGCAGTGATTAGATCAAACGGTTTTTTTTGTTTGCGTTTATTCATTAATTTATTTTCGTGTCTATCGAACGCATTTAATTAGCCAATATATACAATGGGAAAACATTAAAATTATATTAATTATATGGGTAGATATTATTATACTATTATTATATTATATGGGTACATTCAAAAGTTTGATTACAAACGGTACGTTTCTGTCCCATCACGCGGTTTATTAACCAATTTTTTTTTTCTTTCGTTTTTTATGATTATTTTATTATTAGCGATTCTATACTATTAGTCAGTCCATTATTCGTTTCCAATTATCGTTACCGTAGGTTAAAATCTTTTATACGACGCGTATAATACGAGCTTCGTGTATTATTATAATCTCTAAGACCGATTACGTTTTTTATTCCGCCGTTTCGGATACTTTCACTGAACGATATAACTATTATGTCTAGATCGATTTTTTGCCGACATCATTGCGAGTCACTCGGCATGTTAAAAACTAGATTGTGATACGTATTCTATCACGAAATCGTTAAAATTAAAAACCGAACGTTTATACACTTCATACTGGCGTCAGGGGCGGTCAAAATTTTTCTATATCGTAGCGAATAAAAAAAAAAAACATAGAAATGAACGATAGCAATTTAACACCTGCGTATCGTTTAAATAGTTATGTAATATTATAACGCGTATTATTATATAAATTAGTCAACACAGTCGCCTTGTATCCACGAAATTCATCATTCGAGGAAACGACGATAAATCATAACACTATTTTAACTTAACAAATACAATTAATCGATCATTAGGTTAGATCATTGCGATCAGAGTTTATGTGATATGTGTTCGAACGAGTCGATAAAAAGTTTACCTCGTCTGCATGAAAATGTACCCGGGGTACCCGTTAGAACTATGATAATATAAAATAGCTAAAATTCCGATATAAAACGATAATTTTAAATCTTTTTCGTCAATTAAAAATCGTTTTTCGAAACGCTATTGAAAACTACTCGTGACCAAAACGTCTTGACCGTATCCGTTCCTAACAAATAGGGAATTCATTCGATTTCGGGAGGGGGGAGCTTTGCTCCCTTCGTCACGCCGTCGAAAAAAAATAAATATTTTGTTCGCGAGTAATCTCACGAAACGAGACGCGTATCGTTACAGCCGTATAAGTACTATGTTGGACCGCGCGTTCTGTTCACACAGATCATAGATAAATCCTGCATTAAGCTATTGCGCTGAACACGTTATACGGCCGTTACGGTGACGTATGGCCATCGAAATACACTCGGACCGACGGGCAATAACGATAATACTGTGACCCCGCTGCAGTTACAAATATAAAAAGTGATTTTATCAAAAAGATAAGACGCGCACTATAAAAGACATGGGGTTTCGTAACACGTGCCGTAATGTTAGATTATGATGTTTCGGTCGACGACGGCGGTCGCACGTTACTGCAGAGTACGCCGGTTCACGTATTGTGACTTTTTTGAACTACAGTATTATGTCACGGCGTCGATTGTCGATCTGTTATTGTATTATATAGCGTGTGTTGAATATTTACGGGACGACGCGCGACGTGAGATAAGACTCACTCGCACGCGGTCGAAAGCAAGACGCGATGAAAAAAAAAAAGAGAAGAGTTTTCGGAACTCGTTATCGACACGTCGCATACGAAAACACGTGTAAACATTATACCGGAAACACGTCTCAAACGTTTTATCTTTTCGATCGAGAATAAAAGCCGGATATTAACAGACCATTGGCGCGGAGAGCGATAGTAATTTACTATGTCTACATTGTCTCGGTAAATGCCGACGCGAAACAATCGGAACAGATTTTTCGTCAGCTTTTAAAAAGCCGATTAGAATCCATCGTCATCGATCGCACGGCTCTTGAATAATTTCGAATTCGTCGATCGCGTGTCGAGAGATTCGTCACTCGCTCGTTTTCATATTATATTATATTTTTAATTGACCACGCCAGATTTATCATGCGATTCGCATACATTATAAGCACTTGTATTTTATATAACACGTTATAAACAGAATTGTTGAGAATTAATATCGCTATTATAATAATTATTATTACTCGTAAAACAATGAAAAAAAAAACCTCGTTTATAAATTATTATTATTTTCTTCGTGAAATCGCGCATCGAGAATACCGACGGCGTGCATTTATTTGCAGATTATAATATGATTGTAATGATATATTATCGAAAAGGTGTGTCGTACGGACGTGTCTGGCGTAAAAACTGATTAAAAACACGGTCAGCGGTGACCGGAATAACGAACGCGGTGAGAGATTCGACCGAGTCACCGTGAGAAATAAAGAAGGATCGAAAACGGTTTCTAGACGTTCCCGCGTTTAACCACTATAACAAATAATCGATGCGTGCCTTCGAGATAAACAACGCCGGGTTTCGGTTTTTTTTTTTTTTCACGTTGTTCTCAGACCGAAAATCGGCCCAGACGACAAACGAAAACGAATCCACGCGCATTATCAAAGTTAATACTAAACACTGTAATAATGGTATTATAATATATGCTAAAAACAAAATAAAAAAACTATAAATCTTACCGCTATTAGTGTGCCGGCCATTATATCGATAGTCTACGATACCGCGCGACCGTCGTCGTACACAATATATTATATATTAGTACGATAATAATAGTACGAATTGACTATTATGGCTGTTAAACACCGAAAGTAGAAGCGGACAACCTTGACAAAGGGATAATAGACCGACGATTTCTCGTATATACGTCATACACGAATCTCACCCGACTCGGCGTCGATACGATTACATACGTATAAGTGTACAGTGTGCGCGAATGCGCGTTTAAATTAAAAATATATATTATTATATACTTAAAATATACGCAACACGTATATTATTACCGGCATAACGCTGTGCGGTGGAGGCGGCGGCGACGGTAGCGACGTTATGCAAATGCGAGCGCCGCCGCGCGGACAGGTGCAAACAGTGATTCCACTCTCGAATTATTAACCTTGGCCGGGGGGTCGTGCGGAGATCGCTCTGCAGAACGCTTTTACATAATGTTATATATATATATAACCAGACGAGCATATATACGTTATACTCGTCTGGTTTTTATCTATGTGATGTGTGTAGAAATTATACTTGCGCAACACGCGCGATACTCGTGTTTAGGGCTCGGACGCCCCGAAAGAAAAAAAAAACCATCTAAAATTACTATGAAAAAATAAACGCTTATGACCTCGGAAATAAGCTCAAAGACCTACTGGGTAGTGTTGTTGAACAAAATTGATTTCCAGCTCGAAAACGTAAATATACGTATAATTTTTCAAACTGTTTGGATTATATTTTATTAATTTTTTCTAATTTACCGTAGGGTTAAATATCATACTCAATGTATACGCGAATGTTTAACTTTAACGGTCGATAAAGAAAATGAAATATAATATTGAAAATAACGTTGAAAAATAAACGAGCGATAAATAATCGTGTTGTTGAAAACTAGTTAAAAACGACGTTAAAATGCTGATGAAATATAAATCGATACCTGATTTAGATTCATACGGAGTCGTGACACGTCATATTTAGCGAGAAATATCGTTTAAGACTTTCCAAAAAAAAAGAAGAAATTTCAAAAATCATCAAAATCCAGGCCTTATGATCGATATTATACCGAGTATGTTAGTATATTGATCAAAACGTACAACGATGGATGATGCGACTTAAGTTGGACATTTGATGAAATTCTGATTGAAAATCTAAAAATTCTATAAATCGGTGCTCAACTTGTACGCAGAATTTAATTTCTCAACTCGACTCGTTCGCCCCAGCGTTAAATTGAATAATATATGACGTAACATTTTTTTTTTCAATAGCACCAATTAATAGTTAATTATCCCGTTGCAATCGAAATATTATACGTTTTTTTTTTTCCATAACATCGTTGCGTAAGGTTCATAAAAGTCGTTCTGAGGCAAACTATTATAGCACCGTAAATGTCTGGGCGATCGAAAAAAAAAATAAAAATAACATAAATGTATTAACGGGGTTTGTTTAAAACCGAAATCAATTGAAGCGTCAAGGTAATATCAATTATTTGTCCGTTTAATATTTAAACTCAATTGCCGTTTGGAAGATTTCCATTTGCTACGGCCGTTAACTAAATCGAAAAAAATAATCAACAATCAACTCGACGTCACAGAGTTAAAAATATCATTGATTCGTCCAGCCTTGAATGCCGACCGACCGTGATGATTGGTTATTATCGTTTACAGCGCGACCCGACTTAAATGAGTATACAGGGTGATTTTTCGAGCGCGTTCGGTTTTCACCCCTATTGTTTATGATCGAATCACGCGTTTATTCGAATTCCGGAAAGTGTACACGTTTCCTCGAGTGCAAAACAAGATTGTATTTTTTTGCGATTCTTCGTACCTTGGCGTAGTACCCCTGGTGTAAAGTAGCGAGTGTCCCGTGACTCTTGTTTTTCTAATGAAATAATTATCATCGAGTCGGTATTTCCACGCAAATCTGGCAAAGTTCGAATCGGAGTTTTCGAAACTTTTGAATATTCAAAATCAAACGCATGACGAAGGATGAGAAATAATTCCAACGCGTTTATATCTTTATCGCGCGCGTTCAAATCCACGTATTATTATGTTTTATTCGCGTAATCTCTAAGTTACGAATAATAGTCGGTCAGATTATTATCAATTTAAATTGGAAAAATTCCGGACGAATTAACGCGATGGATCGATTTGCGTGATAAAAGAAAAAAAACGGCCTTTCCGACGGATAAACGAATTTCAATATACTCGTACATCGACGAGAAATACAAAATCGTACAGCCTCGCGCGAAAATCAGAATTTCAACAATCAGGTATACGCGATTTGAGCTTAAACAAGGGGGACCGACGTGCTTAGAAGAAAAATCCACCCGGTATAATATTATAATATATTAATCGGAACCCGCCGTACAGGGCGCGCAGGTAATTGTAGTGACTTCAACGCTCCCGTGAAACGGCGTAAACGACTCCTCGACGTGCACGAGACGTGGGCACGTACGTATTTATATTCCGCGATAAAATTCACCGCGCCAGTGTAATTGCAGCGAGTTCCCCGGAGCTTGGACGAGTCGGGATCGCGTGATGCGAGTCAAAGTGAAGAGAAAAAAATCCAGAGACCCCTTCCTCCTCTAGCGCCGTACGTTCGTGATACTTTTATTTACCTCGGACGTCGCGCGGGTTATCGCGATCCTACCGCACACCGTTCGTCTGGCCGTCGTCGATACGTCAGACGCGTCGAGATTTATACGCGCGCATTATAATAGTCACATAATATCAATCAAATATAACGTACGAACGCTTACGATTCGAAATTCAAATGGAATCGCATTGCGATATTATTATAATATTATGATAATATCGATATAACGACGTAAACACTGCTCGCAGACGACGCGCGTACACAGATAGATTATCGTTTTTCGACGCCGGATCACAATATTTAATAGAATATAAATCGCTATACGAATAAATATATATCATTATCTGAATATATTATTACTGTTATGGTTTCGAAAAACCCTAAGGGGTGGAAAAAACAATTTTAACGACGAGACGACGTGAATTCGTGATCGTCTGTCCGTATAATATACGAGTATAGGCATACGTTCGGAGGAAAATGATACGAAATTGTTTGTGACACTCGAAATCCGCGCCCGAACGCACAATGGAATAATAATAAAAATAATCGTTTTTTTTTTTTTTTTTTACGTACAGAATCTATCGTGTAAACGTTTTGTTGTGCATTAATAATAAACTCCGCGCGAGCCTGTCGTCGACACAATCGAGAAACTAATCTTACGCGCATAATGCGTAAATTTATTATATCGCGTACGATAATAATAATATAATACGTGGGATTTTAATAGTTTTTCGTGTGCGATCATCATATAATATATATATTATATATTAATAATATAATGGTCGTCGCGGTACACCGCGCGGCGGCGGCGGCAGCGGCGGCGTCGTCGGTACACGGGAGGGTTGGCTGCAGGTTTTTCGGGTCTCGACGTACAGGTGCAAATATTTTCATTATTATTATTTTCTTAATTTTTTTTCTCCCCCCCCCCCCCCGTACATTACCTCCACTCGCTGACTCCACCTCGTTTTTCTTTAGCACACACACACACAAAAAAAAACAATAATAAAAACACGCCGGCTATACACACTTTGCAGGCCGTCACTCGTTAATACCCCGACACAGACGCGCGGAGGTTGTGGGGGACGGGCAGAAAACAACAAATCCCGAAACCAAACCCAACCGCGCGCGGTATACCCTTGAACGATTATAATTAATACTTATATGTGCGCGAGTGTATAAATACATATATATAGCGGAGCGAATGGGCGAGGGGTAATCACGGGCGTGAACGCACGCCGCGCCGTCGCCTCCCGTGATATTTTTCGTGATATTAACGAATATTAGGTTAGGTATATATTTAAAATCTATAACTGACTTTGCAGCCGACAACGGAAAATATCGCCAACAGGTGCGCGCCGTGCAGTTGTAAAGAGTCCAACTCGCAGGTACATCGCGCGTTTTTTCTACGACAACACACACACACTGTTTTGACGCCTAAACGTTTCGAAAGGGCTGCGCCGAGTGTTACTATACTTATTATATACGTATACATGTAACGGCTCCGAATCGTTTGTGTTGCCTGTTAATGGGATACAGGGTTAGCCGGGTTAGGCCCGCGACGCGGAATGTTATACGGTATATAATTAATCGCGGCCCGTAATTCGAAAGATGTTTTTTCACCTTTCGGAGCGTGTTAAACACAATTAGGCTTACGGATTATTTCAGGGGTCGTACTCTAGTCGATTTCACGTATTATACGCGGCGGCACTTTATCTCCGCGCATAACGTATCCTCCGGGCCGGCCGACGTAAGACGAAACAACAAATTACCGCAACGTAAATAAACGAGACCTATAAAATGTTCCGGACACCCCAGTTTATTCGGAACGACCATTATCATACTTATACTACAGGTATATTATAATGTACGAGTGCGCAATTAGGTGGAAAAGCTCGGTCCCGTTATGAGGTGCTCTCTCTATCGGATCGTAATAGGCGCCTACTACTGTTACGGCGTGTTACGCGCGTCACGGCGGCGAAACGGCGACGCCTGTACAACAAACGGATTTACCCTCGTGAAATCGGCTTCCAAAAAAAAAAAATAACAACATAATAATATGTTACGTTACACGGCGCCTTACACACGCGTTAGAATCGTATTATTATTCGTTTCGTCCGCGCCACTTTTTTCACGGCCGCAAACGTCCGACCGTTTACGTCGGGTAGCCTCCCCCAGGCTTATCTCTCAAACGAATACAACCCCGAAATGTTTACGGTTTTAAAAGCTTACTGTTGGGAGAATTCGTTTCTATGAAATATACGATATATTTATCGTAACATTATTGTAGACAACTTTTCCCCGCGGTAAAACGCAGACAATGTTAGTTTTGTAAGAAAGAATATAAACTGTGTTTACCGATAAGGTTTTTTTTCTCTTTTATTTGATTTTTTTTTTTTTTTTTGTTATTAAAATAGATAAGCAGTTCATATTAGATAAATATTAGGAACCTCTTCTAGTAATTAAAGTTAAATAATTAAAATTTTCCATAATTAAGTATTCTAATTACAAGTAAAAGATATCTAAACGGTCAAATTGATTGATATTTTTATGGATTTTCGCGCCGACAAAAAAATAAAACAGACTCGCGAGAGAGGAGTTTTCCTTCTCCCGCAGAGTTGGCTTACATTAAATTTATACACTGACTATTATAGCCTCGTTCCAGAAATTTGACTTAATTTGCGCCTCTATGCGTCTAAAATTGATAAAATAATATTATGACGAGTCGTATCGCACGAATCGTTTTCTACGCCGAAAATCGTATTTAAAATAATATAATTTATCGAACAAATAATTTCGAGGAATCGATTGGGTATTTTAAAAAAAAAAGTATTCGACACTAATACGCCCCATGAAAATCATTTTTTATACCGCGGTACTCGACCGACAACACCGCGTGTAGCCGAATAGCTATGTAATAATATTATATACAACGCGGATTGCGCGAGGACTCGGACTCGGACGATTTAACGGCTTAGCGCGGGTACTATAATAATGTATTTTATTTTATAATCTCCATAAATAATGACGGCGGCGTACAGTGTACGGTTGAAAAAAAAAAAACCACGGACGCGAAATCTGATATAAAAACCGAAACATCCATCAGAGCTAATACGACACGTCGTGTACGAGTATACAAAATATTAAAACACAAGACGATTATTTTATGATAGGTGCCTAATAAATTATTATATTATTTACAAGCGACGTTTATTTTCACGTGTTGGATCTATATAAACGCACGATGCCGCACGATATTTCGGACCGAAAGAAAACCACGTCGGATTATTTTAACGATATCGGTATAAAATTAATTGTTTCGGTCCACGTCTCCGTGCGTACACATTCGTATCGTAATACTCGCGGCCGGGACTTGATACGAGCCGTCCGTATGTTATATTATCGACAAATTATAAATACGTTATACGACACTCGCGTATTGGTCATGTTTAGACAGCAGACGTAGATTGATACTGTTTTTTTAAGTATCTCTTATTATAATGCGACATACACGTGTATATATGTAATACAGCGGAGATTATTATAGAACATTCTGATCGCACACTGACGGCTTTAGCCATCGAAGTTACGAATAAATAAACGAGCGAGATACATTCGTAGAGATCTTAGTGATTCGGAGGTCTCGTAAGCCCGCGTCCGGGTTTAATAATCACACACCGTCGTGATTCAATCGATTACCTAATAAATCTATGCGCGAGAGATTTCTACGGTTTTCCCTTTCTTTTTTTTTTCTTTTTTAATCAAACGTTTAGAAAAATGTTATTTTTAGAATATAGATACAATCTACGCATACGCCTACCCGCGCGCGCGTAGATATAGTATCTCTAGGGAGTATGATTTTCATACCAGACGTCCTTAAATCTCCAGTCGGAAGTACGACACTAAAGTACGAAGACGTGCACCGATTAAGGATCGATTCGATTTGATAATACGCGCTCCGTGTTTTCGTCGTAATATAATTTATAGAATTTCATAAGACGCGACACGATAACGTAAGAAAAAACGAACACGGACTCTTCTATGAGAAATAGAAAATAATAAAAGGAACTAAACGTCGTCGTAAAAACGTTAAAATTCAGTAATGCGTATATAATATAAACAAATCGTAATAACGCGCGTAAAATTCTTGATCGCGTCTAAAAAAAAAACGTTTGGACGAGACGAGTCCAATCCACCGTGGTCTGGAACGGTCAAAACAACATCGCGTACTGTCGGCGGAGGAGACGCGCGAAATTCTATTAAATTTAATAATCTCCGTCGATCGTTTCCATTCGTCACGCGGTGGTTTTATAATGTAAAAATCGCAACGATATTATAATGAATTCATTATAACATCACACGGTGCAACACAATCGATCGATCGAGTTGGTACCTGTCGTTTCGGACGCTGCTTTGTCGGTAAAGGTCGACCTATTAATTATTATGCTCGAGCGGTCGTTCAAAAAGCGTGCGTTTACTATCGGAAATCGATTGTTGCATTTTTATTTTATTATTTTTTTTATATAGTTTTTATCGTAAACGCGCGCGCGCAAATAACGTGACGAAACGATTGCGCCGTAAATACTATACACTTAATAAGATCGCGATTCGTGTTCAAATCGCAACATCACATATTCTAATACGTATTCGTGACTACGACTAGACAGATCTTTAATGGTGTTTTTCATCGATCGAAACAACACTATAATAATAATATGTGTATCGTGATTACGCGTGCACGGTATCTAATAAAATTTTTTAGAACGAATTGAATTCATATTTTAATACCGAGTTCAGCGAAACTTAAAAAAAAAAAAAAAAACGTTTTCCTTTACTTGGACCGTTTGTTTACAACAAATTTTACGCATATATTTAAAAATGTGTGTCTTTATTATGTTTATTTTAGAAAATTTGATAAACGATAAATGAATGATAGATGGTGTTTTGCAGGCGTGAATCCGTGGAGGGGGGGTGTTTTAGCCCTTAGCCTCCCCTCCATTTGTGTTTCCGCGCCTGGTGTTTTATAAACGAGCTGTTGATGTTTCAATCAAAACGAACAATAGAAAACGTCGTCTTAAATCAAATGTTATAATAAAGATTGTGACGTCTGTACTTTTCCCAAACGCGTGCTCGATCGGTATGTTTTTCGTTTCTCGAACGGTCCTCTGCGATTTCGTTCGTCGTCTTCGCCCGGACTCGATTTATTTTCGTTCGGGTACGAGACGTTTACGGACGCGAAACTATACACAGCTCGTCACACGATAAGCGCGGCGGCGCAGGTAGAGATGATGCTCGGTATGACGTATCGGTTTGTAGACACGATGTACACGGTAGATAATGCGGCGCACTATCGTATTTTTAAAGGTCACGTCGGGACCGAAAGTCTCCGTAGAACACAAACGACACGTTATTTACACGAGGCGGGGGAGACGGGAGGAAAGGAATAATAAATAATAAAAAAAACGAGACGAGTTAATCGAAAGAAGAAGAAGAAGAAAAAAAAGCGTCGTGTACGCATAATATATTATACACGCGCGATGATTACCCGTGTCTGCCTCCGTCTGATATGGTATCCATGCCCACCCCTGCCCTCCGCCAGGCAATAGTATAGTGTGTCGAGAGAGAGGACCCCTTTTAGAAGGATTATTTTCTTAGCGATTCTCGTTGTAGTAAAACCTTCGAAGACTCTCGCGTAACATATATACGTATACAATATTAGTATATTATATACATGTATATTTAACGGCAATCACGCGTCACGTCGTCGTATAATAAATGAAATTAAATGGGAAAAAAATACACACACACACGAGCGCGAGTAATACACCGAGTTCCGCGGGCGAGTGTGTGTGCGTGTGTGTGTGTGTGTGCCTACACGTACTCGTATAAACGGGCGCGAAATCGGCAGGTGATTCGGATCCGTGGGAACGTCTTGTGGCGTGTATGTGTGTGTGTGTGTGTGTGTGATGTTATTATTTTATCATTCCACCTGCCCGCGTTATTGGCTAGCGTGGGCGCCGGGTTTAAAATAATGATAATAATAGTAGAGGTACTATTTATTTTTATTTTTTTTTTATTTTTATAAAACAAAAACGCGATCGGGTAATATACGCGCGCGTAGACGACGTGGCCCGTTTTTCGCCCGCGCAATATTATCGGCCAACCTTTCGGTCTCGCGTCGTATATTATTAATTGTTTAATTATTATAAAACACACAAGTTTTTAGATCGCCATAAAATATCTTAAACTTTTATAATCGACAGTATTGATTTTCGAGCTCACATATTCGTTCGAATAAATCGGTTTTTACATTAATTATTATTCACTTGGTTCGGTTGATATAATTTATTATGATACACTACTATATTTGGGGTTCGGACGATTTCGCAAAAAAAATTAAACGAGTTTCGTCTCGTCGTTATTGAGTGACCAAAAAAAAAAAACAACGTGACATCTAGACGATACATATTTATATTATTCCATTATTAGTTTACCACTTTTTACCGATCAATCATTATCGTATTCAGATTGAATTTGTTATTCCCGAGTTAATACGTCTCGGCCAATTAGTAAAAGCGTTTCGCTGCGGATCGCGTGCACGCCGACGGCGAAATTGAAAAAAAAAAAAAAAAATCGTCTCGTCCCAAAACGATCGGCGACAAACGATAAATTTTATATGATTTTAATTACCGTTCGTATAATACGAATGCCTCCCCGACGACCCGCCGTCCACCGCCGCAGTACGTAAAAAATACCAGAGACCAATAATTAAACATTATACGTATTTAATATAACGCGCCTGTATGCGAACAATTGTTTTCGATTAATTAAAACGCGTATATTATTTTAAAACAAAACGATTATAATTTCATCGCGATTTGGTCACGACTCGTTATTTCACGTCTTTCTAAATATTACTACTTCGTTTTTGGTACAAATATCGACTTCTTGAAAAATTTTCGCAAAGATTCGCACAAGTGGTACGCAACAAATGTTTTTTTATGCGTTCCGGTTGGTCCAGTGTTGATCGTTCGAGTGTATTATATATAGTTCGAGTGAGTTTGTAATATTTTACCGGCCGGCGGGACTGGAAAGTATAGTCCCATCGCCCTCGACATATCGATATTGTGATTCCGAGCCGTGAACATTAAGATATTATTTCGGCGTTTTTTTTTCAAACGTCACAAACACGTGTAAATTTCGTTCACTCGTATATTGTGTACAATTTGGAGGTCGTAATATTTTATTTTATGACTTTCCAACAGTAATATATTTATAATATATTATACACAGCTCATAAACGTGTACGAAATTTAATCGGGTACACGAGTTCGTCGTGGTGATGACGACGACGACGATGATCCGAACACGGTTTTTCGACACGAAATCTTACACGCCGCGACCGCGATTATAAAATAATATTTATTCTTAAGTAGGTACATCGCCGCGATCATCATTATTACTATTATTATTATTATGATTATTACGATTATTAAGTGGCCGTCGTCGTCGTCGTCGCGGTATTATAATAACGTAATAATGTGCGCGCCTCTCGCCCATACATTATCGAGTTGGTAATCGGACGAGGAAAAAAAAAAAACTCGACAAGGGTATAAACTCCGTCGATAATGCGATATTATAATACTATGTGTGTGTATGTATAGTCGAGCCGTTTCGGGGAAAGCGACGTTTTTAACACGTCGCGGGTACCGTTTTTTTTTTTTTTAATCCGACGGCGGCGGCGCGGTGTGTTTTCGATCGATCGACTATTACACGGTATAATTATTATACTTATCGCCGTACACGTGCACTGACACAGATCGAACGCGATACAGTTACGAGACAATCGAAATCGTCGGATTTTATACGTGACGCGTCGTTAAAATAATAATATTATCATCGCGCCGTCGAGTGATTAAGGTCTCGGTTTCAAAGACTGCGATGTTCTGGTACTCGTTCGTACCAGTGCCGCCGCGGCAGACGCGTCTCGCGATACACAGCGTAATTTATTCGTACGTATGGCAAATATTATAGTTTAACGCGAGCGGGCAAAAGAAAAAAGGGGCGAAACAACAGATTTACGATGTGAAAAACGACTCTTATTATTCGTCTCGAAGAATAACGGGGAAATTCGCGCCGACTTTAACAATACATTTTTATAAAATATTTTAATCATACGGTTTTTTGTGAGGATAAAATTCGTTCGGCGCGACGTGTTATTTAAGCCGCGCGATTATTGAATTGTTGTTTGTCTCTTTCTTTGTGCGGCGATCCCGAGAGATACATACGTAAATTATAATAATCGTACCGGCTTTACGGGCGCTCTTTAGAGTATTTATCTCAGTTTCGAAAACCAACGCGGCGACTATAATAATATTATTATTACCTACGCGTGTTTATATTTGGAGAGAAAAAAAAAACCGTTAAACTATATCTAAATCGGCTCGACTTCCAGCTGTTCTGACGTAATATACACACCACCCGAGTACGTGTGCACAACATTTTCGTATTGTTAGATATTATATGTTTTTAGAAAATGTAAATGTTCACCTTTATTAATTATTATAATACGTTTAAAAAGAAATGTTCGATAGTGAGTATGGTAGAATATACGTATAGTGTCGACTGTTATTGAATACGCGGGCATGATATTATCATTCGATAGAGATAAAAAATATTATCGCGTTGTAAAAGAGAGCGTTATTCAAACTATTTATTTCGACAGAAACGCAAAAACGATTTCAATAAAATAATACCGCGCGAATCGTTACAAAATACTGTATATTTTCGACATGGTTACTTTTAACACACCGTATACAATGATATACTGGCGAGCAAGCGACCGTGATGTCATATATTAACATATTTTATAATAATAATTATTATTATTGTTGTTTAAACGCGACGAACACACGGGCGCTGACTATAACGGATCGCTGCGATGACGCGACCGCGAGTCTTCGTTATTATTCAACATACGAGGTGCATATCGCATAATATAAGTTTAAACTCGAACATGACAACGTCCGCGTCGACGATAGATACGTATATTGTAACATGCGAGTAAATATTACGCGGTGTTTTTTTCTTTTCAAAACGGTTTAATTGTAATTTCGATTGCATAACGATAAGTGCATCGCGCATGTGTACACACGACGTACGTACGTACACGTTACAATGTTCATCACCTATTTACAATGTTAAACGCATATGGTGCAACGCGCGTTGCATTGGTGTTTTCACGTATGTAAAAATACCGCAACGTATGCACATCATAATGCTGCAGATGTACGCGATGCGACGACGACGCACGTGTGTGATGCCAATTTATGCGATATAAATATACGCATATATGTACATTACACCGTGGAAATAAAACGTTTGCGCGCGACGTGTGAGCGGTAAAGAGTCTATTTTCGAGAATAAAAACTCTACGTAAGCGCGATCCGGGACGCGCGTTGAAATCTCTCGAAATGAATGGTAACGCGTGGCGGCGGGGACACGCGAGCGCGTTTTAAAAATTAGAAATAAAAAAAACCGTTTTCTCTGCCCGGGGCGAAGGACGAGCGTTGTTCGCGAGGGATTTGTACGTACTATACACATTATATACCATATCGCCGCGATACCCATGCAATGCGATTTCCGACATCGCACGCGCGTTTACGTAACATTACATGTTATTAAATGCGAATTTCGCGTGCGATGAACACTTGACGCGGTTTCGCGCCGGCCGAAAAACGTGTCGACCCGGAGCGACCGTAATATGGAGCGTCAGAATCGTAATTTCTCACCGTGCGTGTGTGAAACAGCCGCCGCCGCCGAAACGGTAACGGGTATACCGCGAAACGCGACGTAAATTATACGAATTCTATTGAAACACGCGGATAACATAATATGCGCTGCACACCCTGCGAAAAATTCCGCCTACTTTCAATTCGTGTTTTCGTTTTTGTAAATCAAAACGATTATTTAGGACCTCCAGAAAGTAAACGAATCGCCAACACGTTTTTAATCAAATAAGAGATCGATTAATACGTACCTAACTGTATAAAATAACTCGTATGACTTGTTTTAAGCGCGAAATTATTTTAATTACTTGTTACGGATAAATAATTGATAATTATAAGGCGAAATTGAAAAAAAAAAAAATTAATTAAACGATAAAAATGAATAGGTACCTACGTATTTTTCAATTCAAATCGATTATCAGAAATATTTTTGAAAATAAAAACGAACTCGACGGAGATATGTTAACGAATTATTACGACGGCAACACAAA
This sequence comes from Drepanosiphum platanoidis, assembly GCA_948098885.1. Lineage (NCBI taxonomy): Eukaryota > Metazoa > Arthropoda > Insecta > Hemiptera > Aphididae > Drepanosiphum > Drepanosiphum platanoidis. The sequence continues at coordinate 13,859,691 of OX402531.1, forward strand.
AATAGAGATTATATCTCATAAAATCATTATAATAAAGTAGGTATCAACTAATAACCGATGTGTTCCATTTTTATACGTCATACGATATATAAGTACTTAAATAATTAAATTGATTTGTTTTAAAAATGTATTTAAATTTTGTTTCAAAACGAAAAACACGTGTTTAAATAATATAATATAACGTGGGAAGAAAAACCTCGAATCGTCGAAAAATAAACGAATCGTTAACACTTATTTAATCAAATAGAAATTTAAATTGTACCCATTTTAAAACTGTTAAATAACTCGTAAGACTTGTTTTAATTGGTAATTATTTTAGTTACTAGTTATAGATAAATAATTGGTAATTATAAAAAAAAATTTAAAAAAATTAATAAGTACGTATTCTTGATTTAATTTGATCGATTAACAGATATTTTCGGAAATAAAAACGAACTCGACGGAAAGATGTTTACGAATTATTACGACAGCAATACAAAAATAGAGATTATATCTCATAAAATCATTATAATAAAGTAGGTATCGACTAAAAACCGATCTGTATACGTCATTGGTGAAAAAATCACGATTTTTAGTTAATGGGATGGCAAAAATATGATTTTCGTGAAAAATGGGGCGGAGTAGCGCTCGCTACCCCGTAACGGCGCCTACGACCCACCACCTATCTATAGACTGTAAATAAATAAAAAAATCGGTACTACTTACGGCCTGTCGGTGAGTAGCTGTTGTTGAGTTTCGGTGTTCGTGTTGGCTTGTGAAATAAAGTAAGTAGATGGAAAAAAATCACTAGTTTTTACGACGAGATAAATAATAAAAATCGACAACACTATTACGAGCACTATTACGGAGAACAATTAAAACCGCGATGTTTAAACCGAGGAAGAACTTTCCGAACCGCGGTCGACACTATACTGATCGTCTGCGCAATCTGCAGTGACGAGCTGCTATATTTTCGAGCGTCAATCGATCGGTTTGCGCACGCAACACGGCTGTTATTGGTCGGGCGGCGCTATCAGCTGCTCGGCTTTCATTGGCCGTGTCCTCCCACGCAGGATTCTCATTACGTCACTTATTCACGCAAACACACCCACGGTTATTACTAATATTATTGTTACATGATTATGTATTCATAACAAACAATATTATGTCATTATAATTACGTAATACCGGCTGATTTGTTCGATTGCTATACGTTTCCGGGGGAAAAAATCACGTACCCTCCTCCCCTCCATCCATTAAGATTTTTCTACTTTTTCCAACGCCAATGTTTAGTGCTCGATTCCTGCCGAATCCTGCCGCCACTCCCGGAATTCCTGCTCAACCCCCGACCCCGAAAAAATAAAAAAAACTATGGATGGCGTTGGAGAAACATTTCTTTTTTTTCTGAATCCAGATCTGTCTCTGCGAACGAACTTCAACGCCTTTCGTATAATTCATCTACATATTATAATAAAACAAAACAAATAGACATCGCATTGACACGACGGAATTATAGTGTACAGTAATTACGTATTTGCTTTCCACAGTAATATCCATTATTCATTAATATTCACTAATATTTCACTAAATGTGATGAAAATGAAAAAAAAACTAAAACAATGCGCGTAGTGATGGCGCGTTTTTATTTTCGACGAAAACCAACGTTCGGCGACAAAAGAGGCATAACGATTTAATCTGTTTGTAAATTACTTCCGGTCTTATGTACGCGCTAATATACTAGCTAGACTGGACACCGCGGGTCTCGTAAACCCAAAGAAACCGTTATAATCGTGCGTGAAATCGCGGTTTTTACATTTAAAATGTCACGTGTGTTATTATAATTCGTTATTCGGATTTTAAGAGTCAACGACACGACCGCGGTCGAATAACGTTTTCTATTACTAACTGAACAAAAAAATTATATAAACATGAAATTCACGTATTTTCTTAAAGATTCAACAGTAATCCTATTCGTCGCGCAGGTTATTATTTTTTCTAATTTAAATTTATCATATCGCGTCTATGGAGAAATAATAATTATTAGCCATCACATCATATTATTATAATTATTATTATTACAGTTGTTTCTATCGATACTGTTTTCTAACGTGTTTTGTCGACGAAACCGATAGTGTTGTCGTGCGATATTTCCAAACGTGCAAACGTAAATACGCGATTAAAAAAAATAAAAATACCACGTTTGATTTCATTTCGTAGAACAACAAACTCAGTCGACGTTTATTCTGCCGAGAACACGATACTGCACCTGAAACGCGATGATTAATTTTAAAAATATGTTAATAACGTAACGGTATAAATAGTGACTAATGGCCGTACAATGCATTCTGTAAAACTTGCAACGATTCGCGCATTATTGATCGTCCGATTTGCATCGACCGACGGACGACGAATGCAGATCGATAAAATGCACCTATGGAACGGTCTGTCGATTAAACTCGAGAGTTAGATTATACTTAACATAGTCAGCCAACGATGTTGATTATTTATCGTTGCACAACTACTGTAAAATGTACCGTTGGTCACTTTATTTATTTCAATACAATATTAATTTTATTCATTGAAAAAAAAAAAGAAAAGATCCTGCTAATCACAGGATCGTATTATATACGTATTTATATGCTATTATATTTATGGCTATATGAGTGTAGAAAATTAGATTTTCTTGAGTAAGATTTCGGTTGGACTTAAATTCAAAACGTATTAAATTACGCTCGAGAAAGTGTTTTTCTAAAAAGTTCTCTCCCCAAGACACCGTAGGATCCATTATTTTCGTTCTTTTTTAATTAATTTGTTTTTTTTCTTTATGATTCGGCACGTTTAGCGTTTTCGTTGACGTTATTTTACACATTTACATCGTACCGTTTGTATATATTTCTCATTGCATATTATGAATATAAATAAAATTAAAAATACATTTTACTGTCGACAAATTTCTATCCGGTATTGCACGTCAATCTCGTAAGCGTATTATTATTATGGTATTTAAAAGACATTTAAGTCCAACGGACCGCGATAAATAAGAATCTCGACGGTAATTTCTGTCAGTCTCGATAAAAACAAGCGTACCGCCGCCGCTGCAGTTATTGTATGCTATTGCAACGTTTAGGCGCACGTCTACGAGTTTTCGACCGGTTTTCCAAGTCATAAAATCGCAAGAGTTGTATAACGCGATATTGCCAAACCAAGAGATTCACGCGTCGCGGCGTATAAATTATTATTTTCTCCTTGAGCGATAATTTATATTCAATTTTTTTATTTTTTCTTTCTTTTATGACAATGCAAATTCAATTTCGACTATCTCGTAAAAAGCGATTTCGTCTGCGGCGCGCGAGACTTTATTTTCGTTTCGTCTGCGGCGCGTCAATACAATGTATGCGCAAAATAAATAGACAAATAAAAATGCCGATTGTGAATTGAAAATCACTTTTGACGGTCCGAGAGTTCCGCCCGCTCGGCATGGAAATCAAACGAACACGCTAATACGTTATGCGCGACGGAATAAATGGAGCGACGCGCTTTGATATGACTTATTATGCGCTTTATGCAGTCGCGTACCTACGTATACGTTCGCGTAACCATAAAAGTAGACGTACGAGGTTGCATTGTCGCGTGCGTTTAACATACCACATAATATCATAATGTATTATTCAGAGTGCAACAAATGCGAACAAATCGTTCCGAGTCGTTCGGGCGAAACGAGTCGGGGCGGCCGGAGCGACCACCACTCGTTTGAAAAAAAAAAAAAATATTACACTCTTCTTTAAAATAATATTTAAAAAAAAAAAAACGAAACTGTTGCGAATTCCAAAAGTCGATTGCTCAGAAACGTAACCGATTCGGAAGTCCGAATTCGCGTCATACGCGCGACGACGTTGCTATACACTCCTTTGTAGAAACCTACTTTTATTATTAGCTCGACAAACGGATCGACGGAATATTGTTGCGTTTACATATTATACGTAAATATATAATATATATATATGTATATACATGACTGCGAGGTAGAATTGTTACTATTCATTGGACTGGAGACAATAGTTCGATTGTAATGTCAATAATGATTCTGAAACTCTGTTATCGAGTTATCTGCGGATTTATGTTTCCGCGCGTTCGATTTTTCGATCGATTATAGCGACCGTTGAATGGGTAGTTTCGAGAACCTAAGAAACACGCGTCACGTCTGCAGAGCGTTTGTCACGTCACAGTGTTCGTATTATAATAAGCGCGCGGACTTGTATGCGGACGATAAAACGTGATCATATCTACCCTCGAACCGCGGCGACGTTAAAAGTCCGCTCGACCACAGGCGAATCGCAAAAATATTGAAAATTCTCTCCGCGAGTGCAATAGGCGCGTTATTTTTTTCTCCCCAAATAGGTTTGACGTTTTACATCATAAACAATTGAAAACGCAATATTTATATAATTCAACGTCAGGCATTTCAACAAACACATAAGCGCACGACACAAATCCGACATATTTATCACAATAGATTTTTTGAAAACTGGACAATTTCACAACGGCTCGATTGAAATTCAGATTACATTTTTCCCATCTAATTTTGAAAATTCATTAATAATCTCATCCATTGATATAACAACCAGTATCCTTTTCAATATTCACAACTCCTCACAATGTGCCGAATCTTCATCGGTCTATACGTTTTCTCAGCTAACCTCTTACGGGACAAAGATTGTATTTCGAAAGTGACCAATTTGAAAAGGGCTCTAAATTTAATTATTCAGTCGCACGGCCATCGCAATGTCGAACTATTATTGAATACGTTCTATATGTTTTTTCTTTTTCTTTTACCGGGGTTGCTAACACACGAAATTCGGGAGTGCTAGACGCCTCTTACAGTTCCCCTAGGACCGCGCCTCGGTCGCGACTACGCGACTACGCGTAGATAAATACGAATAGTAAACAGTCCCGCCAGCACGTATAACACGTATTATAATACTAATATTATCATCGCTTTCTATTTTCCCGACGACGGTTGCGCCGGACATCTCTCGAGGCGATGATCCTTTGCAATCGATTACCGAATATATACAAATACTGTACTATTATTATATATTATGTACGACTGCCGCGATGGACTTGGTAAGTACGAGCGCACCTGTGCGCCTGCCGTGAGAACGCGTCGCTTTTAAAGACAGACAGTAGTGTGTGTACGTGTGTGTGTGTGTGTAATGGACTGGTCGGATTCCACGGCCGTCATCGCATCGCCGCCGCCGCCGCCGCCTCCTCCTATAGTCGCTTATAATATATATTATATGTACGCACAGGTACACACACACACACACGAGCGGCAAACGGCAGCATCGACGACTATAATATACGCGGAGCAGGTGCATCAAGTCGAACATGATTTTTTTTTTTCCTTCCACCAAATCGTTTTTTATGGTATGCCCATGACTCATGCGTCTACGCGCGCGTATATCTCCTTTGATTTGATTTTTTTTTTAACGCGACTATTAGTGGTGTATATTTGTGTGTGTGTGTGTGTGTGTGTGTGTGAAACCACCGTCTCAAGTAAAACGATACACACACACACACACACGTTAGTTAAACTCGACAAAACGATATTGTGTCATGTGCGAGATAAAAGGGAAAAAACTCACCGAGCGGGAAAGAGTTTTGACAAAGTTAAATACAAGTTTTTCTGTTTTTTTTTTTTTAACCCCTTTCTTTATATACATAATATATCGTACATAAGCATATATATATATACATACATATAATATATATATCTACAACATACATAGGACCGTTTATTCTGACCGCACAGGTGTCGGTTCGGAGACTTTACCGGTGTGTACACACGGCCGAATTCCTCGACGCGGTCTTTCACGTTTTCTTAGTTTTTTTTTTTTTTAGTTAGTTTTATTTTTTATTTATTTTTTATGAAAAAGTTGTCTTTCCCACCGAGTCTTCTCCGATGCCTACAAAACAGTCTTCGGTCTGGCCACCGAATTCCGTGCGATAACTCACGTGAGTCTTCATCGAAAAACTAGTTCATCGACTGTTACAATTTTATTAAATACACCTTTATTACGAGTGGTGTATAAAGGTGAACACATTTTATTATATCGTTTGGTATAATATTATTGTCGTCGTCAAAGCTGTAGTGTAGGCATTCGCCGCTTCTGACTCTGTTACTTTGGTTACAACTAGTCGGCCTGTGAACTCGATAATACTGCGTGTTTTTGTATCGAATAAAATTTCACGTAAAAATTATATAAAATTATGTTCAATGAAACCAAACTTTCGAGATGATTTTTCAATAAAATAATCGTCTCGCGAAAACAATTACAAATCACCAGCCAATCATATTTTCAAACGGACGGTTGTCGTAATATTTTAGTTTCACAATATATATATTACAACAATATCATCGAATAAAGTTTGAGTAGGGTTCAACCCCCTGCCTCAAGTATAGTCTTGTATACACATGTCGTATTTATCGTACGCCAATTTGTTTTCTGACAACAACAAACATCATTTTATACGGATATAAAACAGCACACGCGCGTATATTTAAGTCGTCCAGAGGAGGTTGATTTCGAAGTGAGGAGAACCGATATTGTATACATAATATTATGTAGTTTTAAAGCAATAACCCGTTGCGAGAAGCGCGTCATATTTACGTATATGAGAGCTGAAGGGACTGCAGCTCAGCCCTCTCCCTCAAATGATTGGAAAATTAAAAAAAAAAAAATGCATTCTCACCGGTTTCTCTCTAGTATTTCCCAACGCCGCCGCATAAGTTTCCTCGACTTAACGCTTGATACGAACGGCTATAAGTGTAAAATTTCACCATGTGTATTAAAAAGTTTTAAACACATATCGGATAATACCTAAACCGCAATCGCGGTATTCATTTCACAACCAAACCGCAAGTACACGCGAACACTGATAGCGATAAAACTGATTATTTATCGTTTGACAACACAATAACGATGTCGGTCGTCGCGATACGTGTACCCATCGGCGAATGCGGCCGATACAATAACGACCGAATTATAACCGCGCGGCGGCGTCGCGTCCAAAAACGGTTTCGTATGTGTAAAATTATCGAACGACGAATCTGCGCGCGCCAACGAAACGTTCGTAAAAGAAATCACGATTTTTTCTTCTTTTTTTTTAAAGTGTAAACGTGCGTTTACGACGACGCCGCCAATCACGTACGGATAGACGTTAAATTCGTAAAAATATCCTCCCGAAAAAGGCTTCTCGATCTGATAAATGACGTCGAGTATATAATATACGCTGTAGGCGTATAGTGAGTTGTGATGTGTGTTTGTACATAATCAAATAGATATACACGGAGTCGGACGTAAATATAATATACGTTTATGGTGCGCGTGGTATTTTCACCATTATATTATATCGAGTGTAATACATTTATATTGTTATCGAACGCCGGAAATGAATTTCGATCTGCTGCGGCGGAGGATCGCGAGGAGCGCGCACGATTTTCGGCGGCTCGTGTAATTGTAAGGCGGTCGTGATTTACGATATCGTATTATTGTATTACGGTGTGCGGTTTGCCGACTACACGTCGTCGTCGGCGGCGGTTTCAGACTAGCGTAGACGTGTGTGCGCGCGTATAATACATAAAGTACGGCGTATGCCTATGTATGATATGTGTATGTACGTCTATCTACGACGACGGCTGTCCGCCGGCAAAAAAAAAACATTGAAAAAAAAAAACCGTTTTCATTTCGTAATATGCGTTTCCGTCCCACGATCTCAACCCCGTCATTTATCATTTCGTCGTCTCCGCGGCGGCGGCTATATAAAGTAATAATATATTACGTACTCGGTGTAGGGGCATTATGATAATATTCTGTGTTCGTATTATCCAGTACCCATGGATGGGTGTTTCGGACGTGACGTCTCTCGTCCGACGGCCGTCGCGTATCGTACGTTGCGACACGCGTCTGAAAAACGATTTGAATCCTTAGGTGTGTGTGTGGAGATTTGCGGTGTTCGGACCGTCCGATATTGCTTATTTTAGTATTTGATCTGCCGAGCGAGCGTCGTTTTGCACGCGCCAAAAACGTTGGGCGCTAAAAAATCGTTTAGAAATATTCGAAATACACGGTAGTGGCGATGTCTCGTGCCGAAACACTTTTTCGTCGATCGCGTGTGCAATGCGGTAGAAGCGTTTTGCGCGCGTCTAGACTTTTGAAAACCGGTACGTTTCGACGTTGTACTTACGACGAGGAAGGCGAAAATGATCCGAGTCGAGACTCGCCGGAGAGAAAAACGCGTCCGAGAGATACTATTGAAATCGAATATCGCATATTATTTTATTATTATTACTATACGAGCGTCGTACGTGTCTCGTCGGGGTCTCGTTAACCGAATTTAATACGCGGTACCCGCGGCCGTAAATGTGTAAGAATCTTTCGGGAAACGAGTTGGGCGGGTCGTATCAGATTTCAAAGCAAACCAATACTGGACCCGGCGGTGTGTGTCTAAATATAGGTGCGCGCATAATAAATAAAACAATATATAACGCGTATTAATATTATAATATTATTATAATATGCGCGCGGTGCGATTTTTTTTTCCTCCTCTCTTTCGCGAACACGCCGCGTGCGTTTTAAAATATATTATTCTGACCCGACGACGACGACGACGTTAAACAATTGTTTTACTACTTTATTTTCAACTCTCTTCGAGGGCAGACGAAACTCCGTGTGGTCAAATTGAATGAGAAATATTTTTCCCAAGGACGACTTTTTTCCCCGGCCGTACGATTGACCACATTCCTTTTGTAGATGTAATAGGAGACATGCGTTTAAAATATTCGAAAATTCTAAAAATGTAAAAGCACTGTTCACACACGGCTCGTATCGTTATAATTGATCACCGCGCGTTCTAATGTTGTGCCAACGGAAACCGTATAAATATCCCGCACGGTAGCGGCGCGTTTAATACCGGCGACAAGCGTGTAATATTATAGTAACGCTTTATTATATTTTACATAAATTTTTTTTATTTCATTTTTGTTTTTCGTTGCTTTTCAAATCATTCGAGTAATTTATTTGAACACGACGTGATCGACTCGAGTTGGAATATTATCGACTTGGAAATTCCAAACGCTCATTTCCATTACACTGTTGGTATACTACTGCCACAGGTGACGATACTCAAAAAGCTAATGTTAATTTAAAGTACCCGATTAAGTGTCTATTTGTTGTCAAATTATTCCACTTGAACAAATGTTATTGTCCACATGTCGTTTTTTCCTTCTTTCCAGCCTTAATAATTGTTGTTAATTTTATAGCCGCTGCAGGACATATGGGCATCAGAAAAAGAAAAAAAAAGATCATTTGACTTAAACGTTTCCACAACATGTACAGGTCTGCATGAGCGTTATGTAACACATTGACTTTTTACTCCCTTCAAACACTGCTATTTCGGTTTTTCGGTAAATATAAAAGAATTGTGTAGCATTCAATAAACACGTGCGTTTATGTTTTAAAAATATAATTGCAAACAAATGTTAATTTTTAATTAAGAAAAAAAAAAAAGAAGAGAACTGCTGCGAAATTGTGAAGAACACGTGGAAAACGTTTGGTTCACAAACGTTTGTACGGTTTACGTGTGTCTCGTCGGAATCACGGAGTCGCGCAACGATCGCTGTCGGCAAGAGTTTTCGAAATGATTTCCAAACTGATGACTCCGTGGCGATGCGACACCCGATCGGGCACGGTAAAATATACATCGGATTGATTGCGATCGACGAAACGCGCGCGTCCTTGAAAATCAAAACGAATCCAATGTAAAACGATGGTTTTTGTTTGCGTACTGCGACGATTCCCGCGGTGACATTAACACATATTACAACAGTCAGTCTTCACGTGATATTATTTATTGCAAAAGTCTTTACGCACTCGTTGTGCACGCGTAGGCGTCGCGCGGATACGCATAATTTCAGCCGAACGCGGCACATATCTCGTCGACGTTTCGCTGTCGAATTATATTTGCCGTTCGACATTTCGTCTGCATCAGACGCGTAACTGCGCGCGACGCGCCTGCCGTTTATTGTCCGGCCCCTCCCTTTTCGTTTCCGCAACAATCGTTTCGGTAAAAAGATAAATAAATAATAAGCGACGAAAAAAGAAAGAAAGAAAAAAATAAATAACATTATCCTAATACACAATGTATTATATTGCGGTGCGATCTCCATAATCGTACCCGAACGGGTTCTTATATGTATTTACAATCGATTACTGCGTTGTCGATTAATCGACAGAGTCGATCTATTAATCAATCAAAAGGTTCTCGACGGGATCGGGGTGGGGAGAGATGGATAATAATAATAATAATAATAATACCTATAAATTACTGCCGCAACGGATGGCCGTCGTCAAACGTTAAATTATTAGCGGTCAGTTCGTGTAGATTAACCTTTTGTGTTTAACATTAATACGGCTGCAATGGCTGCTGCTGCTGCTGCCGCTGCTGCTGCTCGACGCAGAAGAATTATACTCGACGAGTATAAGGTACGTGTAGTGACGGCAACCCGTGTCAAACTTTGGCTCGTTTGTACCATTGAAGCGGTCGCGGAGTGCATATTGATTAATTTGTTCTCGGTTACCCGCGAAAAAAAAAACCAACGAGGAGACCATTAATCATTCGGCCCAAAACTTATTGTCGAGGTCTTCTGTGTAACGCGAGAGTGCGTATATAAGTATATAATATTATGCACGTGTGCGTATTTATACATATTTATATACATAAAACGTTTATTTCGAATACTCGTATTTTTGACAAATAAACGAGCGAGGAAAAACATGCAGATTTCCAGGTTTCTACGGCCGGTCGTACCTATTACGGCCGATTCACGCGATAGATTATAATAAAACCAATAACGTTAATAGGGTTTAATCGAATCGTTATAAAAAAATAAAAATACGAATATATAATTTAATAGCTCGATCGGACTATAATTAATATTTATAATACGATAACACACATCACAGGATCTATTAAGGCGATATTAACTGTGCATATTATTTAAGTAAACAGTGATTAGCGATTACATGTTTTTTTTTGTTGGTTAATCGAATGAGAGCATCGAGAAAAAAAATCCTTCTTTTCCTATGACGGAGTCGACGGTTGTTTGTGAAATATTACACAGAGTCGGCGGCAGTGCGTGGCATCGCGCGTCTGTATATTATTATTAAGACTTAAGAGGATATCTCTCCGCAACATCTGTGTTTTGCCGTATACGTCTATCCGAAACGCTACGAAAACTTAATTTGTTGCGTTCAAGTCGTGATATTATTGGAGATAAACCAAATCGGGCGCGTCTCGCCCGGATGATATACCTACACGTGTTCGCCCAACGAATTTTTCGTCGGTTTCAAATTGAGCGAACGTTGCAATTAATGAAATGGAAACGAGAAATATTTGGTCACGACGAAGTCGGTCGGATAATCAAAACGTATTTTCGTTTGGAACTTTACTCTGCTTGAAGTGCATCGAGTGGTGGAACACGTAATTGTTTCACACATGGCCGCCGAATTTTTTCCGTATTATTTTTTTCAAGCCACTCAAACTGATCAAAAATCTCCGCGTCTTTATCCCGCTTACTTTTTACAAAATATATAGTCATTATCGGCGAGTAATAAAAACAACAACAAAAAACGTTAAGGCCAAACGTTTAAGCCGAACTCAGTTACAAAAGTGTACAACTCGTCACTGAAGACACACGACTGCACGCGGGGGAGTAGTATAGATAATATTACGTATTAATAACCTACGATAATATCATGGTTACTTTGTTCGTCACGAGGGTGTAAACTGTCAGCTTATTGATTTTTCGTCACAGGTGGACCTTACAAGACCGTGGAAATTGAAACTGTGTAATAATTAATATTACGATAAGAATGTGAATTTCGTCGAGCGAAACGAGTTACGTCCATCAGAATAACTATTATCAAATTTAAACACGACGAGGATACTATTACCGATGAGCGCGTTCTAATAGAAAAACAAACACAAAGACCACTGCAAAACGGTAATTTTTTCATGCCAGACCAAATTTTTTAGGTAAAAAGACATTTCACGCAGCTCTGGGTATCGTCGCTGGTCTTCGGGTTCGGCAGTTAGCGGTCGTAAGAGTCCAATGTGTCACAGCAGCCCGAAGTGTGTGTATATACCGTGCTGCGGACCGACGACGGACAGACCGCAAACGTGGGTGTGACATCCTCTTAAGGAGTTCTGACGGGACTGCCGACGGACACACGAATTCGCAACACACGCGTATGCCATATATAGAAACTATAGGTACGACACGTGTCGTAGAAAATAACGTTGGATAAAATACGCGTTTTAAACCGCACTGTTTTCGGAATATTATGATGTCTTCTCGTTCGACGCGATATTTATCGACACGCGTTTTACCATCTCGTCCCTTAACGATCGATGAAAATTCGACGACGTCGCTCTCGAACGACGGTAACGCCGAGGCTCGAAATCCAAACCGCCCAATAGTAAGTCCAACTCGCGTCCCGCTTAGTAATAACAATATATTAGGTATATAATACGGGTATTACGATCGTTTTCCATTTATAGAAACTGCAGTATGGCGTTTCGATTCCCACATGTTTCCCGCCGCTATAATATGAGCGCAACACACACCGCACACATGTACGCCGCCGCTGCAGCAGTACCACGCGCGCGCGCAAAGTCTTTCTCACTTCCTCCCGGACGGCTCGCAGCCGCGTTACGGATATCCAGACGCCGAGCGCGGCGTATTCCACGAGGTTAAAGACTGTTGAGTTTTTTTTTTTATTTATATTTATTATTTCCTACCGACGGACAACAACCAACGCCGAGAGATGGCCCAACGGTCGGTTTTCGGACGACACGGCGCTACAGATGTTGTTGTAAACAGTCAGTCACACACACACACACACACACCTGTCCGACGATGTGCACATGTACGCCAGCCGTCGTCGTTACGCATTTATACGATATCGTTACCTCCGAACGACTGCTGTGAAATCGATTAAAAACTGAGAAAAAACCGCGTTGTTATCGTATGGGTGTTTGGGTGCTACCGGCGGCGTACGATTCGTTGAGAAATGCGCGTTTTCTCCTCGATATCAGCGTTTCGTAACGATTGAGAAGATACCGTTCGGATCTTGTAAAATCTCCCAGACTGTTTAAAAATTACCGTTTCGTTCTGAGCCGGCGGATCGTCATTTCGCATAGGTAATACTCAAAACCAAAGAACGGTAAGACGTAATAATATTTCTATGTTGCATTGGACACTATCTTTTTCGCGCACGAATTATTATAATCCTTGACAAAGCGAACGTGTCGACGGCAACGAACTAGTAATACGAGGTTTTGGAGGACAGTACGCATGATAGAAACGAAAAAAAAAAAACCAATGTTCTGTGTTTCAGAGATCTTGCCGTCAAAACTTCAAAAACGATTTTCCGACCGAAACGAGGAAAACGTTTGCGGCCGCGAATCAAACACACTGCTCTGCACAAGCGCGCGTTCGGCGAATTCGATTTAGCACCGCACCGCGAAAAATCGTCCTTACGACGAATCGATCCCGCGTTAGATCTACCGCCGACGGTTTGTATGATGGTCACGTAATCGAAGTAATCGAATAGCGACCGGCATACGAAGAACGTGGTCTGACGTGTGTTTTTTCGTGCGTCGCGATGGAGATTTTCGCAACGAAAGTTTTTACCGGCGCGGACGGCGAGTCTTTAAATACCGACCGCGTATAATAATAATAAAATGCATGAAATTATTATACTTTGCGGCTACGATTGCGATCGCCGGCGCGTTCGTCCTCAACCCGCGGCGTGCCGCCGTCACGTTCCTTATCTCGACCGCTCCGTTCACGTCACCGTCATCCTTGTGGTCGTCGCGCACCGCCGCCAGTCTCTTTTGCCTTGTGCCCGCGCCGCCGACGCCGACTCGGACGAACAGGACACGTTTGTGTGTGGGTATACCGACGGAAATTAAAATTCATTTTTCCTCCTCCCCGCCGCCGCCGCAATTACACCGCCGTGGTGTAGGAAAAGTACACGAATAAAAAATAAAAATCTGTTGCTGCGGCGGCGGTTGTAATAAATCTGCGAAACGCTCGCGCTTGTATAGTGTGTACACACGGACACGCCGCGCCGCGTCCGTATCGGTATGGCGTATTATAATATTATGGATATAATTCTGCGAGCAGATGCGAAACGGGAATTCGTTCCTTCCAGCGATGGAAGCGATACAGTGCGGCGTAATGGGTAGGTTCAAAATATTATTATCTCATACGTACTCATACGAGTATATGTATGCATATATGTGTGTAATATATAAAGGAGGTACGGCTTATTAAAAATACGCGTACGCGATTATGTTTTTATAGAATATATAATATACGTATATTGACGGGTACGTTGTTTCAGCGGTGATTTACGAGCAAAAACCGTGCATTAGTGTAAAATGACGTTGTAATACGAGACGAAATATATTAATATTATCGTTGGAAAATTTGTGTACAATATTAGTATAATATGATGATGATGTTGTGTAATATGCGAGCAGTAGACGGATTTGGATTAAGTTTGGGTAGACGCGACCGGTAGGCTATGGAGGGCGAATATTTATCTACTAACACGCGTGATAACTTTCCAAAACTAAGCGAGTTTCTAAAGTTTTACGTCGCGAAATTCGAATCACGGTTCAGTTTTGTGCATTATTGGACGTTATAGATCGAAAATGAACGTTTTAGAGGATACCACACTCGGATATAAATAAAAATAGGTATTTAAACTATATTCTACGCGCGACGGATGAGCGGCGGCGACAAACGTACAACAGGTGCAAAACGAAATAACACGAACGATACGTGTGCGTGTGTTACATGCGAGTATATGAGTTTGGAAATCGACCGAGTGGGAGAGAGAGCGAGAGAGAAGACGATATAAAGTTTTCACGGTCCGCAGGACGCCTGGGTGGGCGTGAGAGGATGAAACAGGAATCACGGCCGCCACACCGTCGTGTGAGTATTATACACCCGTGTACTACGCGAAATACGTCGTCCATGAATCCTGCGGCGGGGTGATAACTGTACCGCACGACCGCACGGCGGCGGCGGCGGCGATGGGATTTCGAAAATGACCGTGCGATAATTTGTTATTGTTTCGAAACGGCCGACGGTAATAATAATAACGATAATGATAATGATACACGCCGCCGTGTGTTTTGTACAATAATATCTCACAGGGATAGGTTTTCAGCGCGCGCGCTGTTGTACGGTTATGATATACGATTAGGTACTGTATTTTAATATGCGCCGGAACACTGCCAGGTGCGCGCGGCCCGACACTCGCGCTCCGCCCGGGCCCGCCCGATCCGCGTGGTATATCGGTGAAAATTATAGCCGGGAAACAAAAAAAATCTCTCTTCGCCACCGGGATCATCGCGCGGGATGGATCGGCGTTTGTACGCGTCTTTCGCGCCCTTGAACTCGATCCGAAGAAAGTCAAGACGTGTGAGAACGAAATGTTATGATTACGATACACCTGCGTCCGTCCCCCACCCCCCCCCCCCCCGGTCGGCCAGTTAATATTTTACTAATTACCTCGTCGCTTCTGTTCCCTCGCGCTGGAAAAAATTAGTTCGAACTGTATACGACGACGACGACGGGAAGATTGTTTGTAAATACGAATCGGAAAAGAGAAAAAAAATTTTCGAAACGTAAACAGAGAAACACGCCGACGCGCCACGCGCCACCACCGCCTCCTCCGCCGAACGATTAACAGACTCTCGCTCACAAAAACAAACTGTTATGTCTACGACGATAACATAATAATATCGTCGTACGATTTAAAAAAGGGTATAATTATATAATTTACGGGGTGAGACACTTAAACGGCCGATTTTCAAATTTCAAAGATATAATTAAAAACAGATTTACTATTCGTCGATATGGTAGAACGAAATACGTACATATTTTCCATGTGTTTTTTTCCCCTCTAATCATCTCCTCTAAAGCTCTCTTCGTGCCTTCCATTACACCGCGTGTAGTGTAATATTTCCAAAGCGGAGTGCAGCAATCTAGAAAGAGGATTAACATACGAAAAAGCGATTAATAATATGATACTCGAACGATTTACTTAATCATCGCACGTAAACACACACACTATACGTCAATACACTTGTTTCCGTTAGGATTTAGAGATATAATAACGTACCGTTTGTTTACCGATTTGTCATACGTAGATTTGAACCGGGGGAGGGGGCGGCTGGTCTTCTAGGAAAATCCAATGGAATTCATTTGATTTATTTGTATTTCCCCTTTGATTGATTTGTAAATCGAGAATCAATATGTTGTCGAAAAGACAATATTGTAGTTCGTTAAAGTACCTAGTTCGCTTGGATTCAAAAAAAATATTATTGTTTCTCGCCCAAACAGCCACCACCGAATTTACATCGATTCGAGTTTACGGAATATTATACGTATGATTGTAAGAAATAGAATTTGACCACGGAGAGATTTATAATATAACTCGCGCGTGTGTTTACGAATCGTATATAAGATTGGAACGTATGCCTACTGTTGACGTCAGTGGTTCAACAGCAGGGATAGATCTTGGCAGATGGTTATTTTGGGTATACAACAGAACAGTTCCCGACACGTTTGGGCATTGTTATCACGAGAGAAAAAAAAAACAAATTCTAGGTGGTCCGATAATAATATTTAACGCATTGTATAACGGGGACTCGTAAATCGAATACAACATCGAATACCCGTAATGTACGTTATAATATTACAATAATCGTCCGCATTAATGAGAGAGAGAGAGAGAGAAAAAGACCCATCTTAATTGTTACGGTTCGTTCGACGTCCGATTTTGAACAAAAGTGGAGACGAGACTTTTTTCCCTCGTCGTTTCCAAAAAGACGACAATCGTAAAACCGTAATAACATAATATATGTATTACATACCCGTAGTGCCGCACCACGAAGCGCACGTGTGTGTCTCCGGGTTTGTGCGGGGGCGCGCGTTGCACACGTTCGGTGATTTTTCTCGACCATCTGCGTGGATTTTCGGGAGAACGGCCGCCGCGGCGTTAATAAAATACGCGTCGTCGTGTAATTATTGCGCGACGAAAACACATTTTTTTTCTTTTTATTTATTTTTTTTTACGACCGAAAACCAACCCTAAAACCGCTTGTAGAACACGGCCCTCGGGGGCCGCTCGTCACGCGGCCGCCGTGTCACATAAATATAATATATTTTTAATACACTCGTAGGCATCGTATATTATAATCTCACGACGACTTATTACACGTCGCGCGCGTTGAGAAATCAATTTTAATACCGACCGACCCACGGATCACGCGCGTACGAAAACGTGCTCGTATAATACAAATATAGTGTATAGGCACCTAACCCGCGCGGTCAAGTATCGATTTACGATTTACAACCGCGTCTCTTGTCGTTTATTTATATTATATAAAAAAAAAAAATTCTAGTAAACGCGTTATCATCGGTATAATATTATTATTATTGTATGTAACGCGCGTGTGGTGCGCGCAGGTGTTGAGCGTGTGCGTCGTCGTCGTCCGCTGCTCTAGTTCGGCGGGCGGTGTGGGACTTATTCGGGCGGACAGAAATCGTTGAGAAAAAAAAAAAAAAGCTCTGCGTTGGAAAATATTTAAATTATAATGTAACGACGCACGCCGCGTGGGAAAAACACATAATTCAAACTCGGTCGATTCGTTTTATATAATATTATATTATACGTGTGTCGCGTCAGCCACCGCAGTTTTCGAGAGAGAGAGAACTCGACGCCGCGCGTTTTTTGCGTTTAACGTACGTTGGCGGCAGATAGCCCGACTTTTTCGGAACGCCGGAGAGTTCACCACAACGATATATCGACCGAAAAAACGTAGAGTAACTACACTCCGGCTATATAGCGTATAATATATAGTTATTCGTTCTTATTTGCCTCGGTTTATACGTTGATATTTTCAATTTCGATCAAATACTCCGTACTGTTGTAGCGAAGGCGTCAAATCGTTGACATTTATTACCATATATTGTCGTACATCTCTAACAGTGAATTAAGTAACTCGTGATAATGTATAGAGACAACGAAAAAACCAGAGTCAGGTCCGGCCTCGACCGAGTCTCGTGGCAACCGACAAAAAAAACCGTTTGCGCGCGCAGTGGAATTGATCCGTATATTATTGTTTGTATTTTGTAGATTATTGTATGTTATTAGACAATAACATTACTTTTTTGTGCTATACATATTGGAAGTTTTGAGTTTTCGAATTTTTTCTTCGTAAAATATCAATAAAATTATTTTCGCTCGTCAAAAGCTCTTGAGAATTTTATGAAAAGTTCCTCGTAGGTTTATCTTTCTTCAACGAAAAATTTTCGGAAATACATTGGAACGATTTTCTTATATAAACATTTTGAATAATTCAAATTTTGCTGACAATTTATACAAATCTGCGCTAACTTTTTCTAGCCGACCCATCTCTTTCACTCGGCATCGTTCTTTTTCGAGACGCAATAATACATCGGTCTACAATTTAAAAGACCAATTCACCTATCGTCTATATCTCATTCGTATCTTGTTCTCCACTTGACCGTTTTTTTTTTTTTAATCACATTATTTCATCCAGTTTTCGAAAACGTAGGTCGGAATTTCCAAAACTCCAGGGTGAAATGACCTCACTAATGAACTGAAATGTCTAATGATTTGAAAATATTGTATTCCAAGTGTCTCTGTTGAGTGAAATAAAGAATTTTTAATGATTTACATCGAATCTTTGCTATTTTTAGTGCAACTTTTGGATACTTTTAGCGCAATCAACTGCGATCGATTCTATTAGTTTTTTACTGCGACGACATCCGAGCCGTATAGTCATTGGCGTGTAGCACTATCGCGCTCGCGCGCATAATTATAAATTCGCGAGATACAATGAGAAGTTTTTGCGAAATCGCGCGTTTGCCGCCATAATACCGCCCACGGACGAACGATCCGAAAACCCGTTACCTACTATATTATTATCATAACGCGTATGTGTACGTTTTGCGTATAGTTTCCGATTTTGGTGGGATCGAAGTGTTTCGTTTTATTTTTTTTTTATTTTCATTCCCGGTGTCTAACCATAGATAGACACCTCGCGGGAGACGAGAACGGGGCGAACGCGACAAACAAACGACACGCGCGCGCGAGCGATGTATATAAATGCTTATTAATATATATAATTACACACGTCTGCGTCGAATTATTTGTCGTAGGATTTTGATTTCACTCGCCAGTCGAGCGCGCGTACTACTCTCGTATATCGTTCGCGTCTGCGGCGGCGGCGGCGGCGACGTCCTACTCTAAATTTGTCTCGATGATAATCGGTTTTATTTTTTATTTCTTCTTCTTTCCTAGCCGCTCAAGTCTATATAAGAAAACGACCCGAACAGATGGTTATCCTTATGCGACGCGCGCGTCCATGTGGTCGGAATACTACTACTATAATACAAACACACGACGTCGTCGCCGCGTCCGCCGACCGATTATTACTATTACTATTATTATTATTATTATTGCCGTCGTACACGCACATTGTACGCGCCCGCCCGGCGGAACAACTGCTCGGCGAAAACCGTTTTTCCCGCGCCAATTCCCGCGATATCGGCACCGGACTTTGGCCGGTCGAACTTTTCCGCCCGCGCCTCGCATCCGCCCCGGCGTTCGGCCCGCCGATGTCCGCCCCGGCCCCGTCGCGCTCGCATAGCGCTCGCCATGTGCGCCGTATATTATATGCGCGCGGCTACTCCTCGCCGCTACACGCGCGCACACACACACACGCATATATGTATAGCAAGCGCGCGTTTCCTTGTTTGTAAAACTACAATTTATTATTACCTTTTTTTTTTTTTTTTTTCCTCCAACCTTCCTTCTTTCCTCCGTTCCTTCGTTATCCTCCGTCTTCTCGTGCCGTCCAGGTGTCCGGCACCCATAATGGAAATCCAAGTCACCCCGGCCGGCTACCGAACGTCCAAACTCGTTTCCACTTGCCGCCGCATAGTCGTTACGCGGCGGGATCCGTGCGTCTATAATAATACGCGCCGCCGTCCCTATACGTCCGTAGAGTCGGACCGATGATTCGTCGTATCTCTATATACGGCGGATCGCGGGCGGCGACAGAGTTATTTGCATTCGAATAGGACGAAAAACTTGCGACCATTTACCCATACGTACTCGGTGTGATTTGATGATACGATCGCGCCCACCTATCGATTTCTCAATCCAAAATATTATCTTCTACTCGCTGCAGAGGTCATTTTTCGAAATTCTTCTCGTTCATCGATGGAAATCGACGAAAAATGACAATTTCCTAATGCATTTTGGTATACGAACAGCGCGTAATCGATAGAAAGCCTCGGTTCAGGTGTCCAATTGCTAAGGAGTCACCCGTCTGAGGCTATATTATGTGCGTTTGATTTCGGAAACTCGATTTGGTTCCGCGGAGGACATTTCACCGGTTAAAGCATGCTTATGACACGGAATATTTACAACTCGATGTAAACAATCCCATACTGTTCCGCCTACAGGGCAGTTTTCATTGTGTTTAACGGTTCTTGACCTTTTTACATTCCAGTTCCACCGACAAGTATCGAACATTTTCACGTGCCACTTGAAAGACAATCGAGTATTCACTCATTCTATAGATCCCGAGCTAAAAAGTAATTATTTATTAAACTCTAACGGACTCGATGCCGTATGTTCATATATCTTTACCGATACTATCGGAAACGACCTCCACGCTGTCACATTTACCATCTGTACTTATTTTTTATACAACCGGGCCAAGTGTTTACCGCGTGTATTTTGAACAAACCAAATATCTAATATTAACAATGCCTCTAAATATTTTTCGTGGCTGTTCGCTTCGCTTTTCGCCGATGAACTTTCCGCATACCATTCTATATAGTTTCTTTCAAATGGCATTAAAATAAATGCACTATATGGAGCGAGTGCAGATCGCAACACCTTAGCATGGTTAACCGGACGCGAAAACGAACATTTTATTTCGATATTTATATCAATCATTATGTTAACTACTGTTAGATGTGGTTTTATATTTTCGTGTGTCTAATATTTTATATATTTTACGGTCCACTTTGATGAGTTGCGTCTTGAGATTCTATGTGGGCGTATCGCGCGTTTGTTTTTATACTTATGCGCCACACAAAACGCCCCAGCGGAACTGTGTGCCCGGTGACTAAATCTGCAGGAAACGAACGATCTATGGTGATTTCTCGGTGAAAAAATGAAAAAAAACCCCGTACACGCGTCGACTCTCCGCGACGAGTCATCGCGCTCGCCGTGTAAAATGTGCACGCCGTAACGTGTATTATCGTCGAACGGGAAACCTCGGGACGTTTTTTTTTTTTTTTTTTTAAACACGCGCCGCCGCGTCGCCAAAACGGCATATTTTATTATACCTAAAAGGTCGTAAAGACGGTCTTTTGACGACATAATAATAATAATAAAACAAATATTACGCGTGGGATCGGCACCCAGCCGTCGTCGAGCGATCTGCACGGAGAGAGAGAGAGGGGAGAGAAACCATACGCGAGAATATATTCACGTCTGGATAATAAAGCCGGAAAAATATTAATAGGTACGCCGCGAGTGTGTTCGACACGGAGATATTATTACCGCCGTGATCCGTTCGAGGGCTGTAAGAAAACGAAACGCAGACTTTGACGACGGCAAACACACACGCGTCGGCGTGTATAAATACGAGACCAGGACGTCGGCGTCGTACGATATCGGTGCGGACCGCGCCTGCTGCTGCTGGCGCTGGTGCACGTGTGCACGGGGCGACCTGAACGCGCTAGCGCCCGCGTGAAAATACGAGTAAAAATAATAATAAAAATTCGTGCGGCGCGCGCGCGCGCGCGTCGGGGAACTCTTGAAAAATCGTTTCCACGTGTTCGCGCGGACGGGGTGGGCCCGAGACGCGTGTGATCGAACGAGCACTGTAAAACGGGTCTGTGCGTTATATATTTGTGTGAGTATATTATTATCGTGTTGTTACGCGTCGTCCGGGTCTCGCCGAAGACGCCGGAAGGGTGTGGTCGACGACGGGCAAACGCGGGCAGACGGCGGCGTCGCGGCGGTTCCTTTTCGATTTTCCGCGCGCGTGTTAATACGCGATGTTAATATTATAATTTGGAAAAAAACGCGCGTCGCAGTTGCACCTCGGGAACGTCCGAGATCGCAATGCATGGTCGCCCTGCACGGCGAGACAATAAAATCAATAGTCACTGCGTACCCTAATACCGGTGCTTGATTAGGAGGAATGGGGCAGGTGCCACTTCGGTTTTTCAAATATTTCAACGCGTCCCTTCTGATTTTTCAAAAACGGAACTGTCGGCACTCTTAATGTTATTTAACTCGTAAAAACCAAAAAAAACGTATTGATAAAATGTTATTGGGTTGCCAAAGATCTGTTATCGTCTCGTCACGATTGTTGGCACAACGAATTGGGTTTGTTCGTAGAATATGAACATCAGCGCTGCGCCACACCGTTCGACTCGAATGAAACTATGTGAAATATTCGAATTTGATATTATGTTTCTGATTTCACAATTAATAAAAAAGTTATTATTTATGAATTGTTGAAGAAATTGTATAAATTGTAATGACGATTGGTGGGCGTGTGCAAAGCTGGTGTGCAGCAAAGTTGATGAGACTTTAATATTCCTGGGGTCGCTCATGGTTTTTATGCCTCTTCTATTTTTTTACGATTCGGGCACTGCCTGAAATACCTATACATATTAACCTGTACAGATATTTACTGTTTGATATTTACGTTTCTAAATCTGTTTTCAGGCGTTATAGATAGACAGCCTCAGTCACACGCGTATCATCGAGACAACCAGATAATATTATACTTAACATTACTGACAAAATATTACAATAACGATGATACGGTTTTAAACATAGAAAATTGAAAAATTAATTTTAAACAAATAATTGAAACAACGACTGCTTCTTTGGTCACCGATTTTCCAAAAGTCGGCCAGTGTAGCGCGACGAATGACGTCGAGTTTGATAAAATGTGAAAAAAAATAGGTTTGATTTTAATATAAAACGTTTTGTGTATAATAATATTATTATTGTACGATGACAGCGTTCGTCATAACAACCAATTTTCTATATCCGATTGTTGGCACTTTCAATCATTAATTATTTAAAATTTGAACAGACCATAATTTTCTAAAGCAATAATTAATTTGTTCCGAACAAATTTCACACTGATCACTGACGACAAGATTGATACTGTAATTTTGGACGGAACTTCGGACAGTTCAAGAATCAAAATGGTCGTCCAATTCTTAATCAACATGTTTTTACTGGCGCTCTGGGTGTACATCCACGCTATCGTATTGTTATCGCTCCTCGCCTGGTCGTTGGTGAGTATATCAGCGTTTTATGTTATCGTCCAGGACGTGCGCTCGGCGCGTCACATCGCACGCACCTCGCACTCTCGCGGCTATTATCAATCGTTAAGGCGTGATATGTTATTCGTCCGCGTTCCTATTCTGTTACAGGTGTCCCATAGATCCGTGAGAATCCGAGGAAGATCCATAATAAACATCCCAAAGGAGGTAATATATAGATCGTTGTTACGAACGTTTCGCGTAAATCTAATTGGGCGCGTCGTTTTTCAGACAAAACTCTACGGCAAACCTCAGGCCAAAAACGACGAGAAGAACGACAACAACGACGCTGGTCCTCGTGACCAGAACGTCGTGGTCGGATACGTTAAAGTCGACAGAGTCAACGGATTCGAGAAAGCCGTGGTCAAATACGACCAAGTCCAGAAAGTCGTGACCGAAAACGACAAGGACGACGACTTGGTTACCGAATACGACGACTCGCCGATGATATCGTATACGTCGTCATTGACGTCACTGCTCACAGTAAGTAAATCGGATCGCGGACGACTCCGTTCGGTGTAGTGCATATAATATGTGTTTTTTTCCAACGCCGACCGCGTTTGCGAACCGCGAAGACATTACAATTATTGCGCGTGTTTCAGGTGATTAACATGTACACGACGAATTCTTTAGTCGCCGAGAAGGCCGAACTCGTAGACGACGATAGATTCGATCCCGATTTGGTTGCCATCGGAGGTGGCGATTCCGACTTCGATTCGGCTACCAATGATCCCGAAATCGATGAGATGGTTTCCGAAATGAACCATTTATTCGAAAGGGTACGTGAGAATTTGACGACGGTTCGAACACCACTCGCCTAGGTCCTGATTCTGCTCCGATTTCTATAATTCACTGAAATCTAAAGTTTAAGACAACGTTCAAATCAATACGCTCCGTGGTGTCTCCTATACTCTATTTTCTATCAAATAAATCTGCTTTTTCATTGAAATGTCCAAATTAACGTACGTTTATTGAATACTTGCACCGGAAGGCCAAAAACGATTTATTTTTTCTTTTAAATTACTCTTTTTCTTACATATTTTCGTAGTTTCAAATACACTAAAGAATGTCGGTAGTTTTGTGTTTGTCGGTGGACACAGTAAAAAAAGTAACATTTTCCATTAACCGGGCGACGACGTCCACTAGGCGTCACCAGGGTCAGGACATAAATAAATCTCACTTAAAAACGGCCCGTCGGTCTTCAATAAAACAACTATTTTTCTAACGACGACGTATGAATATCGTCCGGTGTGCCCTTATTTTATGTTATTAATTTTTGTCTTTAGTACGAGAAGAATTTCGGGACAAAATTAGTAGCCTACGATGATATCGACGTTGATATCGACGTTGATATAGACGTTGATATAGACGATAAAATAGACGTTGATATCGACGATAATATCGACGTAAATATCGACGATTATATCGACGTTAATATCAACTATGATATCGACGACGTAATCGCCGAAGAAGTCGAGCAAAAACCAGGTAAATAATTTACTACTATACAGTATACTATACTTCCTTTACGTATCATATAAAACAATGAATCTTTTTCATGTCCGCGATAGTCTCGGAAACTAATAATCCGACCGTCATGCGGCTATTTTTAAAAACGAGTTAATCGCGGATAATTATTCTCCGAGTTAATAAACAATCGAGTAATTAATAATTATAAATTATCGTAAAATACGTATAGTATAATATTTATCGATACTTTGTCAATTGATTATTCTTTCTATATTATAAATTTTGCCGCGCACAACGTCGACAATAAATTTAATACGTACGTGTTTTCTTTTCGAGCCACTCAGTTTTTTAGCACCTAATCTCGAAGTGACAAAAAGAAGATCTAATCTTTTATACGGCATGACACGTGCAACTTTTCTATTAGCAATGCTATTGATAAAACATGTGTACATATCGACGTAAAAAAATTCGTAAATAAAATTAATAAATAGTACAATCCGAAATCTAACGCGCCCTGTTTGCGCGTTGGTTTCAGCTTCGATGATGGACAGCAAACCCGAAAAGACACAGGAGATCGAGGATTCGAAGGAAATCGAGGAGCCGAAAGAGACCGAGGAGCCGAAGGAAGTCAAGCCGCAGGAAAGCAATCCACAGGAAAGCATTCCGCGTGAAATTCAACCAATAATGATGACGGCCGAGGTGGTCAACGGCACCATATTTTTCTACCCGATCAACGATTAGAAATGTCCCGGGATATTTTCACCCGGTAGAAGGATAGGGGAGGGGAAGGGTCGAAAAATATCGTCGCGAATACACTTGTTTGACATGCCAATCGCGCCCCAGCTACGCCGCTGGTTCGAATCGGAACGCTTTTTTAATAATTCGGGCGACAGCAAACACTCCGATTAGGAAATATTTTTTTTGAAGATTCGTCAGATTTAATTCTGTTTTTAAACGAACGTTTTCGACGTGATTACCAACACTTGTATTGATCGCGCAACGCGCGTTGTTATTATTATATTTACGTGACAATACCCCATACGACAGTGATTTGATTTCGATACTCTTAAAGCGTTCGAATTTTTCAAATCCCCCTTCAGTCGGTAAATCGCGAGTTCGATCCAAACTCTCTGACTGAGCGGCATCTATAAAAAGTGTACGTACTCGAGTAAAAGGAACGACGACGTACTATAGAACTGGTTTTTACGCTGTCGGTGAAAATTTTCGTCATGACGGTTTCTTCAAGACGTGATGGAGATTAGTTTAGACACGAATCTCTATTTCAAAGACGAATTCATAACGAATTTGCCGACGGCGAAAATCACCAAAATCGTACGTCGTCGTTCTAGTACACTCCAGTACATAAAGTATATCAATACACGCCTCTCATAATGGGTACTATTATTCATCATATTAGTCACATATTAGTTTGGGTCACATATACAATAAATTATATAATATATGTCACAAATATTTATTTTTTTTGATCAGAATTTAATTCGGGACTGAAAGGGTTAAGAAAAACAACAACGAGTCAACGTGACATCTGAAATTTAAAGTCTGATTCTTTAAAAATTTCAATTTATTCGAACTATTCGTCGGTAAACTAAATATTATTATAGTTAAAACTATTAACAATTAACTCGAATTTAAAAAAAATTAAACCCATTTAAATTATTATTTTATTGTTTTTTTTTTACAAACTATTTCGATTTGACATTTGTACATATAAAAGTAATACAGTAGAGTCTCGCTAATCCGGACTAGATGGGACCGGACTCTATCCGGATTATCGAAAATCCAGATTAAACGGAATGGCGTTTTTTTTTTAACTTACTAATAAATATTTTTCAAAAAAAAAACACAAATCTTAATCATGGATACTTCCCGAATTATTTCGTAAAAATTTCGTATAGGTACATATATATGTACCTACAATTATGCTATACAATCGGCATTAATATAAATAATTTACGTTATACGAATATGTATATATAATGTGTCCGGATTAGCGAGACTCTACTGTATTACTTTTATATGTACAAATGTCAAATCGAAATAGTTTGTAAAAAAAAAAACATTAAAATAATAATTTACACTAATACTGTATTACATTTTTTTTTAATCAAACGTCAACGACGATAGGTAATTGTTATTGAAAAAAAAATAAATAGATAAATAATATAAATGACTAGGGGTATTTTTTATCTTTTTTTATCATAAATACATTTCTCGGGGACATTTTTGTGCATTTTACCTCAAGATTCCATTTCATTTTAGCGGTTTTTTTTTATTTAGGTTTTATTCGCACATCAAAGTCCGGGCCCTAATATTATAATAGCTCATTTTTATTATGTATTCGGTAAAGTCACATTTACCTCGTACAATAGGTCGCGTCCATTTTACTTCAAACGATCAGCGCAGCGCTCTCTCGTGGTGCCTGAACTCTCGGCTCGGACGCCAATACAAATCGGGACGCGGCGCTCCGCTGCGTAAACAAAATTATTAAAATTACTTGTTTTTAATAAATTTGTAAATCAAATGTATATTATTGTATATTTTGTACTATATTATAAGTGGTTTTTACCCGTTTTCGATCCTTTAAAATCCAAGATTTTTCAAAATCCTTTGCACGCCCAGACTGTGATGAAAACATATCCTGAAAATTTCAAGTCCCTATCATAGTGGCTGTGCGTTGTGAATCGGTCGGTTGGTCGGGACTTTGGCCGCTATATAAGTATATAAATAAATATATAATGAAATAAAGGTCTCGCCTTGAGTATATAAAGAGTGCAAAAAAAGTCACTACCGATTTCGATTAAAAATCATCATCGGGTGTGTAAAGAGCGCGCTGTTTATGAGTTTAATATTAAAATATAACTACTTTATTTATTTTCTATTTTTTATAAATAAATAAATGAAAAGTGCAAAAGTTCACAGACGAGTGGAAAAGCTCGAGACGTTTCTCTACGCAATCGCGTGCCGTAAGATTTCGCCGGGCGGCGATAGCTATATATGGGTAAGTGTCGAACACAGTGCAATGACAACAGATAATAATAATAATAATTGTGCGCGCGTAATTGTTGGCGTGCGGCGGTGGTTTCTCCAGTATAATATTATTATTGTGATCGTGAAAAAGTCATCGGACGCGGCTCGTTAAATCGGCGACCGGGAAACACGACGACCGTCGTCCTTTGGCGCCGACCGACAATAACATCTTAGCGCCGAGAGTACGAATCGCGTGTTGTATCGCTGTCGCGCGAAACCGTCACGATCGTCCCGGCCGACCGCGAACACGTACACAACAACGTCCGACGGAGACGACGGCTCCTCTCGCGACGAGGTCCTGTCGCACGCGAGGCCGTTCTCCGAGTCCGCGCGAGAAAGTCTCTTTTATCAGTTTGTTTTATAAATACGTAAAATATATTATTGTGTACTATTTCGGTTTATCGCGCCGAACGTTTTCCGCGAATCTTCGTGTCGCCCGCCGGGAATTTACTATCGATTCGGATTGGATTAGTTCGGGATGTATCGAATAAATTAAAACTGTACAGTACGCGGCCGTCGCGGTTCGTCACGTTTCGATACGAAAACGCGACCGTGTGTTTATATAGGAAAACGCTTTGCATACATTGTCGCGCTAAAAATTTCCATACGTTTCGGTGAGCAATCGAGTTGTCCACCCGATAATGAGCGATATCAAAGCTATATTGAAAAGATACGAATTTGATAATCGGACGCGCTCGGGCGACGCCTCTTTGGGGCAGGTCCCGAATTCCACTGTCTCGTCGGGTGGTTTGACAATGAAAGCGGAATAATTTTGTTCGTTTACCTTGACTCTGAAGACGGTCGCGACTATTTTGTCATCGCACACAACACTGATGTTAATCGTTCGCCCATGTATTGATAATTGAATTTATTATTATATGTATTTATGCGGAAATGTATCATCTATGAAGAAATCGTAACCGCCCAATTTCTTTTTCTGTTTAACTTGTAAAAGAATCTTCTCTAGATGGAACGCTGATTGATATCATTATTCCGCTATTAATTAAAACTTTTTTCGTTTAATAAAAAAATACTGTCAACAGTGTCAACTTACTATCGTGTCGTCGTCTTGTCAAACGAGTATTTACGAGAGATTGTTAGGTATTGAGAAACGCTAGGTTTTGACGAAAATGTTCATGTCCATTTTCTATTTTTTTTTCCAATTCTTCTTAGCCGATTAAACTTGTAGTGAAAATTAAATTTTTAAAAAAAAATTCGAATTCAATAATTATAATACAGAATATATACGAATATAATAGACCAAACTGTACTCCGTCATTGATAAAGCGATACATATTTGATTTGACAATTTATTTCTCGTTTCGGGAGGGGGGGAGAGCACTCAAAGCCCTCCGAAATGCGGTCGCGCGTTTACTCGCACAAAATTTTCCATTTTTATCGCGCATAATTGAATACAAATTACCGTCATGTATCTATATAATACTCGTAGATATTTCATCTTAGAGACCATAAAATAAAGTCTGGAATCCGAACAATGCGAAACCAGTCTTTGAAAGAAAAGTTTTCAGCAAATAACGTTGACGAATTCATCATTATTGTTGTCATGCACCTAAATCAATCGCGGGGACGCGTGCCACACCGTTATCCCGTCGTCGTTATTATAATATACGTATTTACAAACAAGTGCGTCCAATTACGAGCGCCGCCGTTTATTTATCGAATCTATTTGTACTTGGCGTTTAAACACTTATATACCGTAATTAAATTGTACCGCTGGTGATTTGCGTATTATATTACCGTAGAGCGCAGAGAAATATGCTTTTCACTTCCCTCTTTCGAGAACTCCGGCAGGTTCAATGACTCCGCGACGACAGACCGTGTAAAATATTACAAGACGAGACAGCCACTTTCGGGTTGGTTATAGCTGCGTTGTACGTGAACAATAATAATTATGATTAGATAAAGTCGCCAAAGTTTTCCCATTCTTCGATTAATAAATATTATTATTATTAAGATTCTGCGCTCTTCCTCTCCCCTTCACCGAAAGGCGTCTTCCGATATTCGGAATACGGATTATTGGCTGCAATACGCAGGACGCGCGCAATAATATTTTTTTCGATTCCAAAAACACACACAGGTAAAACACTGGTATTATAATATAAGAGGTACGTTGTACGCGGGGCGGCGACGTGGAATACAACGTAGGAACACGAATACGCGAGATTTTTTGTTTTCGAAACGCGATCAAATGTCGAAACACTTAAACATCCGATCTCGACTACGTTTATCAACAAAACACGACTTGTTTATGCGATCGCGGCGCAAACAATGGGCGGGCCACGCGTGTTGCCGATTTCGGATTGAAAACATTTTGCGTCGAGGGCGATTATTATTTGGTTTTTTTTCCATTGTTTTGTTTCGTGTTCGCACCAACAGAGTCGTTACCGCCGCCGCCGCGAACAATAATTATTGTTATTGCAACGTCCCCGAGTGTCGCCGGCGTACGGTAATTATATTATAGTATTGATATTTCAATGATATCGTTCGTAGAAATAAAAAAAACATACCAAGTACATCACAGAAATTTGGTTCGAAGAAAAAATTACCCGAAAATACAATGCCGGACGATCAAAAAAAAAAAAAAAACCTCGAAACGATTGATAATTATTTATAAAACAAAACAAAAACGTTTCTCGTCGTGCCCGAAAAAAAAAAAAAACGGTGCGAAAAATACAATAAAAACCGTACGTCGGCGAAGGAGCGCACTCGATACGCAACCGAAGAGGAGCCACGCCTAGGCAACAGTTATGACTCGTTTGTGCGGTTTACGTCTATCTAGTTTTTAAACGGATAAAAAACGACTGCCAAAGCCGCGCGAGTAATTCACGCGATTTTGTTTTTTTTTCTAGTGCTCTTGTTGGAATTTTCAAACTTCGGTCGCCGCACACGCGACGCGTCGAAATGTTTTTCGATTCAAACGGCCGAACGAACGTTCGAAAACAACATGGTTTCGATGCGTGCCGAAACACCGTGTATTTTTGCCGTACGTCTGCAGTGTCGGCGACGACTGGTCGCGCGAAAATTCGAGTGAAACGTCTTGTTTTTTCTTTCTCTTCGGAAAAATCGCGAGAAAAATAAAAGAACGAACGTCGCAACGAATCCGTCTCGCGTGGTCGTACACGCGATACACAAAAGTGCGCGTAATTTTAATTCGTCTAATCAATCCGATGGAAATTTACGTTTCTGTTTTTCATTTTACGCGCCGCTGTCCGTACGACAATCGATATTACGATATTGCGCGGCTCAAATATTTCGCGCCGATTAATAATACCACAGATAACCGGACACATGTTTACGAGCTTACGTGTTCGCGCGAATCTCGTTTCGACGACGATTATTTTGTTATTTTTTTACGTATTATTTCTAACGAACTGCGATTTTTCGACTTGACCGCGACAAACCGTGGCGCCACCGTTGTCGCGACGCGACGATCGAAATACGAGAAGTGGCGATACGTTTTTAATGCGCCGCTTGATAATAATAATTATAACTCGAAAACAAGAGTGCATAGAGCGAACTATTAAAAAAATACGTCGTCTTTCGGCTGTGGTTTTCTCGTCGCTAAAAACAAAGTCGATCGACTCTTAGAACCGCGTTACGTTTTAAATCAACGCGAAGCGAATCAAAACCAATCGAATTTTTTCTCGTCATAGTTTTCATCGATTTCACTGCTTGAGAGGCGCTTCGCGTGAGGTCGTGTTGCAAACTAAATCGCATTTTCCCCCGTGATTTCGATAAAATATGTGTTTGGTACGTTTCACCGCAGTCCTATTAAACCACAAGATAACCACACCCGTTTACGAGCAGCACAGAATGACGTGAAATAAAATTCGCCGGAACCGTACGACACTTTGATCGTTTCAACAATCGACCGGCTGTTTTGATTATCGCCAAGGAAGAGGACTTTATTAAAAAGTCGACTTCTATAAAAAAAATGCCGATTTAGTCGAATTTTAAATGGTGATAGACTTGATGAGTACTGCACGAGCGCTCCTCTTCGACAAAGTGTTTAAAACGAGCACGAAAAGATAAATTTACAAGCGGAGAACGACGACTAGGACTCGAATTCTCGCGTAAACGCGTGTTTTTCTATTGAGTATATTATGTACGTGATTCGACGAGATTAAATCGGGAACTTCCGAGCGCGCTTCTTCTATTTGACAAGTTTTTTAATATTCTGTCGTTTGCGTGTCCGTGTAAGTCCGTGCGAGTCCTAGTGTGGAAACGACTCGAAATAAATTATATATCGACTGAATTAAGACGGTAAAAAAACTCGACTGGAACGAAAACGTCGGAGCGAATGGAATAAATCCCGAGACGTAGAAAAACCCACGTACGGCCGCGGTACGACTTAATTTCTCGGCAAACGTAACGGAATCAATAAACGCCGAGTAAAAACAGTCGAATAAAAATTTCACTTTTGGATTCATTTCGGACGTCGACGACAATTTCTCGGGCAGTGAGTTCGCGACGATTTTTTTTCTCCTTTTCGTTTTGTTTTTTCATGGTGATTTTTTTTTCCGTAATCCGTTCGGTACATTTTCACTTGTATTTTCACTTTAAACAGTACGCATTTACATACACACACACACACACACACACACACACACACACACACACACACCTACCTATATAGTATACTATTGGTGCACGTTATTTCTCGTAACGATCGACTGCGTAGTAATAATAAAGTTATTCGTAAAAGAAAAAGTTGTACGTATTTATATATATATATATATTATATGTATATACTTATGTATATGTATAAACGATAGCAGATAAAAAGTTTCTCCGTCATTAAAACGGTGTCGTATTTTGACTAGGTTTTAAGAAACACACCTTGTGTTATTTTATATTTATAAGGGCTATAAAAACAGTAACTGTATTGGTTTTACAGCACACGTGTTGTGCACGGTGTATATAAATTTAAAATTTTTAGATCAACTACACGAAAACAAAAACGAGAAGAAAAAAAAGAATATCTCGTAAATTGCAAATTAAAGTAATAACAAAACACAATGTACTTTGTACCCGAAGGGAATACTTCGAGTACGCTATACATACACACACACACATATGTATATATATATATACATACGAGTATGTATTAAATTCTCTTCGTGTTATATAAAACATGTTTCATAAAAAC
This sequence comes from Drepanosiphum platanoidis, assembly GCA_948098885.1. NCBI lineage: Eukaryota > Metazoa > Arthropoda > Insecta > Hemiptera > Aphididae > Drepanosiphum > Drepanosiphum platanoidis. Next base: position 13,892,900 of record OX402531.1, read on the forward strand.
AATTTATTGTGATATTTTTTTACTATTATGTACACACACACACACGTTGAAATAATAACGCTAATAATTCAACGTTTTCATAGAAATAAAGTGAATTACTGCAGACGTCATAATATTATCGGGACCTTGAGGCAGATTTACAGTAATTACAGTAATCCACGCATTTACCTATTCACAGCGACGCGAGTAATTTACGAGTCGTTTGTGATCTAGCGGGGGAGTTTTCACGGCGTTTCGACTGGGGTTCGGAGTACGTCCGTTTATTGTAACACACAATATAATTATTATCTTATTTACCCTCGCTCGAAATACACGAGTATATATTATTATATATGACTCGTGATATTATACAGATGATGTTTATTTCGAACGAGACGGTTACATGGGCGAACTCGATCGGAGACGGGATTCGGGATTTTCTTGCGTTTCTCGACGCGGTAAATAAAACGAAACAAAACGACGAGTTAAATTTACGATTAAAGACCGGCAAATATAGGGAAAGAACCGAGAAGGAAAGTTTAGTTATAAATAGATAACGTGTAGGACACACCAAACCCACGCACGGATTTCTCACGCGAAACGTAACGATCCTCCGGTTCGCGAGGACCTGCGGAGAAGACCTCGACAGTTCCATTTCGATGCAGAAAATACAGCTTCTTACGAGCGAGTAAACCTTAAACCTGCCGCGCACTCATGGGCGACGTTTGGGCGACCGACGGCTGAAGGCGACGATTACTATTAAGAAATACAGTGACGATTCTATTTGAGATTCTGAACGGAGCGAGATAATTATTATCGGCTCGACGTACCAATAGAAAATAATAACAAACACGTAATAATTGAGAGTGCTTGGAAATGTCTTGTAAATATTTCATCCCGAAAATACCAAAAACCCGATTTCAGAGGGGCTTTCTATCTGCAAAATCGGTCCAGCCGTTTAGGACTAGTTTAGTGGTATATATATCAATATTTATAATATGGTAAATATTTTTTGAAAATATCAAATTTGCTTATAACATTTGTTGACGACACGTGTTGAATGAAATTACGAAAAAAAACCAACAACTATGTGGGACGTCTTTTTAAATATGACGGTCTGAATTTGATTATTTTCCGTTTAAGAAGTGCTACAAAAGATTCACTGCGGTGAAGAACTCTGCACGTGTGCAGGTCGGACGTGTTTTGCAATGAGGGTCGTCGTCGTTATAATATATTGTGCAACTCGCGATTTTTATTTGTCTAATGCCGGAGGAGAACTGTATGCGGGCCGTTCGTTCGCACTCGACTGACGCCGTCACTGTTTTATAGTGTCAATATATGGATGAAATTCGATCGACACGATTTGTTTCGTTTGTCCGCGCGCGTTAACCGTCACGACGACATTGCTGGTTTTTTTTTTATCAACCGTATAAGTACCGTACATACATATATTGTACGCGTGTTTACATTTTTTTTTTTCGTCGGTAAATTTAGAATTTCGATGTTTAAGCCTTGACATTTCGACGCGAGGTTAATTATTGAATGTATTATTTAAATAGGTTTCCGATATCGTTCAGAAGCCGCGATCACGACGCGATTTTCGTCAGGTGCCTTTAAAATTCGAAATCGTACATTACACCGTGATATTACGCGATATCCGATTTTTGGTAAGAAATTCTGACTCAGAATCGTCTTTGGAACGCAACGAACAATCGCTCTCGGACGTGAACAATCGGAACCGAATTCAGGCGCCTCCGGAGCAAGTATGGAATTATTGAACCTTGAGCCTTGAGGTTCAATACCTGTGCTGATATATCGCAGATACCCAACAATAGACTTGGTGTGTCAAAACCGACGATTTTTCGCCTTCGATTCGATAAAACATACGTGTACGAAAAAAAAGAGAGTCGTATAAACTCATCGCCGCCAAAGTTCTGACCGCTGTGGTCACTTCCTAAATACGTCGCTATAGACAATATTATGGTATTACGGTGTTATTGATTTATCGTTGATAATCGCGTGAAAAAGAAACGACACAGTATTTTCGCTCGATTATACGTAATATTCGGATGTCTGACGGAAATGCGCGTGATAGGAGCGATGATTATTTCGACGATTCTAGGATTTAGACCCGATTCGTTCATCATAATATTACGGAATAGTATACTTGGATTTCGTTAAATCGTAATACAAATACGCGTTAATTTACCGTCAAGAGTGTAATTATTGTAAACACGCCAACAATAAATTAAGGCGAATAATATTTATACGATATATATATATGTGCATATTTAACGCTTTGTAAATACCTATTATATTACGTTTAAAATAAGGTTTTCGCCTTTCGAGGGCGACTCGACGAATTCGTTTTGTCGTCATAATAGACGCTTATTCCGAGTATTACAATAATAGTAATTATTATGGTAAATTTGGCTTTTGTTAAAACGAATGCTTTTCTCGGAAAATTTTGCCAATCACAAATATAGCCCAAAACAAACAAAAAACAAATAGAAAAACTTTTATTTTTTCGAGCATTTATAGAGAATCGATTGGTTTTTTTTTTCGCATCACATCGAGAGAGAATAATAATATTTCAAACGTGACCGGGTGAAGGGGAGCGCACAAGGTATAGCAGTGCGACTAAGGGGTAACTATAGTACGGGGCGATGGAGTAATTATTACTAAGGCGCCATCGTCGGAGAGACTTTGTACGGAATCATCGGTACGCTACACCATGGCGGGACTGCATTAGAAACTTAAACTTGGACTTGTTAAACATGAAAATGTGTTTTGTTTTTATTACTTTATTACGAAGATTTGAACGATAGCAATATTTATATGTCGTACGTATTATTTTTCAAAAACAAAACAAAAATAAGACGCGAGAGCAGAAACGCGCGATGGCGGTTGAATTTCGAACTATAAAAATAAAATCGTTTTTAAAAACTAGCCAGAGTGCGCGAGAAAATGTGAGATCGGATGATATGAATCAAAACCACTCGGATACGATCGGATTTTTACGACAAACTCATTTGTTTCGAAATTGTTTACATTCCGCGGTACGATGCCGTTCGACACACCCGTCTCACGACGACGGAGGAGCTCGCGTCGTCGCGTCGAAAATTAATTCGTATTCTCACCCCTCGCGGATTAGGCGCGGGATGAAAAAAAAACCGATAACTCTCCTTTCGCGTAATACCTACCCCCACCGACCGATTTAAACAAATAATTATAGCGGATTATACCAACTACATATTTGTCGATATATATATATATATTGTGTCTCGCGCGGTTGACATATAAATTAGTATTCCGTAACGCGTTGTCATGGATTTGCTCGCGCCGCGATTTCAATACACTTATTATCATTATGAATATGTATATCACGCGAGCGGCGCGCGAGTATTACACACGCCGTATTAACGTATATAATAATATACGGTGTACGATTTAATTAAAAAAAATAACAACAAACGATATTGCAATTGTGAAAACGGTTTGAGGCGATACGTTTGTGTGCGCGCGCGCGCGCGGACGAGCGATATTGGACTCGACGGCGGCGGTTTTTTTATTACGATAACGGACAAAAAAATTTTAGAAAAAAAAACTTATAACAAACGGTTGTATTCTGAAAAAATGAAAAAAATAAATAAAAACGGCACTATATAACCGCCTATGGATTACGATTACCATAACGCGTATTGTAATAGTACACATGTATGAAAATATAGTACAAAAAAAAAACAATTTTTGTAGCCAAACAATATCCGCGCGAGTCCCGGTCCAAGGGCAATCAAATAGCATAATGAGTTGTATTATTATTATTATCGTACAATGTACCTAGCTATTATATTGTAACACGCGTTCGAGTGTTGGATTTGCGAACGCGATTGCACGAAAAAAAAACGTCCAGCCAATTGTTAATAATTTAGGTAAAGTTTCTAGATTCGAGCGTATAATTATTATATATTTGTGATATCGATTTTTTTTCTTCTTCTTTATTATTACATATTATTGCTTATTGTTATAACGACGAATACCCGTGTGGTGCGCGCGCTAGAGAATACCCGCGGCCGAATCGAGACGACCGCGTAGACGCGTTCAGATGGCTGCTCAATTAAAAACGATTGGCAAACAAACGAATTAATAATCCGAGATATATTATTCGCGTCCAAAGTCCGTCTCGCTTCGTTTTGTATAAAAATAAAAATCCAACGTCTATCGCGCGTGCCGCACCGCGTGTGTACGCGTAGAAAAGGACGAGACAGGCTCCGGCATAGTCGGCTCGCGTTTTACAATATTATTATCATTCATCAACACGAGTTTCAGGGCTGGATCTAGAGGGGAGGGAGGGGGGGAGACGGAGAGTTTTAACTCTCCGGGCGTAAAATCGTCCTGTCCGTCAAGGGCATGAATTGTGTTCGCCGTTGATCGATTGGACGCTTCGAAAAATCATAACCGTAGTATCTACGTTTGATCGCATTCGAACGTCATAATATATTTTTAATAATAATTAATAATGAACACGACTCGTGTGCTGGTGAATTTAACGCGCTAAAAATCTTTACGGGAAAAAAAACACCTCGAAATCTCTAAATATTATTACAATACGAGTTTCAGGGTTGGATCTAGAGGGGAAGGGGTGACGGAGATTTAACTACGGGCGTAAAATCGTCCTATCCGTCAAGGGCGTAAATTGTGTTCGCCGTTGATCGATCGAAGGCTTTGAAAAATCATAACCGTATCTACGTTTGATCGCATTCAAACGTTATAATTTAATAATTAACGAACATGACTCGAGTGCTGTGAATTTAACGCGCTAAAATTTCAGTAGAAAAAAATACATTGTAATCTCAAGAGTAATATTAAATATATATATATATTATAGCTGACCCGGCAAACGTTGTTTTTCCATATATTTCTAGTGAATTTTTTAGTATAAAAAATAACTAACTTATCGTAAGTATTTGGGAATGGTGTTTATAATTAAAAGAGGAATGGAGCGATGACGGCCCATAAAAATAACAAAACGCCAGCCATTCGTTTATATAAAATTTACAATCTATTTATTATATTAAATCAAAATTACCACGCACTCACTGATCGCGTTGCATCTCAAAATCTAGCCCGTGAAAAGTTTTTTTCCGGTATGAGGGAGAGAAATAACGTTTTTCATTTTTAACCCTGTTTTACCCCATTAGGGGTTGAATTTTGTAAAAATCGAAAATGTAATAATTTTTTCACTTTAAATCACTTTTAATGTAACAAATTTAAGTACTCAATAACTAACTTATTGTAAGTACTCGTATATGAAAAGTATATGAAACACGTATATTATAATTTTAATTGAAAATGATTCGCAAAAAAATTTATAAACAATGATTATGGTTACTATGGTTACAGAATAGGTTTAAATATAAAACGTGAAATTTTTAAAAATATTTATGGTGGGGGCCACCCTTATCACCAAGGGGTTTAAACAATAGTTTATGTCCAATTCTCTGAGCTACCAAATATACGTGTATGAAAAATTTCATGAAAATCGGTCGAGCCTTTCCGGAGGAGTTCGATAAGAAACACTGTGACGGGAGAATTTTATTTATAAGCTAATAAATTAGATATCGATAAATAACCGATCTGTTGGATTTTTATACGTTTCGGGTGCAAAAAATCACGACTTTCAACTAAATGTGGCGAAAATCGCGATTTTTTTTATAAAATAGGGCAAAAATCACGACTTCGCTACCTCGCGAAGAGAGGCGACTACGACCTAACTTTAGACTGTAAATAAATAAAATTGGTACTACTTACGGCTTGTCGGTGGGTTTTGCTGTTGAGTTTCGGCGTCGGTTCTTTGAAATATAAAGTAAGCACTAAAAGATACACAAAAGAGACGATTAAAAGTTTCATCGGTCGTCGGACGAGATGAATAATAAACTGACGACATTATCGACACTATCACGGAGAAAAATTAAAACTGCGACGACGAACTTTCCGGACCGATGTCGACACTAGGCCGGTCGTCAGAGCACTGTGCATCCGGTTAGCCGACGTGCTTCCTCGCGAGCGTCTCTCGATCGGTAGTAGGCGGGTTTGCGTGCGCAGAACGGCTGTCATTGGTCGGCGCGATTTCATTGGCACGTAGTATCTCATATTTATATTCCTCATTACTATTGTTACATAATCATGTTGTCACAATGAACTATCTTATATAATAATTACGTAATACCTATTAATGACTAATCTCTTCGATCGTTGTACGTTTCCGGTGCGAAAATCACGATTTTTTCTATAGAATAGCAAAAAAAAGAGGTATTGCCTCGTGGCAATGTGGGGTGGCGGTCACTACCCCTATGATTTAAGGGAGACTATCATTTATGTTTGATTTTAAGCACCCCTGTGTCTTTTTAGTACACATCGCGGGAAAAAAGTCAAAGGCGGTACATCAAAATGTTTGACCAGAAGTCGGGAGACCTGTATTGCCCCTGCGTTCCCCTACGATTCAACTACTGCTCCCGCTAAACCTATTCTGCTCGCGAAAAAATCTCCCTTAAAATATTAACAATATAATATATATTATAGCTGAATAACCCGGCTTCGCCCGTGTGCAACTTTTTATTATTTTCATTTTTACCTCTTTTAACCCGCTTACCTCAGAAAGGTATTTGGAACAACTCTGTGAAAAAAAATTGGAAAAAAGTTAAATAGCGTCTTCACAAAATGGGAACATAAAAAAGGCCTGTTCTTTTATATATAAAATAGATAGATTTGAAATGGACTTGATTTTAATAAATAATTATTTTGCGAAAAATAAAAAATGAAATTGCGTTTTATTAGTTTGCAGCTAATTTTTTGTTTCGATTATTGCGCATTGAATAACGACCGTTGTAAGATCTCTAAAAGATGAAAATTATCATGGGAAAAAAAAAAAATGACCAAAGAAATTAACTTAAAAGTCAATAATATTAAAAAACAGTTTTGAAATCGAATTTATCGACACTTCTAAATCCAAACATTGTGCTAAACTACAGACCAAAGCGTATTTTGTCTGCGGGAAACGTTTATCCAGTATTAAACAGAGTGTACTTTACGCGTGCGCAAATATTTAGTCGGAAATTCGTGAAATATAAGGGATATACTAGATGATCTTCGCGAACGTTTCTCTCGAAATCTTCGACTCCGCGAATCCAAGTGGTAACAAATGTCGATCATAACATTTCACGGGAGACCGAAGCGCTGATACTACACAACTTAAAGCAGACGGGTACTCGAAAACCGACTCCCCGACCGGATAATAACCGGCCGTCGTCGTCGTCGAGTTGTAACGGAAATTATTATAGAGACGAGTCGTTCTAATAACTGTTGCTCGTTTTTTTTTTTTTGTTTTTTTTATTCCCCGCTAATTAATATTATTACATTATCTGGTAAATCTTCAAACGGCGTGACGAAAACACGCATCATCGTAGTAATAGTGTTATAACTTATAACATTATAATGTAATAATGTTTAAATACCAATTATTATTATTTCTCGATAATAATAATGCGAGCGCTCGTCTTAATTATATTGTGCCTCGGTTAAAAGTCCGATTAAACGTAATCGCTCAATCATTATATAATCATATATTGTAAGTACAACACTGCGGTACGCGTCTGCGAGTTACGAAAACAAACCGTACGAGCGAGATGGACAATATTATAACACGTTATTATCGTACACGCGTTTGATATTGTTATAAATCATTTATCACGTTGTTATGTTATCGTCTGAGTCGGGCGGTCGCGCAAAAACGCTACCTAATGATGATGATGAATAATAAAAAACAACGGTCATGACTTTCTTTCTGTTTTTCGTCTCTGTGAGAGCGCCTCAAACGAAACTACGAGTTAATGAGTGGAAAAAAACACACGAGGAAGCTGTAGACCGAATCCGACCCAGGGCGACGATTATTTTGGCGCGGATCGGGTAATTCTATCCAAGAAAACGGGAGCGGCTTGTCTTTTTTATTTCTATCGGACGTTTTTTTTTTTGCACAGACGACTATAAAATTTCATACGCTTCTTTTAAATTTGAAATAATTCCACTCCCGTCGTCTATCATGCGTCGAAAAAAATATCCTCTTTGGGTTTTCAAACAAAATCCAATATGATTTTCAATCACGACATAATAATATTGTTCCGAGGTCTTCTAAAATATTTGACATTCAAAAGTCCAACACGAACCCGATGTGGTATAGTGATATAATAATATATCAGACGAACGGGGTTCTAATCGATTTTTAAAAAAAACTTCAGTACCAAAGACCACGAGTCACGACTATCACGAGTACGTCCAATAAATCACAACATTATAATAATTACGTTATGTTTAGTCGGATAAATCTTTTGATTTTGAAAACGTACGAATCACCTTAGTTCTGGATCCGGTCCAAGAGACTTTCGGTCATGCCAAGGTCGAGTCAGTTCCGTTAGTATCGTTTGTGTCCGGTTAGTAGGCATGTGCTTCGTGGTAAGTTCGATACCATCACATAATACTTGACATCGCATTCGGGTGGTTCTTCAAAAGGTTGAAAATCGAATTGGTAAACACATTTAAAACGATATGACTTCGGTTTCGAAGTTGAAAGACTAAAACGTTCATCGCCCGTCGCACCTGGCTGTGTATCTCTTCCGGACAAACATAACGAAATTTCAAAAAAAAAAACTCCGCGTCGACGACTCGACGAGTGACTCGGGATGCCAATCAAAGGGACGTATAACGTGCGTTTTTAACGAACCCGTATCGCCTACTTGCGTGTATAATGTGCAACAATACGACACTACTCGTTATAATATTTTTTCGATTATAACGTCTAAGTTCCCACGAACTACTTGAAAAAATATAATTTGCATCGTACACGTCGTGCGACGACGTCGTAGTCAGTTTTTGAAGATTTTCGAGCGGCGATTCTCGGAAATTTCATTACCTCGACGATTCTCGCAAGCCGCCGCCGCCGACAAACCTTGTACGACCCGTCGCGATTTCGCCTTGCCAACGGGTTTGTACCTCTCCTTATTATTATTCTTTCGGTCTCTTTGGCGCGCGCACAAATACATAAATGTCACAGCATTTTGTTTTGTTTTTTATATTATTAAAATTGCGCGCTCGACAATGGTTTCGATTATGTTTTCGCACGCCGCGTGTGTGTTTCTCTCCAGGACCGCGGGCTGACGGCGGACGCCCTTGTTTGTATGAATACACACGAGCACCACACTTATGATAAAATTGCAGACGTATAATAATTTCGCGTGTTTTCGTCTCTCCAATGTTGTTGTTTGTTATTCATTTTTTTTTTTTTTTTTTAATTTTCGCCGTTTTTCACTCTCCGAACTCCCGGAGAGTGATGGTGCACCGTGTATTGCCGCGGGTTATGCGCGCGCGACGACGACCTTTCGCTTATTACACTAATAAATTGTATTGCGTTTCACTGCCCACGGTAACAGCTGCTGCAATAATCGTAATCATGCTCGCGGAGACTCGGTCAAATTTCAAGGGTGGAGTGGGGGGGCTTTGATTTTCATAACTCGAGCTTATAGAATATCGAACGGACACGAATTCGCACGACCCGCGTCCATTATCAATGTTTCGAATTGATTCGAAACTCTTGTTTCCTTTGTCGTAAATATTATTACCTATTGTGCGACAATAAAACGCAGTGAGAATGATATTATTATGTTGATGATATAATAACATTGAAAAAAATATTTTTATTACTACACACGAAAACTTTTTAAAATCCATACCATACAAACACAATCGATCTCAAACATTGCCAACGAGATTAGAAAAAGCCATTTTTATTGTTTATATTATTACTATTTTGGTATTTTAAATCAATGAAATTACCTGATATTTAGATGCAACATAATCGGATTATAATAATGGAAAATATGTGATATTATTTCGATTGAGGGAGGCTCGGCCCCCGTTAGCCCCCTCGATCACCGCGTCAATGATTATAGTGCGTAAGTACCACATACTCTTAGTCGTAGTAAATCGTGTGAAAATTGTGTGCGAACTAACACACCTGGAACGGTAACTGAAAAAACCGATCGATTTCGGCGTCGAGACGCCGCCGTTTCGGTTTATTTATTATTAAAAAAAAATTTTTTTTTTACGCTGCCGACAACAGGTCTCCGCCCGCGCAACAGGTGTGTTTGTTATTATGCGTCCCGTCAAGCACACGCGACGTTTTATCGATCGATGACGGCGACCGCGTGACGTCTGATAACACTCGATATATACGTAGTCACGCGATGCCCTGAAAAAACACATCGAGAAAATACTTTTGAAAAAAAAAAAGAAGAGATTTCTTTTTACCCTAAAGAATCGAAATAATTATACAACTAAAATTATGCACATTACAATATTGTTTCATAATAAAGAAAACAAAATCCCGTATTGATTTTAACGTATTTTCAAGATATTTTATGAGATATAATTATTACCGAACGCGCAGTTATTGTTGTTAAAAATCGTTTTTCGACGTTCAGGGGGACTCCTTTCGATTCCAATACACCTAGTTGGTTCGAAACCCATGTCCGGCAGTGTTGGTTTTTAAGTCGATACCTCGCAGTGAATCGATTCGTTAATCGTCGGCAACCGATCGACTAGTATAATAATAGTGGTATAATGGTAGTATAGTATCATGAAAAATCGATATCGAGTGAAATGCCGTCTTTGAAAATATAATAGATAAGTACGATTTGCAAGGAATAACGAGTCCGACCCATCTGATGACGACGGCGGCAGTTTATTTAATGGACGTCTATGTACGGAGTATACTATTCTCGTTAACAGAGAAAACGACTGTAAAATAATATTCGCCACACCAGTGCGAGATAATAGGTGGGGCGGGTAATTATTTATAATCGTTACAATCGCCACCGTGTGTGTTAGCAGCACCGTGTGTGCAAAATCGATAAATCTGGCGATATGCACGCGAAACGCAACGCGTCGAACGATCGACGTGCGACTGTTTCCGTGCGATCGTCAGGTATGAAATGTCGGGAAAATGAAATTTCGTCCGGCGCCGCCGTTGGCGACGGGCAGAGGATGTATTTTTAAACGATACGGACGTGGAAACTCAGAGGAGCGCACGGGCAACCGTGTTCTGCCAACCCACAGCAAATAACGAAGCCCCTGGACGACGGCGATCGTTAAAACGGTAACAATAATGACATTTAATATCGAACGCGCTGCAAAACACTGTTCTCGCCCCAATTATGATGTTTTTACAACCCCTATGAAAATTATTTATGAAATAGGTACGTGTCCGTGCTGCAGTCAACCCGTAACGGTTATTGTTGTTTTGACAAACGATTCTTTTATTTTGTCCTTTTCGTCCGCGGATAATAAAATGGCATACTGGATCACTGGACGTACGTTATTTTCACGCGAAACGCGAGACGTGTCTGTCGGGAAACAAAACAAGTATATCGTTTCTGTTTTATTTGATTTTGCACGTTTTTCGCGAGACGTTATCTGATATTATTCTGTTCTTAAATGTCATTACACGCGTCGTTTTAAAAAATTAAAAATAGCGTCGTCTGTTTGGATTTTCGCACGGTGACCGATGTAATTTTAACTTTACCTACAGCTCAGGTACAGAGGTTCTTTTTCAAAACGTTTCAAACTATACTTCCATGAAAACAATCTTCGCGAGCCTTGCGCCATCGTGTGCATCGATGTTTATTTCTTTTGAGAACGTCTTATAATATGTGGTTTGTCACGTATGAATATTAATAATATTTGGAACTTATTTGTTGTACCTACACGTACTATACAAATTATAATGTATAGAACAGTTGGCTGAAATGATAATTTACTCTTAAATCGAAATAAACATATTAATACGAGTTTACGTATAGGTATGTACTAGTAACTAGGATGTCGTGTTAGTAGTTAGTTCATGGTTAAATTTCAAATCTCCATTCAAAGTCAATGTTTTATTACAGTGTTAAATTAATGATTATTTCGTAAAAGTGTTTTTAAGTTTTTTTTTTTTCATCATCTCATAATAATATCCTTTTAAGACGTTTGGATCATTTACCACCCAATCGAAGTTTCGACGGACTTCTGCTGACCGACGGTTCGACTGCAGAGGCGGAAGGATTTACCGAAAAACGTTTCCTTCTTATCAACTACAGTTTAGTTGTGCGCCACTGTATTAGTGATACTTATAGTCATAGTTTTAGCTTTGTATGTTTGTATATGTCTTGTAAGTAATAAATGTGGATTAGGCCTACTTGGGGACACCACTATAAAAAAAACGCGCCGTGTGTAATACCTCATGATTATCGAAGTTAAATAACACTGCAGTTGTTTAATAATATCTAAGGTGGTGCGGAAACTTACACTGTTTCGTCAATGTTTATACCTACAACACATGCGTATTACGTATTGTATAAAATATAATAAATAATAATGTATTTTAGTTTGATTTTATTAAAAATTTTCCCAGCTCTGAATGCGGCCCGACGTGGACAAACTCCGAGAACGGCTTCAAAAGAACAATATTAAATATTGCATACACGAGGTCCGCGGCACATAGAATTTGTAATTTCCTGCGAACATGTTTCGTCCATATTGATCAAATCAAGCTGGCGGTAATGATTAAAACGTTATTTTGTGTACTGGGGTGTACCTTGCCTTTATCGCACTATTTTTATCGCCTCAACCCGTCCCAACGGCAAGACTATAATATTGTGTATAATTTCCATACGTGTCACTCGACTATGCTATAGGAACAATATTCTGATTTTTTTTTGCTCTGGAGGACTGGAGGATTTACGCCACTGGAACATATAATATTATAAATTATATTATTATTGTAATAATTGTAATAATCATCATTTAAAAAAAAAAAGCAATAAATATATAACATACTAGCTGAATATACCCCGTCTTTGCCGGGTTTAAGTATAAAAAATGTGTATGGCCCAAATAATAATAAGAATTGACATTTTCCCGTTATCAACTGACTGCTATTACTATTTAATAGTTTATTATACAAACACACAATATGAATATAGATATACAATTTAACCGTACAAATTTATTTTACCGACTGACCGACCGACGTCGGTGGGTGTGTGTGTGTGTGTTATAAACTAACCAAAGACGTAAAAACGAGAACCTAGGTTACTGCTGGCCTAATTTGATACTCAAAGCTCCAGCGGTACCGGCCAGGCGAATTTTTCTAGTTTCATCCTTTTTACCCACTTAGGAGTTGAATTTCACAAAACAAAGTTTATAGACAATGTTTATTCGTGTTATAGAGTATGTATACTTAATTTCAGAAAGACTGGAACAAAATTTTGTTTACCCCTTTTACCGTTTTTAACCCCTTTAGGGGTGGAATTTTCAAAAATCCCTTCTTACTGCGCGTCTACGTCATAATTGCTATCTTCATGCCAAATTTCAACCCGATCCGTCCAACGGTTTGAGCTGTGGGAGGATTTCAAGAAAAAGCACCTTACAGTTATATATTATAAAGTACGTTGGTATAAAAATTGTACAAAAACGAGAAAAAAGTCAAGAAAAAATAATCAACGTCACGCGAACGCGGTCTCGGGCTCTCCGTCCGAACTCGCCGCGGACGCCATAAACCGGTTGTGAACATTTCGGATATCTTCGCCGCCTTTGCGAGAGTGGTGGTGGACGGGCGATGCCGGTCTGAGCCGAGACGACGACGAGCTTATCGCGCAATAAATATAAATCGGATAATAAATTGAACGGTCGTGGTAATAATATTATCAATCACATAATCGTTATTTTCGATTATTATTAGCGTTTTTGATTACGTCGTGTGGTCGAGGGAAAAAACCCCGCGATAATACTCGGCAGTCGGATCCCGCGGCGACGCGATACCGAGAATAACCGAAGTTAAAATATTATATTACCAAGAAACGACGGACGCGCGCGAACAGCGAACCAGTCAACCGTCCGGCGCGGCGTTTGCGACGAATTACTTTTAGTATAAGTCCAAGTGCGCGTCTCGACGTCGTCCGCCGAATTCCGAACGTTTCGTCCAGCGTTAAAACAGTTGTGGTTTTCGACAGTGTTTTTTCGCGGCAGTGTAGTGGAGTTTTGCAGTTAGTACGTCGCAACCGCGTGCGTTATTATTTATACGAGTCCGGCGTCGGACCGGTGGAAAAAACGCGACTTATATTCCGAAAAGGGTGTGCGCGAACGATCTTGGCGAACGCGTGTGTCGCGGAATCTCCGGCGACGACGAGTGAGTTTTTATTCTATTTATTTCATCGTCGTAATATTCTAAGCCCCGACCGCGTCGCGAGTACGTTTATCCGAATACAACCGAAAGGACCTTTTTTGAAAAATAAACGATGGCGCGCGCCCTCCGATCGTCGTTAAAGTCCGACAATGACGGATAAACCGCGTGTTCATTGGCTGCGGGGTGTGAAAGCGTGTTGCGGCTTCGGACGGGTGACGACGTGATTACGGTTCGAATAAATCGCGATGTACTCGTATGTGAAAACAGTCGATTAACCTCAAAATATGCTTTGAAAACATCGTTTTTTTTTCTGCTCCTATACAAAAGATTCGAATCACAAAGTTAGTTTAACAAAAAAAAAAAAATCACGAGAGTATTCCTTGGATAAATTAATTTTAAACGAGTCAGAGACGTGTACAAGAAGTGTTTTTAACAACTCGATAACTTCATTTTCACCTAAATTCAATTTAATAATAATTAAAATAGTTATAAAATAATGTTCAAAAAAATAAGGTTATTTTCACTTACGACTTGAAAATATTCCAAGACACGACCTAGAACTCGGTTAGATGCTAATAAACATTTCGTCTCATCTCTGGAGTTTTCTCAAACTAGCAAAATGAAAACCTCTTCTCGCGAACCGTTTTGTCCAACGAATCTTTCATATCGTTCGCTCTCCTATAAATTTCATAGTAATATTATGCTCTATAATTATACATAAAAACCTACGATACCTAATTCAGACGCTGATGCGGTAATGATACGTGTGGTGCACTAAGGGTCGGGAGTGAGTGCGATATTATTAATCAAGACACGTGTAATATTGTAATAATAAAACTATATTATATAAAGTGAGATACACGCTAAAGACGTGTTTTTTTTTTTCAACAAAATTATTAATCAAAACACGTGTAATATTGTAATAATGATATTACACAGTATGGTGATATTATACGTGTTAATGACGTGTTTTTTTTTTTTTTGACGAAACTCGAGTAGAATACTATAATAATTATTATACTAGGAAAGTAAAATTGTTTTTCAGGTGTTTAAAATAGTAAATAAACGTGAAAGAATACACTGCCACATAAAACGGTATGATATTGATCGAAGAGTACAAAAATCACGTCGTCAATACTATAAATACGTAGTTATAACTTACCACGCGCGGCGGTGCAGATATTCTGCACGACCTTATGGAATTTTTAACACGCGCGCATCATACGTCTGTTTTTTGTTTTTTTATTCCGTATTTTTTTCATAGGACATTATTCTTTCGGTTGATGTTTAAAACATTATACATAAGTACACATTATATGTATTATATTCGCGTGATTATGGTTTCTGGTGTCATAAAAACAAATCGATTATTATAATTATATGTTGAAAACTAATGATTTAAAACAAACATACGTACTACGTCGCGTATCATAATATTTTGTTTCGTTATTAAAATACGAAGATAAACATTTTCCATAGGTATAGTAATAAAAAAAAATTATAAAACAAGAATGATAAACATTTAATTACATTAGTGGTTTTAGTGCATTTTACTAACGATCCGGTAATTTAATTTATTATCAAATCAACACGGACGTAAAAATATATAAATATGTAAGTTACGAAAAGTTTAAATTAAAAAAAAAAAGAAAGAAATGTCAATGTGATTTACACTGTTAGTTTAATTTTAAAACGATTTCTTGTAAATATAAAATATTCAGTCGGCCTTGTTTTGTTTGACATTGATTTTACTCGGATGACTGTTGGACTGTTTTCGATTTTATTTTTAAAACTAATCATTTCCACGATACGTGTTCAATATTGGATTCGGTTTAACATCGAAATTATAGTTGTTTTATCATTTATATTTTTCTAAGACGAGCGCGATATTTGTGATTGTGAAATGAAATAAAACAGTAAACCATTGGAATGTTTCTCTACGTATGTTTAATTTCTCCCGGAGCTTTTTCAACATATTATTATTAGTCACTATCCGAGTGTTTAAAGATAAGCCACTGCGATATCGATGAGTCGTTTGTTTTTTTATTATTCAAGTAATAAACTCGAACCCGATTTTAGAATAAAACTGAGCATTAATAATTTTTTTTGTTTCCCGAGCAATCGCATTCATTCAAAATTTCGCTCGTTGTGCAGAACTGCACAGAGAACGAGAACCATTATGTATAATTAGTTATTGTCAAAAGTCCGCGAGCGTACAATTAGAACGCCATTTCCGGACCACGTTTGAAACGAAAATATATAATAATAAACCGATATTGTACCGCCACAGGTACAATGTGCATACGATTTATATTTTATTTGTTTACATATGGAAACGAAACGATAAATTCGCTGTTAATAACACGTTCGTCCCATATAGAGTTATATTAGACGAGATTAATAATATAATATACATTATTCGATTGAAATTATCATCGTAATTATTATTATTAAATGGTAGTTTTACTCGAAAGAACAAGTTTTGACTCTTAAACCACCGCGCGGCCGTTTCCCTCGCAACCATGCGTTCTGTGTGTCAAATACTCGACGAAAACTGATTAGATTGTTATGACCCTAAGGTCTGGAATTTGATGCATTTACGCGTATTTATCGAAAGTATTGCTAGAGCTGAAACGTGAGTGACTCGCACGTCATACATCCAAATACAAAGAGTTTCCATTCGGCATGATATGCCGCGGTTTATTAATTTTAATTTCAAATGCATTTTAACGTTCGTTTTTTTACTGCACACAACAAGCATATTTACAGTAGTGGTCGGAATTAATTTTTATTGAAAGGTATTTCGAATTTCAACTGTAAATTTATATTATAATGATTACCCATGTATAATAATAAGCGGTTCGCCGACAGACTCGCATATTTTTGCATGTTCCACATACGTGGATTCATATTATTTTTCACCGTTCCTTTTTTTTTTTTTTAAATTTTCATGATAAAACGCATGAGATAAAATAGTATTTACTACCTGCGTTTTATATCTGGTCTAGAGTATTAATATGCATAAACTTGCGAATCCCAACTATATTATTAGCCAGTAAGCCGACCGCAACCGCAGCACCTGCAAGTAAAATAGCAATATGATTATTTAGGCCATTCGATTATTTAATATATCATAACATTGTTACCTATGCGCGCTTATATACTTCAACAGACCAACTTAAAAAAAACAACAATATAATATTTAATCACAATATAGATAATAACATAATATCATAAAACAAATATAAAATATCAAACGAAGCGCGCGCCACAACACTGTCGATATTTTATGGTTGTGATATTTTTTTATTGTTGTTTTTAGCAAATACTTTTTTTCTTTTCTTTTTTTGTACTCTTACGATTTTTTTCTCCCTCTCTCTCTCTCTCTCTCTCTCTCTCTCTTTCTCTTTATCTATCTATCCATCTATTTTTTCTTTACACTATTCATTTGCGCACGCGTGCGCTCTGTAATGTTACGTAACGCGTAAATAGCATTTAATGAACTAATTTTCACACGCTGTGGCCAACGCGAATTCATCGTACGCGTGCGTACAGAGCGATTGTGCACATCAACCTTTGACGTAGGATTTTTTATTGAAGAATATTCGTATTGAAATAAAACCACGCTCCTTCGCCCTAACCTTATTTCTGCTGCCTCTCACTTGATTTCAGACTAGAATGTGCGCATTTCTCGATATTTGAAAACAGTACAATGATTATGTGTCGACACTGGGAATCTGTTTCATATGTACAACTCGTCGACTAAAAAAATATAATTAGTGACGGTCTCGGTCGGAGGTGAGGCGGCAAGACAAGCGGCGCGCGGCGTCTGCATTTTCGGAATAAATAATAGTCAAAAAATATTAAAAATATTCGTATAAACTCTGGTCTTGGCTCATCGATGGCACAAATTATTGAATAATTCTTTACCTATTCGTTATTTGTTCTAATTCGACTGTTAAGTTTACTACTTTCTGACAAAAAACAATATGAAATTTAGGTAATAATAATCACGAAAACTTAGTTAGTCCTTTATGTTATGATGAGATATATGGAGCCGTGTTCAAAGTTCAAACTAATGAACAAAACTAATAATAATAAAAATAATTGTTATTGTTGCATTACCTAATATCAGATGGTAATACAACGATAAACTCTGAAATCAAAATAATGAAGTAAAATAGATCAAGACGAAGACGTCGACTTTTTCTAGTTTATCTATGTCGTTTCAATCTTGTTCGCTTAGTCGTCGGATCTCGGATATCGTTGTCCAAAATACCTGTTCCCAGTTGTATGCGTTGGCATGATCTTTTTTTAAGCTTAACTAATCGGTTTCGTTCGTTTTAAGAACGTTAACAATGTAAATTGCCATTATAAATCCAGTTGTGACGGACGCCTACGGTGTTGATTCGCAAATATCGTTTCGATGTTGAAATTTGAAAGTAATTGTAATAATTGTGGTAGACACGAAATAAATTTCAAAGCAAACATGTAATGGACAAATAAAATTCAACAGAAAATCATCTCGCGGTCCGTTGTTTTTTGTTTTCTCGAAGATAAGCCTCGTGGTTCGTGTTTCGATACGTGTATAATGCCGTACATATCTATTATATTTAGTATATAAGTATATGTACCAACCTACCTACCTATGTATTTATAATATGCTTATATATACATACAAACACGAACTCGTCTATGATGGAAATTAGTCAAATAACTCGATTGTTTATCGCAGACATAAGTCAATATTAATGTTTGTACAAATAGTTATCGTTTTAATCGGGTCGTTTTGTTTGAAAGAGCACATATATTATATTCTACGGGCTTAGGCGTGTTGTATACGACGGAGTTGGACGAGATAATAACTGCACGTTGTGGTTTGATAACTTACTACAGTGACTACGTATTATATGAGTCATGGAAATTTATCGCATATAATTTTACTGGTAAATCGTTGTTGCCGTTTTAGTAACCGGTCATTTTTTTTCTTTTTCGTTTTTTGTATTTTATTCAGTGTCAAAACTCAAAAGGTTAAAATTGATTGAAATTAAAACACCAAGCGATTACGAAGAAAATTAATTTCTATCACTATAATATTAATACTAATACTAATTTCCATATAAGTGATGGGTAATTATTTTCAACCGAAAATAACGTAGAGATGAACGAATCATGACAAAATGTCATCGACATCGAATCAAATTTAATAAAAATTCTGATCGTGAGTTTATTATTAATTATATCCGTCGACAAATTATCAAATACGTTGTGATCAATAATTTATTTCACATCGTTGTGCAATTTTCTCTCGAATGTTAAAATTGAATGTTTCGGTGTGTTTTTTGTTTAAATAAATTAAATAAAAACAATCCACTTTAAACTCGTCCGACTTTAACAGCAGCTGCGGGGTGTTCCAAATGTTTTTACACAAGAATCGTTATTTCCGGTTTTAATTCGTGGTTAAAATTAACCGTGGCGTGAAATTTTAATTTAAATTCGTTTACGCTTCCTACAATAGACCGCGTGTATGACGATTATGACTTATAGAAATCATAAGTCTGTGTTGCGCGTGTAAGTTTTTCAAAAAGTGTTTTTTTTTTTTGTTTATAATATTGTGAATAAAATTCGAGTACAATAACACTGAATTTTCAAATATAAGAGTTAATATAATAAACAGCAACAAGCTGCAGCGTCTTTTCTATAGTCGATTAATGACTTGAATCTTATTTATTTTTTTATACGCGCAGATGTTTTATTTTATACTACTCTTATCGATAGATACTCGAAATGTAGTAAATGTTATAAAGTATAGCGTATAGCGTTTTCTAATCTAATTTTTTTTTTTTTTAATTATCTCCCGTTTTCACTATTGATTTATTATGTGATAAACACACAAATTAGTTATGAAATTCCTAATTTTTTTTCTTTTAATCTCCGATTCATAAAAAAAAAAAAAAAAAATCAAACGTAGGTATTAACATAAAATATATACTTACTAACGTCCGAATTTATTAGATATTTAGCTATCTGGCCGGGTGCCACGTCATATTATACCGATTAAAAACAACCGCAATTTCTAAATACATTGATTTAAATAAAAAAAAAAAAAATGTTAATGCGTATCACCAACAATAGAAATGTTTATTAATATTTAATAGCGGACTATGTGCTAACGAAATTTTACACCTACTTGCAGTGTGTTGTGTAGTTCAAATAATACACATGTCAAATATTAAACAGTTTAATGCACCTAATGTGAAAATCAAACTCGACGCGTTCGTATAAAGGCAGTCGCGACAATATGCGGTGTAGTATTATTATTATATTTACGTGTTTTATTATAGTGGTCCATATTTTTTTGTAACGTAATAATAACGTGTATATGTAGTACGAATACGTATATTTGAATAATAATAATATTATTATTATTCTCGAATATAAGATTGGCGAACGAGAGATTTTAATTAAGAAAATTTAATCGATTTTTATTCGATAATTATTTCTTTAAAAAAAAAATAAATACTCAACGATAACTCAATTAACGTGTAATATTTATGTGCGTGTAATTAGATTGATTTAATTAAACACTTTCGGAATATAACAGATAAACGCACAAGTTTCGTAGTATTGTTTCTCTGTAATAGATGAATGATGATATAATTATTTCAGTACGTCGCGTACTGAAACGTAAACGGGTCGCCAAACGGTTATTGCGCGTCATTCATAAAAAACCGATTTCAATATTATCATGTCGGTCCGAACTCCTTCTAAATAAAACGTATCGAATAGCGAGACCAAGTCGGCAAAACATTTTCGAAAGTGAATTATTTTCGAAATTCGACGGATAAAAATAACATTTCAAACTACAGACACATAACAACATCGCGCTATTAATATTGTAGACAAGTATTTCGAGAAAAAGAAATAAGTAACTATTTATTCATTAAATAGATATCATCACTTTTTTGATCTGGAATGTGACCTATCCGAAATATGTATTTATCTCTTGTAGTTGATGAATGCAAATAGCGTCGTTGCATATTTGTATAATAAACAATTTAGTCCTTATAAAGATAATTTATTCGCTTAGATATTTTCCGAACGTCAAAGATATTTCGCGTTGACACGTCGTCGTCGTCGTGAGCGACGAGTGAGCACGACGGATACTGATAAAATAAATCGTCGTTAAAATTTCAAATATTAAAATCGTACCCGTCATCGACGAGATGTATTTTTATTATTGTGACTACAAATAAAAATCGTTTTTAAAACGCGTAAAATGCGAACGCTATAGCTCACTCGAATATTCAGACGTGTATATTTACGTACGACTAAAATATTATACGTTGCACGAGTGAATTCAATACATTTTAAAGTGATTCTTGCTTTAGTCGAGTCATTGAAAATCGAGTCGAAATATGTAATTACAGCGTTATTCACATTTTGTCCTTAACGGTATAAATATTACGTGCACGATAAAATACATTAAGAATTAACCGTAGAAAATAATTACGCACATAACGTACCTGCGTTGTATCTGTATTCGCTTTGCGTATATCAGTGTCGAGTGAAATCAAATTTTTTCCGAATTTCTTAAAATCATAATCACTCGTACTTAGATTGTCTGCGGTGCGACGACTGCGTTGCGTGTTATGAACGACGTGTTACAATCGGAAAACTAAAAAACAATTCAATTCAGTCACTCGCTTGATTTCAATCGGTGAAATTAACGAAAAATGATTAAAACTTACTCTTATCATACCGCAGATAAATGTTCTAGTCATCCGAGTTCATTATTGTGATCGGTTCATACTCGATTATTATTGTGGATCTAAATAATTAGCGCGACAGCGAATCTAATCTAGGCGTGAGATATCGTTTGATATTTTGAAACCAGATACAAATAATAACAAATATTTTATTCTTCGTTGATGGCAGTTAGTTTTTGTACTTTTTTCAGACTCTGGGTGAAACGAAGAATCTATTGATTTTATCACGATGTGTGTGTATTTTTTTCTGCCCGTCATCGCACGTTTTGGAGCAGAACACCTGTGTTTTTCTTATCTTCGATTTCAGTACGGGTTTCTGGTAGCAAATCGTTGGTGCTTTGAGAGATCGAATTTTAAGTTTCCTCTACAGTGTTCTTACAAATTGCGAAAAACTGATAAAAATTACAAAAAAAAAAAAAAAAATGACAAATTTTACGGCATATCGGTATTTGACAAAATCGAATTCTTTTTCCCGTCGGAACTCAGAAAGTATAATAAGTAATAACCGTAAGAACTGGAAATTTTCACTGAAAACTTATATTACCGTTTTCTAGAATTGATATTATTTTCAAAACATTATTATTTTTTTTTTCTGCTTTTAATAGATATTGAAAATTTTTAATTTTCTTCCTTTTTTCCCCGTAAAATGTCGACAAAATAATTTTGGGACGACAAAGAAATCTTGAAAATTTAATACCTACAAGCATTTTAGGAATTCACGGACATAATTTTTTTCGAAGTTTTCCAATAGTTAAATTTTTAATCAAAACCCGAAAATCTGGAAACTTTTTGTAGCCGATCAGTCCCATTTTTTTTTTTCTGTTGAGCAACGGTACATTGATTTCATAAATAAAAGACCAATTCACCAATATACATAAAATATACCCGTTACTTGCGTATCTCGTCCGAATCTCGTATGTCATATTTTTTGTTTTACTAATCGAATGTATTATGAAACGAGTTGGAACTTATTTAATATTGATAACTTTTTTTCTTTTTTTAATTATAAAGTTCAACTTTGTTTCATTGTTAAGTTTGCTCTCTGCAAAAAAAAATAAATAAAAAACAATGATATAACCATTGTATTCCGGGTTTGTTCGAGCATTATTGCGTCCAAGTTGTGCGGTGTTATGTTGAAGCCGATGAGGTCATTGGTGTATTGACGGCATTCTGGTAATAAATCGTACAACTCTATGCCCATATAGATCTGTTATTTTCCATATTTAGTACCTAGATTTTTACTATGTAGTCTACATGGAGCTATGTCAAACTTTGTAGTTCATACTACTCCGTGTAAGTGCCGAGTAGGTATTATAATATCATTTGAAACGTGATCTTCCGGAATCTAACTCTGTTTGATATCGTCCTCACGGTATTTAATTAACTTACCTGCGTGTTATCTCAACGATTTCGTACACAAACGTCACATGTGCATTAAAATATTATTAATGGATTATGCTCGTGCTATTTCGTAATGCGTACTGAATGTTTTAACATTTTGTAATAATAATTTTGATATTTAAACATTTTTCACACTTTAACATAGAAATTTAACTACAAAACAACGGAATATACTCTTACAATTTGATTGAGATAAATTTGTCCTTCCGATCGGCCACCCGGATTCTTTTTAAATTTTATCGCTCCGGGGCCCCCCCGAACGATTGCCCCGTCTTGCCGCCTCCTCGCCTCGTTAAACGCGGCTTTGATTCATTATAATAAATATATATTATGTAATATCGCAATATAATAGGTATGTATAGCACGCGTATACCGCTCACTTCTTTTGCAAGTACTTAAAACGTCGACAGTTTGAATTGAAATACATGCACATGGCTCACTATATTATATACGTATAATTGTATAAGACACAACAAAATAATATTAGTTATCTTAAAAACGCAACTATGCGTTATTTATCTAAGACAACAAGCGTGTATCTCATTTATACAAATACACCCGATACAGTTGACTAGATTTATATACTTGACCCGCTGTACAGCATAATAAAACTGTTGGTGTGCGTTTTTTCTCTCTCGCATTTGCCTGCTTCCTAATCACGTTTTAATAGCATTAATATCACTGTTAATTATTATTATATGTATATACATATATTGTATATTATAATATACTCACGCGTTTATTGAAAACAAATGTACCAACTTCGCGAATATGGTATTTTTTCCAAGGTTGGGCGTTAAACGGGTTAATATGTTAAAACCGATTTTAATTTGTTTTAGTTTAACGCAGAAGTGTGTGTGTGTGTGTGTGTGTGTTTTTTTTTTTTATGACTTGACTTAATTTTAACTGAACTTGTTGTTTACAAAGTCGATCGAGTAACGTTAGTTTCGGTAAAATTTCATATTTCTGTGAACATAAAAATTTATATTTTAATAATACATGTCGCCGATACAAGTTTTTATTTTTCATTTTAAAATCGAGTTTTTAAAAATAAAATCAATGGGATTTCGACTAACGATTATTCGTTTATTTGATTTTCAATTCAATCGTTGCTTCAAACGTCGTCGTTTCTATTAACTTCAACCGTTAACTTAATTTGAAAAAGGAATACGACTAACCTGTCCAAGTTAAAATCGATAAATATCGATTAATATCGACTCGTCCTGCACACTCCGACCATAGTTTTTTACATTTTTTTCCTTATAAATCATAATTGAACGTCTATAGTAACCCAGAGTTTTAAAAAACAATTATAAATAAATGAACATAATTAATGTAGAACGTCTAGTTAAACGGAGTTTTAAAAACAATTATAAATATTATCGATGTGTATTATTATTATGTAACGTTTCAATTATTATGTGGTGCACACAGTGATATGTATATTATATACTCGTATATACGATAACGGTCGGTCATTAATGTTTTAGTTTTTGAATTAATTGTACGCGTCTGTGGCCATTAGACAACAAGGTAGGAATCTAAATATTTGTTTTCAGATGAGAATCGATTGATCATACGAGACGCGGAATCGCGTAGATAGGAGAAATTCGCTATTAACAGATGCGCTGAATAAGGCTTCTGCAAAGACTATAATATCATTTAATCGCGCGATCAACTCAATGGAATTATTATAAAATAAAATAATAAAAGTATTTTAGATTTCGAGTGAACCGAGGAATTTATATTATATATAATGTACATTCATTGGTATTACGACGATATTTTATTTTTTTTTCTATAAATACAAATACGGTTTTCGTTTTCTGGTAGTTTAATATCGAAACGAAAAGTTTCACAGACCGTGGGTTTTTCTAATATATAGAAAGCCGATAGTCTGCTGTTGTAATAATAATGTCGATTTTTAGTTTTCTCAGTCTTGATTTTCCGCAAAAAACTAAACAAATAAATAATATTGAAAATAACGTCAGATTTCATCTCGCGATAATATAATATAATTTAATTATATTTACTTTTTCTAAACGAATGATTATATGAGTTAAAACACCACTTAAACCGCTTGAAAACTGCGTGTTAAAAAATGTTAGCCGTTATTTTTGATAGTTTTTTTTTTCAACGGTTACAATCGATTTGGAAATTCGTTAAAAAAGCGTTTTTTTTTTTTTTATTTTTATTTTAGTGAAGACGGCGGACTCGAAAACATTAAATGCATTAATAATATGTCTTTGTAGATTTGTTGTTGGTAAAATTAAAATAGTTAATTGAAATCACCGCTCACTTTTTAAAAGTATAATATTGTTTTTTTTTCATTGTTGAGTTCTCCAAGTTCAAACTTAAATTAGTTTTTTTTTTTTTTTTACCTCCCTCTTTAAAATTAACTTTTCACAAGATTCGATTTCATTAAATATTCAAACAAAAACATTTTGAACTTCTGCCGAACCAAGTCAATATTTTACAACGCGCCTTACGATTATTTTCTCCTCGAGAGTTCCGATTAGAAAAAAATCCGTGCGCCGGACGACCGGCTCGAACGACGAACATTAGTTTCGATTATCAACACCGTTGTTTCGAGTCTAACAACATTATATTGTCGGTACTCGCGAAAATTCTCGGGCTCATTTAAAAAACAAAACTCTAGCGTTTTAATCAAATGGAAATCGTACACGTCCTTTATCTATGACTTGTCTATAATTTATTCTTTCATTATGTATTCCGTATTTTTTTCTCGCGCTGACGAAGGAAATAACGTTTGTATTTCAGAAGACCCGAATGTTTTGTTCGGGCCGAATATTTCTGAGACTTCCCAAAATGTCTACAGAGTTAAAGAAAAAAAAAAACCACGAAAAAAAAAACACACTACGATTCGCGGACGAGTTTTATTTTTCATGAAATTCAGACGGGAATTCAGTCCGTCTACAGCAGCCGTTCCACATTAACCGATAACAACCGTTGAATATTATTACTGTCAATCAGAGAGCCGTTTCGATAGTGTTCGTTTCTTACATATTTCTAGTAGTTGTGTACACGATTTTCCAGACTAAATATATATAGAGCGATACGCGTGTGTATATATAGATAATCGGTTCGTTGATTTCGGTCTATTTACGTATTATTACGCAATAACGAGCACACCCGCGTGTAAAAGTTCTCTATTGTACGACGACGCGTAACGAAATACTTTTAAGAGTTTCGTACTTTGATCCATGTGTGTGTGTGTATACGACTGAATGTTTGACCTACGAATAATTGAGATCATTTGAAAAGTAATACACGGTCTAATATAGCCATTATTCGACCGACTATATTTTATTTTTTTTATTACAATATCAACGTAACGTTTTCGTCCGACGACGATATTTTCGTACGGAAAAAAATTAATAAAAGCGCAATAACAAATGAAACACTATGTACGCGATTCGCACGGCGCGGCGGTTAGGTGTTATGATATTAATTTCTTTTGAATTTAAAATAATATGTCGGCGTACGTCTTATTATAATTCGTAAGATAATGTGAAATGTAGGTGTATGTATATATTATATAATACAATGCAAGTAGAATTTAATTATTGAAAGTTGTTTAGATTATGATTAGAGTGTTTTTTTTTTTTTTTAAATAATAATTCATTATACTAGTTATTATTATAATTATTGCCCGTCTCCGTTTGTGAAGGAATATTTAAACAAAATAATATACAAACGTGATTCACGCAAAGAATAAATTGTGATGTTTTTGTCTTTTTTTTCACCTAATGTTTATTGCCGAACTCTTGGTAGTGCTAAATATTATCGTCCGTTTACGGGATCGGTCTTTCACACGAACATTTCAATAATCAAATTAAAATTTATATATTTACAACGATTTTCAAAATATTTCACGTGTTTATTCGGTTTTTTCAAATAATGAGAGATATGCCTATGCCGTCTAATTTGTCGCCACTCTATCTGTCGTCGCGCACGTGACAAACAGTGATTAAGACTTCTCTTTTCGAAACAGATTGATTTGGTGGCGCCATAGAAATATATAAGAGAAAACGGGTTTGAATTCACCGCGAAATCTAGAGTTCAACGTACGGTATCGAAATTATCCGGGTGAGAAATTGGTAGGGTAGAATTTTAAAAATATTCGACTGTTGAAGGGGCAAAACAATAAAATATGAACATTTGTGAAAGCCACTGGACAAGTATGATTCGCGATCAATTTGAAAATATTTTTAAAATCCTTGTAGCATCATCGGATCAATTACG
Source organism: Drepanosiphum platanoidis (assembly GCA_948098885.1). NCBI lineage: Eukaryota > Metazoa > Arthropoda > Insecta > Hemiptera > Aphididae > Drepanosiphum > Drepanosiphum platanoidis. The sequence continues at coordinate 13,920,590 of OX402531.1, forward strand.
AGGGTATTACGAATGCGTCCGAATTTGCGAGTTTTGCGCGTGCAATAGACCGGACCCGCTGTATTAATTCCTCTTGAACGCTACCTTAGTTGTATTATAGTTGATTTTATGTTGCAATGATTTTCTTAATAGATAATAATGAAGCAAAAAAAAATAAAAATTTATTGAGATATTATAAAAATAATAAATATGTGTACTGTGATACGTAATATGCATTATATTAATTACTAATTAATTAATTATAATAAAACTGATAAATCGAACGTTCTGCAATATTTATATATATATTTTATTTTATTGTTGCTGATAACAATTATTATTGTACTCACAATATTGTGTTTTGAATTAATGGATATACAATATTAAATATTACTGTACACATGCGCGAATACTTACTTTTAAAATATATGTGTTGCTGTGAAATTCTCATTTCTTGTCGTAAAAGTCGAAATTAATTAATTTGCATAACTGTTTGTGTCTGTCGTTGCCAATCAAAATGTTCTATAAAAACAAATCGTATATTAGTATAATATTACACAGTTTTATACTTATCGTTAAAAATGTTGATTAAGAAAATATAATATATATATATCAAAATAACGAAATTGCATTAGGAATTATTATGTTGTAATAAAACAGATAACCGAACACCTGACATTACAAATTAAACATAAACAATTTTCATTAATTCCACATCTATTTATCGATTTATCTATTTTATTTTTTCAAAAACTAAAAATCCACAACAGGCCCGCGATCAATGTCTTTGACCAATTTATTGTACCAATCTATTTATAGCGGGTATTTAATTTTGAATTTAAATCGTAAGAGTTTATTAAAAAAAATTGTTATATAATTAATCGATAAATTCTAGCTGTTATAGTTGAAACGTTTTATTATCCCGTAAGTAACAATAAATTCTGTTTTTTTTTTTTTTTTTTTTTTTTTCATAAAAACTATACGTACCTACTGCACTTTATAAACATTTATAAATTTCTCACTAAAGAACTTGTATCAAATATCGTAAAATACAAACAAAAGAATAATCTATTTCAAAACATACCAACAAAAACAAAAAATGTATTCATTAATTTCGTTTACACGTGCAGACGGCACTTAGCCGTAACAAAAGAAAGAAAGAAAAAAAAAAAACAATTTCACGTCATCCGAATGCTTTCAATAATAAATTGCTGAATCGCATCAAATTGTCAAGCGTTTCGAACCAAATTTTTTCCTCCTAGTCAGTCGCCGCCGGATAGCCGACTAGGCGAAAACCAATAGGCGTATTCAATCGACAAATCGCAATATTGTTATCACTAACCCATCGTTCGCGAGACCACTGTTTACCCGATGACCTTTGCAGCAGATAATGCTACGATAATAATAATTGCAGCGCTAATACGCCCACAAAACATGCGGTATAATATAGTTCGCGCTCAAAACCGCCGCGGCAGCTCGTATATGAACGACTACTCGTCGAGTAAAAACAACGACATTGTATCCGAATATGGTAAATACGTACGGTAAGATGACGGAAAGCCTTTTTTCGACCGGTCACTCCATAATCGACTCTAAAAAAGAGATTTAAATTATTTATCGCCACCGGGTTGTATGTTATCTCGAAACGAGCCGATATCCAACACTTGACGAACGCGAATCGTGCAGGGAAATCTTCGTCCGCATCTCACGTCTAGTGTACGCACACAACAGTATAAGAAATATCAATTAGGAAACGGAAAAAAACACTCGAAATTCTTCATGTACCCGTCACTAAAATTCTCTGACGCCCTCTGTACGTTATCGAATCATCGACGTACTCCGATCCGATCATCGCTCGCCGGTTGCGTTTCGATCGGCCATCATAGTCAAATTCACTACGCGACATCGCGTCTTTACATCGCATCGAGTCGAAAAATGTTCAAAACTCGGCGCTGGAAACAAAATATACTCATTTGAAAATTCGTTTATACAAGATACAACCATCGCGATGCGGTGAAAACCTCCTCACGTTTTAATGCCGTACATTACACAAACACATCGCGACGTTCGGTAAATGTCTGCGCGAATATAAGGAAAATATCAATTCCAAGTTTACAATAATAATATGTAATGTAACTCGCGAAACGTGTCGAAAAACCGAATTCATTCTCCCAAACAAATAATTATTTTCTTTGAACGCCTACCAGCGCGATTACATTATTATAATATGAATTGCGGAGCTGTTAAAACGCTAAACCGTTTATATTGACATCCGATGCAGTGTGATTCTCCGGTAAGATACGAGTACATGTATATATCGTACTTTTCGAGAGTGTAAACGTGCGTACGAATCGATTCTGTCAATTTAAAAACGTATACTTACCGAAGAATCACGTGGCTCTTATATAATAATATTTCTTGGGAATGTGGTTTATTTTAATCGAGGAGTTCATTTGCACTGCACGGCGATTCGTAAAAATATATTTTTGTCGATCGAAAATCACGTTTGTCAAGCCATACTTATTATGAGTAAAATCTAAAAAAAAAAAACAAAACAAACCTCGTTATTATTACGACGACGCTGTTGATTACGACCAAATTGTTTTCAAATTGAAATAATTAAACGTTTTACGATTTCACTGTATCATGTAATATAATGACGCAGAAGACGGTAATCGCTGGCATATGGTAAGTGGGAAAAATGATGAAAGTTTTCTCGAGTACAGATTTTAGAAATGGTTTTGTTGTGTATACATAATTATTTCTCACGTATAATAGGAATTTATTAACGGTTTCGGAACACAACTACTTTATACATATACTGACAAAGCGGCAGTTGGAAATCGTATATTATAATATAGGATGTCTCGTGGAAATACGACCAACACTCGTTTTAACGTTTCAAAATTAATTTTTCCTACACAATAATCGTACTTTGGCGCTGTAGTAAAATTAGTCAGTTAAACGGGTTTTGATTATAAGAAACTTTAAATGAAAATTGTAAATTTTTATTTTAATATTGAAAAAAAAAACGACCAAGATAGCCATCGTCTTGTGAATATAATTTTCAGAAAAACGTTTATGTTTAAAACTTGTAATTAGGTTACTCGGGGTTCAATTTCTGAAGTCGGTTAAAGTTTAAATAATTTTCTTACTAATCGATTATGTTATCTGCAATATTCTTTTACATATTGTTGAAAAAAAAACACAAACAAAAAAAAAATGCAACGGCTTATCATTAGTTATTTTCATTTTTAACTTTATCGATATTTATTTTTAATAAAATTACATATAAAATAACTATTTTCCAACTAGTTATCATAAGGGATTATTTAAAGGTATAAATATTATGTTGAACAAAAGTTATTACACGTTAGATCTCCACGGGACACCCTGTACCTGTCTGTCTATCCGTAATAGTATACATAATACGAGTGCGAATACGTTTCACCGGTTAATCGTCGTCGTTTGCCGCGTATTAATCGGACGTAATTAGAATAATAGAAGGAAAAACAAAACCATTTTATCGTAATTTTAATAAAAACTTAATGACGGAACGAAAGTTATATAGTACGAGAACAATAATCTAACGGGAGCTCGCGAGTGACGGTCGCAGCGCGTCATTATTAATGTGGACTGAGACCATTCGGCGGTAGTCGGTCGGTTAGCGACCGGGTAAAAAAAAAAAAAAACGATTCCGTCAAAAACAAGTGTTTCGTGGTTTCTAATTTTTTTAAATTAGAAAAATTATACATTTTTTTTATTCGGTTTCGTCTGTGCAACGCACAAAGAACGACACATGAATAATATAATACTATTTTCGTTCCGCATCTCCAACGATATCACAATAACGTCTGGAACATCTTAGAACGCAGTCTAAATAATATATTTTAGTAATAATTTTTCGCCATACACGTCAGTTATTATACTGACACAGTTTCTAAAATATCCTAGGAAAGGTCTCTGTACCCCCGCCCCGAACGGCATTTCGGCTGCCACGTCGAAACGTATTTTAGTCACACGAGAGGAAAACTATTTACTCGCGTAATAAATGTCGAAGAGCGCGATAGGTCGAATCGGCGTGTTTCGTCGTATTCCCGACATTAGTTCATACGCGTATTACATTATTATAAGTGCCTTTGTCGAAACGATCGTGACAAATATAGGAGCATTGGAAAAGAAAATAGTCTTACATAACACGAATAATTTGAATCGGACATTGTTATAATTTTCGTTTAAGCTTTGTTTGGATTCGGGCCAACTCAGGTGCGCGCGTCTATAACGCCTATGGGTTTATAAATACATCTGTGCAGTAAGGGATCGTAACGATTCCGACGCGTGATTTTCTCTCTCGTCGCGATCGACCCGCGAAAAGAAAACTAGGCGTATTTAAATTTATGATTGAGGTACACACATAGCGTACAGATTTTATTTTACTTCGGCGCGCATAACAATAATAATTATCGTCGCGACAACGGAATACTCTGTTCGCGATTTATTTATCGCGTTCGTTGGCGCTGCGCACCGCTATTGTTTAATAATAATAATAATAATCATCGGTTTTAATCGCGTTATAAGATATGTGTGTGTGTGTTGGAAATTTACATTTCCACCGCTAATAGCGCAACAACAACAACAACTACAACAGTAGTAGTAATAATCGTACGAATTATATTTACTAATGTGGAACGGCAAACATAGTTGTTTCTTTTTTTCTTTCCGTCTTTAATATTTTTCTACAACGTGGCGGCGGCGGCGACGACCGTTTTATTTCTCCGGTGGAAAATCGTATGCGTCTGATCTGCGAAATCGAATAGACAAATAAAAACACAACGTAACGAGTGTGTATTTATTTTTTTTTAAAAACATTTTTACGTATATATACGTATATAGTTAGGTGCGCCATAAACACGCTCTAAATTTTAATCTTTTTCGACATTATTTATTAAAATTGTTTAAAGAGTTACCGAGTGTTTGATTTTCCGTCCTCTGCGCGCGTTTATTCGCCGTTTATGTATTCGCGCGCGCATACCTAAGTCAATACGAGACGCGACGACTTGTTCGGCGAAAGACGCGGGCGCCGTGTTCGTCGTTTGCCGGTTGGACGCGTTCGACAATGTATCGCGAAATAAAAATATAATACATAAAAATATTAAGTCCAAAAGCAAATATTTCGACGACAAGGCGAGAAAAAAAATGTTGTCAAAAGACGTGTTGACGGTGTTTTCTTTTCGTCCGGCGGCGGCGTATCGCGAGATGTAAACGATTAATACAGTTTTTGTTTCTCAGATGATTCTTATAACAGTGCAATATTATATTGTGCGATGAGAAAATAAATTAAAACTATTTCGATGTCGGCGCGACGACCTAATTAGACTCGCGCATGTTGTATTTACAATTCAAATAAGATTTTTCAAACGATTATTCCTAGTTGAAAAAAAACAAATAACGGCGGTATATTGCGTACCTCCTGGGTTGCGTTCGTTCGTCCGGCCGTCTTTCGCGCAAGGTTCGAATGCAATGCGAAAACAAATTTTGAAATGTACATGTTTTTCACCGTGTCGGCTCGATCAATCGATTCCGTTGACTTTGTAAACGATTAGAAAAGCTCAATGGTATTTTTCTATAGACGTACCTGTAGAAAAACGCGCTTTATAAACCGAGTAGAAAGATATTCTTCAACGTGAATCAACACTGCATTAACACTGACATAATTAAACAGCACTCGGGTCGGGTTAGATTAAAAGGCTTAAAGTGCATTTAATAATAACAATTATTGTTATTATACCAAGTATTACGAGTGATTATTTGTAATAGAGCGAGCAACTATTGTTGAAATAATTGAATAGGTAAATAACTATTATAATTTAATGATGTTGTACACGAGCACATATTAGGTACCGAGTGCATCTATTAGTGACGGTTAAATACACCCGATGTTATAAACTATAATAATAATTAGCATGGCCGTCGTCGCCGCGATACGAAATGTATATTTGTTTATAATTTCGCTAGACATTCGGGCTCTTTGAACATAATATTACGTGCTAGTATGTGTAATTAACGTGAGCGATAAAATTTTAATCGTATTTGTTCAATAGATTTAATAAAATGTAAAACAGTATTAATTTCTTTCCGAACGGTCTTAACGATAATAATTGTTAGATAATCTTTCCGTCGTCGTCGTCGTCGTTGTATTGTTTCGCAACGATAAACCATATTATCCGTAACAATAATATCGCAGTATTTTATATTGTTGGACCTTTGCGGGGTTTAACGAAACAGCGTCTTTCGCGAAGAAACAATGAAAATCAAATTTTTATCAAACGTTAATTATATGAATAGTATAATAACCATCGAGGTATAGTTAATTATTCGATATGTACCTATGTATTTATTATTTATGCTAGAGCTCTCGTACGCCGCGAATGATAAATAACTGAGCGTATTTGTACAACTACTGCAATATGGTATTCAACAACAACTCGTAATAATTATTAGCATATAATAATCGTTACTACGATAGTTGAAAAACGATAGAGATCAATTAGGCGTTATAAATCATTTTCTATGTGTTACCTTGAACGTTCGCTACACTTTATACTATTGTACGCCGTTTAATATTTCAATTCCGTACGCACATATAATAATAATATACCCATCCGACGTATTCTGACGTAGTACGGGTAAATAACTAATATTGCTTTAATATTTGTGATAATCATACGATTTCAAACGTTTCTGGTAAACGGTGTAAACAATACATAATTTATAGTACATTGTGATTGATGATAACATCGTCCTGAACGCCGTGCGCATTGATGACCTGCAGTTTTTATCGTTTTATCGGCATAGGGGAATTTGCGTATTCCTTGAGAGTCATTATATGATGATTTACGTGTACGCGCGATCTAGTCCGGGGGGCGATATCCGTTTGCGGGAAAAAATAACATTGATTTCCGCCAAAAGTTGTAAAAAAATAAAACCGAGGAAAAAATACCAGTCGCACACAATTCTTAACCATGTCTCGTGTTTCGAACTTGTATTACACTGCCGTCGAATGACGACTACGCGTTACCGTATCGGCGGCGGCGGCCTCGCAACTGCTTTTCTCCTTCTCCCCCGCGAATCGCGATATTATAATATATTTTGACCGCGCGCCGATGTATTTAGAGGTACTGCGACGGCGGCGTAAGGACTCCGCGGGACGCGCGGTGATTTATCGTCCCGAGCCGCTGTCCAGGACGATCTTCTCGGGGGAAGAACCGGTCGAGAAGTTTACCGAAAGTTCCCTTTTGTAAGACGTCGCGAGCCGCGTTATGATTTATGCTCCGGTAATCCGGCGAAATACTAGAGGTTAGGTGTGCTGTGTACGCAGATACAACGAACGAGCGAATCTCTCTCGCGCACTATCGGAGAGCTCTCCGTCGATAATATTGTGCGAGTGTGTTTTTTTTTGTCGTGCGTTCTCGCAAAGGGGACTTGGCCGAGTTTGGCCGTTTGATTTTTTTCCATTTTCGTTCTGATATTTTTTTAGTTCGTAAAATATACGCGTATATTTATAATATATTGATTTATTGATCTCGTTCGAGAGTTTAGCAACAAACGATCGTTATTTCCGTTTGTGCGACACGTGAAAAATCGCTAGTAGCGTAGATTTGTACCGACTCGTCGTCTCGAAACATTCGTATCGCGCGTTCGAACGCTATAAAATAACGACGTATAATAATAAACGTTGATAAATTTGCATCGGGGGAAAATCTGGAGCAGTGTTCGTTCCGATTCGTCACATAACAAATCGCTAGGTTTTATTTATCTCGTCGCGCGGTTAAACGACAAAATACGGGTATAGGTATTATTATTTATGGACTTAATAGTGTGTAGTTCGAAAGGGACGAGGGGGGGGGGGAGAGGGAAGCGATCGAGTCTGTATGACTTGTGAGTTAATCCTACCTCGAATGTTTGACTTCCAAGTGCGTCCGCCAACGGAATATATTACAATATAAAGCGTTATTATGAGGGCGCGGTGTGTATAGCCGAAAGATATTCGCGAATGTCCGTGAACAAAGTCGTTATAATATTAGACGATTTATCGTCGTCACGTAAAAACGTCAAAACAATTATAGATTGTTGTCTATAAGACTTAACTCGGATGCGCGCGAATAGTTTAAATGACAAAAATGTGTTGCGATTTCCAGCAACAAGATACAACCTCGCGTAGTTACGTGGGCGAGCTGCAATGGTGCGACAACGCGTAGCGAACTCGATTCACTCGATACGACGACCGAGCGGTTTTCCAGTCGTCCGACCGTATTTTACGTTATCATACCGCGGGGGAAAAGTGTTTTCAATTTTTAGTGAATAAAAACAAAAAAAAAAAATTAAGAGCCACGGGTTTGCACTCGGGGCGGCATGTAGTAGAGAGGAATCATATAATGTATTGATCGCGAGCGCTCGTAAATCTCGCCGACGACGCGCGACGTCGAGAATATAATATCCCGGACTGCTCCGCGACAAAACGATTATTATGAGTATTATGACACTCGTGATTGTTGTATAACGCTTTGAACTTGAAACGGTTGAATAACGCGCGATGGACGTACGCTTAGGTACTCGTCATGCGGCGGCGCTAATAATAAACTCACGGTTTTTAATCGGTCGAATGTTTTTTTTTTTTTTTTTAATTTAATTTTGGCACGTTTCTGCCGCATCGTCCGAATCGATTAGCTAAAACCCATGACCTAACTTAAGGATAAATGTAACGATCGTGTATAAATATAAATTAACTATTACATTGTGATGCCATCGATTTGTTGTTTTTGGGACACCTGTCAAACGTCAGTACACGTCGTACACTACGGCGGCGCCACCTGATTACGAACTCGAATATTTGAAACACATACATACAATATATTGTTATATTATATATATATACTATACGTGACGTCTATCTACAGATGATCATATGACACTTGCTTTCAAAGTGAACAAATATCAAAATAATTTTATCATTTTTTCCCTACAATTACGGACTAATTGAGTGTTTTAATCGTTTATCTAAATTCGAAAACAACCAGATCCGCGCGATTGATTGCAAAATTTAATTTTTAACGTAACACTCCCACATTGCTTTCAGTCTCCGCCCTAAACATAATCAACTTTCATGCACACACACATACACACACACCCTAACCCATTAATCTCAAATCTTTCCTCTGCTACTACGTCTAAAACGTAACCGATCACACGATTTACTTATTTAAATTAGCGAAACTAAATTAAAAAATGTATTATATTTTTAATTAATTAATTAATCTAAAATTAAAAATAGAGAAACTTGTTTAATCATTATTAGCCGATTTGCTTATTGTATTATAATATGCTTGTTAAAATGGTCCCAGTCTCTATAACGAATAAATGGCTTTGTTATTATATTATTTTGAGAGCTAAATAAATATTTGAAGGCTAAGCTCCCGTATCCTCCGACTAATTGCACCTATGGTTACGTTCGTATTGTCTAAACGAATCGTTTCGTTTCTATTGGCACGAAGCGATTTCCACGAATTCCCGCCGCTCGCTCCTGTAAGTGTATGCGTATCAATTTACCAAATCGAACTCGAGTTCGTTAAATCGAAAACGAATCAATAGAGTCGAATCGACGAGCACTGCACTCGAATGTCGATAAACACACACAGACATTAACGAGGCGGTGCCGTTACTCGGTACAACGGGGTAGTTGAAATCCACGGCTCGACACAGAAATAGTCACACCCTTACTTTTCTTTACGCACGCCCGCAAAAGTTTCCGTAAAGATTTAAACGACGCCGTATATATTTACAATCGAAACGCGGTATTGAGCGCGTGTTTTGAGTTTCCCAATTGAAATCCAAGAAGAACCCATTACAGCTAGCGCGCGTTTGTGTTATTGTCGTGCGAAAACGGGCGGTTTCGTTTTAATATAAAAGCTAAATGTTGAGTTATGTTTGTACACATACGTACAATACGTACATCTACCCACTTGGCGAGGATAAATGTTCCAGGAACTGGGGGTTTTGAAATTTGAATCGTTAATCGCGTCATTGGCTCCTTGAACTCACAAACACTGAAATTGTTATAATTCGACCCCGAAACGTTTTGCCAAACTCTCCCCCCTCCCTACCAAAAAAAACCTTTGGGAAAGTATGAAAAATATTGTTTTATGTATATTTTCAATAACGGATAAAATTAATATTCATAATTAATTAAATTTCTATTATAATTAAAAAAATATACATATTACGATGTTATTTTCAATCTCGACCGATTGATTTCGTTTGTTTTAAGAACGTGAAATATTAAATCAAATCGTTATTTTGATTCCAGATGACAACGGACGCCACAGTTGTATCGCCGTGAAAGCCGTTTTGACGTCAGAAGTTCAGTGACAAAAATCAAAGCAGGTTAGTGTCTATTTCTATTTCGTCGTTATATTAAGGAAAAATCGCGCGATTGTTTTAGTTCAATACCACAGGAGACAGACGTTATAGATAATGATTTTCTTTAAAAACTCCATTATTATTTTGACGCGTTATTTTTACAAAACGTCTCGCAAAGGACAAAAAAATACAGCCGAAAAAATGATTATAGATACCATATCAGGATCCCAAATGCAGCATAAATGTGATGCATTTAAACGATCGGTGTGGCAGGGACGATGTCCTTGGATAATATCTATTTTTTTTTCAAAATAATGATTCATAAACCATGATATTGTATAATGACATACATGCAATTGTCACGTGTAAATTGTTCTTTTATACGCACGGGCGCGTACAAAAACTAGGTCATTCGGTAAACATACGTATTTTGTCAACAACATTTTTGTCGAAATTCCATTACACTCGTTTTATTATATTTACACGTATGCGCGCACTCGTATGTGCGTTTATATTTCTCGCGATCGCGGCGCGATTTTATTCGGATTCGTAAGAGCTACCACGGAAACGCGGCCGACAATTAAACCTCCTCGAGGTTCGCGAAATTAAATCTATAACGACGACGGCGGCGCTATCGAAGACACGTCGCAGTTTTCGATCGGCTATAAAACGGTTGACAAATGTGTGTACGCGCGCGCGTTCGGTATTCGTGACGGGGCCACCGGCGAAACGAACCCACGGGCGTCTGTCCGGACGGACGATCGCGGAAACGTGTGACCCGTTCGCCCCCGCGTCGTCCCGTCTAGGGCGCGACGCAGCAGTCGTTTGCTCTCTTCGATTTTCTCCGCCGCGTCAGAAAATACCACCTGCGAAATGACGAATACTCATAAATAGGGTTCCGCGCGTTGTCGCGTTCGCAACTTTTCTTCCGCTGCTCGATTTTATTGCTAAGTAAGATTGAAGTGTGCGTCGTGTAAATTCGAATTTTTAGTGCTACTTTTTGCAATTTTCGACACATTTTCGATTTTATGACAGTTTTGTCGGTGTTTCACGTTTTATAGTACTGTTTTTATTGTTTTCAATCGCGTCGGGGAAAAAAAAATCTTTTTCCACGTTCGAAACCACCGGAATCGCTAAATCTTCGTTCGAGATCTTTCGCGAGAGGCTTACGTAAAAATAGTTAGTAAATTTGAATCCAATCGCGCCACGGCTATGGTGGCATTAAATTGTTGCGAGAACAACAGCTTTTACTGTTTTCAAATTTTTTTTTCCCATCGGAAACGACAAAGTCCGAAAGTTCTTATCGGGGCTTCTTCGGTGTCTCCCGACTCCGAATGAATAATTTCAACTCGACGCGTGGTCCAGATATAGGCAGTCAATCCGTTTGAAAACGTTTACGACACTTGTGACACTGAGAAAATCTAGTCACAGTCTATACGCTCACGAATTCGCTCGCCAATATATTTTCCATTGATAACGACGACGTAAATAATTTGCAGCTCTTCGTGTGCACAGTGTGCGACCATACATTGTGCGCGTGCCGTGTGATATTAATGCGTATTATTTTTCGACGGTTTCTCGCAGTCTACCAGGGCGATTCGTTCGGCGTGTAATTCGACACTTTTTTTTTTTCTATAGTAGTCGCGCGCGTTGATGTTTAATCGCCTCGTATTATAAGTACGTGAAAAATAAATACTACCGAAATATAATAGCGCGCATGTAAATTACACGGGTCCGCGATTGTTTTGAATAGTTTTCGTAGTTTTTTCGAAACGCGCCGCACAAACCGTTTGCGTTTTAACGATAATTATTATCATCATAACGGCAACAATAACAAAGACTGTGAGACCACAGTACACGCGCGAGCGTGTGGTTATATTGTTATGCCGAAAACTCTCTCCTCGAAACGCCGCGTCGACGGACGGCGACGATTCGGTACGATTAAGACGAAATTAGAAGAAAAAAAATTAACCGAAATAGGAGGTCTTACACGCGCGTCCGTGGACGAGCGAAAAAAACATTAGTAGAAAACGGAATGTAAATAGAAATTCGAGGGAGTTTCGCGTTTTATATTACTACTAGATAAGACCGCGCCGCGCCGCCGCGTCTCACATCGCGCGTTCGACGAATACATTATTATCGCGATAAATAATAACCTTCCGTTTTATGCGTATAATATATCATATAGAATGCAATTAGTTTATTGTTTCTCGGGGTGAATTATTTATGTCACTCGTTTCAATATTCTCGTCACACGCGCGATATTACCACACTCGTATATTATATGAAATCATCGCGAACGTCTATTTATTACGCGCGGAGTGCTAAACATTATAATATACGTGTTTATGTGTGGAAAATAATGGCAACTACAATAACGTACTAGCCTGCACGCGCTGCAGGTGACCGGGCGCGGACGTGGGCGAATCGTTCTTGAAAATTTAAAGCCGATGCACCGTTGCCTGCAGTGACGCAATAACTGGAGAGTCGCGCGAGATACTCGCGACTATTTTTTACCGTCTGCACCTGCGAGATCAGGCGGCGTAAATCATAAACTCGTGAAAAATTTGGCCGAAATTAATTTAAATTTATAACGGTTTAACGGCAAATTTCTTTACTCGTCTGTATTGAAAAAAAATTTGAAATTTTTAAATCTCTATACACGGTTTTTATCCCGGACCAGTTTGAAAAATATTCATAACCCCGTAATCCAAAATTGAAAAATCACCAAGCAATTATTTCACACGCACACAGCGATAAAAGTTATATTATATAATCTATAGGTAATAAATAACGATGGGATTTATCGAAATCTAGTTTTTTGTTCGTTTATAACGAGTGGTTAATTATATTATATTATAATATTTCGTGCGCAAATAACGAGTACCGGGTATTTATTTATTTTTTTAACGTTCGTTTTTTTTATTTACACGATCTATAAAATATACGTATTTTTACTACAAGTATGGGTGGTTTTTTTTTTCATCGAGCTAAAATAGTCAATACACCTGTGGCTTGGCCATTAGTATGTGTTGTACATTTTTATTTAAATTGCATTAAATTGTATATTTGGTTATACAGTTTTTGGTTTTTAGGAAATAGAATTAAGCTTCTTGTATCTCTAGGGTCCTAAGGCTCGGCGGAATTTAAGTGGAAAATTTTAAAACGTGCGCCTGATTATCGTTTAATTATGATTAAAATGTTAGCTCGCGAGAAAGCGTTTTCACACATTTATACTACAACGACCGCTTATGTTGAGTGGGTGAGAATTATAAAACGTTCGGTTTAGTAAAACTCCTGCAAAGAAAGTCGGGGGGGACACGCCTATTGCCGCAGCACGTGGCCGCGCCGATTGTCACGCGGGACGGCTCCGGTGTCGCCGGCGATAAATCGAACGTCGCGATCCGTAAGCATAATATTATGAAAACGTCTGCGGGAAAATCTATAGACTTTTTCCTCTCGCCCAACGATATTGTATTCAACGTGGGCGTTCGGTTTTGGTTTTCAAATTGTCGGACGTACGGGTTCGTTTACGAGTATATTATAAAACTATTTCGAGCCCCGCAGACGTGGGTGAAAATCGCATCGTCGCTCTCGGCGACCTCCCCTGTACCGACGAGAAACTCCCACGCGCGTGGGCAAGTGCCGCGAAAAAGTTCGCCAGCGCGACGAGGCGACCGATTGTGGTGGGGGACGCGGGGAGGTTGACGGTGCTTTTTATTTTACGTTTGGAAATAAAACGTCCAATTAAAAATAAATATTGAATAAGTAAATAAAACTGCTTTGATAGAAATGAAAATAAAAACGATAAATAATTAACTTGCATCATTTTCAAACGCACTCGAATGAAAACTGTAAACGACCGCCGCCATACCACAGTTTTCTCGATATAAATACTAGTTTTTTTCGCAGATTTCGTTTCGGCTATTGTTTTTTATATATACTCTCGACGACCGTATACAAACGAGATGACAGACAAAAAACAACAAAAAAAAACCCGTGTCGAATTCCAAAAACGAACTGACAACACGGGTGGAAATCGAGGGCGGGGGATCGCGGAGGTTTGGCCTCCTCAATTAGTGTTACAGAGCCCCTGCGAAACGATATTTTCTAGTCTAATTGATAACGTACGGCTTGCGATCGCGTGTAAATGTAATGCCAACGAATTTAGAAAATTATTCGGGGACAATAATTAGGGTCAACATTATGAGATGTCGAGAAAAACACACGCGTCTCTTCTGATAACGACCGGTGGTATTTTCTCTCCGACCTTGCTCTACTCTCGTGAAAACAAAAGTATATATTATACAATGTAAAAGCCGCGATAAAAACGTTTGGAAACGCGTCGATAAATCGTCGCGTTCGGTAATCGTTTCCGAACGACGGATCTGCGTTACGTAACACAACACGTCGAATATCCTTTTTTTTTTTTTATACGATTCTAACGCTGCAAATAATGTACCGTCGCGGCGGCGGCGAACGTTGTTTAAGTGTAATAATTTATCCTGTTTTCCCGTGATATTACGGACGCAAATGGGAAAACGGTTTACCCGAAAAAGTAGGTGCGTTTTGAATACGTTTGCGAGAAAATATTTAGGTGCCGCAGTAAACAAATAAGACTTTTATCTATTTCACAGAAGAACGCAATACAAATTCGCGTGTTGCGGTTTCTATTAAATACGTTATCAATTTCGGTCGCAGTGAAATAAATCGTTTACCGGGCGAGTACGAGTCGGAAAAATAACTAATATATCATTTGTATACCGCACGATAACATTCTTAGTTTTTCATTATTGTTTGTCTCTGCGATTCAAGTCGAATTTAAATATGTCACCTCGGCGACAATAAATATACTCATAATATTGCGTAATATATTATCATTATATTTTATTTTGAAATTCAATCGACGACGACGTTTAAATATAATAATCGACATGATATCAACAAAGGCGTGTACTGAGGGACGTTTGGCCCAGTGGGAAAGCAAGATTATCGGTCCAACATTTCACTCTATACAATTATTTTCTTCGTCAAATTATGATATAATTTAATAATACGCATACCGACACCGGGCCGACTTATTTTTATAATTTGGTATTAAAATTATTCACGTCTCACACTATAACTCTAAACATTCGAGCGGCTATTTAATTTATTTCAATGGGAATTGTTGATTTTTCGCGACCGATTTATATTATATAAGTACTTGAATAATTAAATTGATTTGTTTTTAAATGTTGTTTTAAAACGAAAAACACGTGTTTAAATAATATAATATAACGTGGAAAAAAAAACTTCAGGAAATAAATGAATCGTTAACACTGATTTAATGAAATAGAAATTTAAAACTGTTAAATAACTCGTAAGACTTGTTTTAATTGGTAATTATTTTAGTTACTAGTTATAGATAAATAATTGGTAATTATAAAAAAAAATTAATATAAAAATTAATAAGTACGTATTCTTGATTTAATTTGATCGATTAAACAGATATTTTCGGAAATAAAAACGAACTCGATGGAGATGTTTACGAATTATTACGACAGCAATACAAAAATTAGAGATTATATCTCATAGCATTATAATAAAGTAGGTATCGACTAATAACTAATCTGTTCGATTTTTATACGTTTCTGGTACAAATATCGCGATATTTATATGGCATGGCAAAAATATGATTTTGCTACATCGTGAAAAAAGACGGGGTAGCGGTCGCTACCCTTCGCTATCCCTTATCGCTGCCCATGACTCCCACCACCACCTATCTATAGACTGTAAATAAAATATAATCGGTACTACTTACGGCTTGTCGGGGTGTCGCTGTTACGGTTCAATGTTCGTATTGGCTTGTGAAATAAAGTTGGTAGTGGTAGACGAAAAAAATCACGATTAAAAGTTTGATTAACGAGATAAATATAATAAAAATCGACAACACTATTACGAGCACTATTACGGAGAAAAATTAAAACCGCGATGTTTAAACCGAGGAAGAACTTTCCGAACCGCTGTCGACACTATACTGATCGTCTGCACTACTATGCAGCGGTCAGCTGCTATATTTTCGAGCGTCAATCGATCGGTTTGCGCACGCAACACGGCTATTATTGGTTGGGTGGCGCCACACACAGCAGCTCGGCTTTCATTGGCTTTCATACGCACGCAGTATTCCTATTACATCATTTATTCCGATTTCACGCAAACACGCTCACAGTTATTACTATTGTTACATAATTATGTATTTACAACAAACTATCTTACGTCGTTATAGTTACGTAATCAGAGGTGTTCCCAATATTTTTTTTGAGAGTATACTAAGACTCTAGTCAAGGTGAAGATCCATGATTTAAACAAGGGAGGGTAGAATGATAAAAACAGAACCTTTTTTTAAGTATTTAAAAATACTCATAAATCTTTTTAAAAGTCGCGTATTGGAATCAATCTCTACTTCAGATATACGTTCGAACATTTTATCTAATACTTTGTCTGAGCTTTTTTTCAATATGTTTTCAGCTAACACATGAGTTTTGCTTTCTGAATGTTTACAGGGAACACCCCTGTACGTAATACTTATTATTAACTGATCTGTTCGATTGCTATACGTTTCCGGTACAAAAATCACGTAAATTCCCCCTCCCGCCAAATTTCACCTTTTTCCAACGCCAATATTTAGTGCTCAATTCCTGCCACCACTAACGGAATTTCTACTTAAACCCCAGCCCCTGAAAAAATTTAAAAAAATTACATTTCCCCCGCAGTCGTCCGCGTTTTCTTTTTGTTTTTGGGCGATTTTCTACGCGTAAAATCGCGGGGCACACACACACACGCTGTATTACATAAGCCGGCGCTCTGAGCACACACGTAACCGTGCGCGCATTACAACTCTATCCGCTACTCGAACGGATAAGTGAATAATTAAAGCCTCGAAGGTTGACACGTACGCAGATAGCGACTACTGTGATGGCGTTTTAAATACCGACGACGACGGTCTCGTTCGCGGCACACGGCTGGCTGTAGCGGCGATTTATAAACGTCTATATGCATGCATGTATATGTATGACGTTATAATTTATGTATGTTTTTTCGCGAGACGAGTGTTGTTCGTCCGCGAACTTATTTCCAGACTCGAATCCCGGTCGCGTCCACCCACGGCCCGCCCACCCCTTAACCCCATCTGAAATTATTGCAAATACATGTATTGCACGAGCTGTAGGTACTCTGAACGATATTTCTCGGCAAATTGGAAATATGCATTATGCATTGTGTAAGACGTCGTTCTGCGCGCGTACCTACGCAGAAATGGATTATGTGCTTTATAAAACATACAAAAAAAAAAAAAAAAAAACAATTTCTCTTATATTTTTTATGGATAAAATAGTCGAGAGCGGCGAATTTTTCTCGCGAACGAAACGGACCTTTCTTTCTTCGTTTTCTCACTTTAATCAATAAATAATAGACGATACATCATAATACAATCATTGTGTACACTGCCGCCGCCGTATTTTAATAATAAAATGTTTACATCGCGTTCGATGGTATTATTATTAATAAGACGTCGGATTCGTTTTTGTTTGTTCTGTATTTCGACACATAGGTTGATGACTAATGATGATATAAATAAAAACGTTGTGGAAATTAAAAGATTGTTTGTTTTTATTTCTTCGCTTCGAACGTATCGAAAACTGCGGTAGGTATGCTCAGATCTCAGCTTCTGTAGCGTATACAATATGTAATAGTCTCATTAGAACGCACAACATACGATATCATAATCGTTGAACTTTTCTTTTCCCCGCGAATTTATCGCCGAAGGTTAGGTTAGGTTAGTTAGGTTAGGTTATTTACTCGAAACGTTTTTATAACAATTAAAAATACGTTCAAAACAATGTATTTAAATTCGTAATGTATATTATATTACTGGTTTTCGTAAAAATTGTAATTACACCAATCGGCTGGACGGAGTTACAATGTAATTTGTCGATGTCAGAAGTGAAAAACTGTAAAATGTTCAAAACGTCGTGTTTTTATTTATTTATTAATTTTTTTATTATTTTCACTGCGATATTTTTTTCTGAATTTTTTTATTTTTCCATATACTTTGGAATAATAAAAATATATTCAATTTCTACCAAATGTATATACAGAGTAACAATATTGTAATTTCTATGAAAACCGTCGTATAATATTTATGAGATTGTCTACACTGTACCAGCTCAAGAAAGTATCCGTAAACCATAAAATGTGTATTACTATATATAAACATGTACTTATAAAATCAACTAAAAATAATGAAATTCAAATTGCAATACTCGCCGTCTGTCACACCGCCCCTCGAGTATGACGCCTATGACGTTGCGTACTAGTCGTTTCAATCTCGGTTGCAATACGGTTAATTCTCGAGTATTGTAAAGCGTAAATTTAAAAATCGTACGGATAACGTATTTATCCTTTATTCGCGGACCGCGGTTCAAAACACTGCAAAATATTATTTTCAAACGATATTGTTTTAAAGCGAAGAACACGCATGCGTCACGGTTAAAGTCGAGTCCGGACGATATGGTATTATTGTCGTCGAAGGAATAAGTCTCCTTTAAATCCGCTGTTTTGATTTTCTATTGAAATACGCCTTACATAATAATATAAATATAATATATATTATATAAAATACTAGTTCGTACTTTATACGAACCTTGAAACCTATCCAAGTTCTCACAGCGTAAAATCTACCTTTTAAAACCCCAAACGAAAAGAAAAGAAAAAAAAATAAAAATATTATTCACTGCAATATTCTAACGCTCACGTTCACCTGCATAATTTATAATGGAATTTCCTTGAGTTCTTACGGAACGACTCGAAGTGGCGTGTACGCCACTCGTTGTGCGGCTCGCAGTGTACGACGATTTATCGATATAATAATATAATAATATCACGTATTACACATTAATAATATCGTATATTTATTGTAATTTTATCCGATCGTTTTACGAATCCTTTCCGCACGACACGTCACAACATCGTGTCCGGTGTGGCGGCGGCGGCGGTGTCGCGCGAAATATTCGCCAATCTTCCGAATTTTCAATTTTAATTTTTTTGCTCGTACAAGACGACGTGTTATAATGGAAAAAGTATGTTCACGTGACTCCTCGCCGCCGCGCGCCGGCGGCGTTTCCGAGAAAAACAATATTAACGCGATTTGTCGGATATTTCGGCGGGCCCGCGCGTTATTTTCGCCGGCCGCGGTTTTTTTTCCCGAGCGAGCGTTTTGAATTTTTTAATAATCGAAAACGACGACCGTGAACGATTATAATAATATATTATATTGTGAACACGCACGCGAAATATATATATATTAAAAACACGCGCGTCGCGCGGCTTAAAGGTTATATATGACTGTACCTATTATTATTATTATTATACGTACAGGTACGTTTTTTCATGGCGACCGTCGGAAATTAATTCCGCTGCAGTCGATTTTCGACGTCTTAATTGTTTATGTAATATCGCATTATGTAACGGCGTCGTTTGAATCGCGTTACACGCGTCTTGACGGAAAACTGTTCACGCGGGGAGAAAAAACGTTAAAAATAAGAAAAAAGCGACCGTAAAAAAGTCACACGTTTTGTCGTCGTCGTCGTCGTTATAATCTGCGAGATCGTAATCGCGCGCGCGGTCTGGCTCTGACTCATCGCGGAAACGTTTCCGAGGGGAAGTTGTGAAAAATCGAACGGAACGCGATTCTGCACTCGACACTGCCATTCTCGGAGGGACGATTAAACGGTTTTTTTTTTTTTAGAAAGTCTCGTTTTGCAACAGTCTGCGTTAAAACGGGCATATCGTATTGTTATCGCGGACGACGGCGGCGCGTGTCGATGAAAACCGCCGCCGCCGATTCTTTGGCCGGCGTTCCGATTAGGCAATTCAGGCACTACAATGTCAAGGGCTCCCGGGCGTTTATTCTATTACCACCACCGGCGGCGGCGCTCGTACAAAACTCCCACTCCCGGACACACGCATATTCTATCGGCAGTAAAAATATTAACAACAACGCTGATATAATTTATTATTATTATTATTTCAGTAAAATAACTCGTAATGATATTATGCAAAAACGTATTCGCCGTTTTGTTGTTGAAACGTTCGATTATAATAATATTATCATTAGTATTTTATTAAAACGACGTTTACGCCGCTCGGTAATGGCAGACTTGTATTTATCGCGAGGATAAAAATCTATCCCCGTATACTGTTTTTCTATCTTTTGAATTTTTCCCATTATTACGAGACGCCACGCCCGCCGCATACGTCGTCGTCGTCGTCGAGTCGGTAATTTATTTTCTAAACGCAGCTCGAGTCGATAGTAATTAGATCATTATAGTCAGATATGTATATTTGTTTTTATTTCGTTCGTATAAAACACGTCGGCCGATTAATCGTTACAATATAATACAATATTTAAGCGCTCGCGTATAAAATGAAATCGACGTCGTCTTAAAGAGATTGGCATGGATCGACCGTCATGAATATAACCATATATATTTTCTTGAAAAAATCACTCGCGTTGATCATCACTGAGCCCGTTTCGAAACGACCGAGTTTATAGTATTTTATTGTTTTTACATTATTATGTTATAATACTCTCTGGCTCGGAAAAAAATTAAATTACAGATGTCGCATTATATTAGCGTGTGGTAAACACGGTACCGGCTGTTATAAATGTATTACTCATGATGCATTATGGTGCGTAATGCAGTATTTATAACGTTGACAACCGGACGTTCTTGAGCTTTCATGTACAAATAGGTACGCGTAGGTAATTTATAAAATTTCGACCGGAGCGATTTGAAAATCTCGTTTTTGACGCGGCGGACACGCGATTCTCGGCCCTAATCTCGAGCGGCTAGAGAAAACGTTCCCGCGGAAATTCAAAACTCTCTACGCCGTTCGGCGGCTGGAAAACCGCGTCTGCGCGCAGCGGTAAAGGATTCTCAGAAATCAACCACTAGGATTTAGTCTACACGCGTTCTATTTTGACGAGGCGTTTATCTTGGTTTTCTAAAAAAAAATAAATATTTCGAGGTCAACTGCACTCGCGATTTACGCGATTATGAATTTAAATCGACACCGACGACGCGGCGCGGCGTTTTCTGAACACATTCTGAGTATGTAGAACAGATTGTGCATAATGTGCGTACCGTACGCATAATATGTGCAGTGTCTGTCGGTTGTCTTAGCGAGTATTGGAAAATTATAAAACGAACGACGCCGGTCGACTCCGAACGGACCGTATTATTTATTTATCGTACAGTGCGCGTCGACAATATTCGTCGTTCGGAATATACATTACACCTTCCTACCGGGGTCCCGTTATGCTTTTCGATAATACGTGATAAGGGCGTACAATTATCGGTGTAATTATTATTCGACATTATAATATATACGTCTTGTAAAAAGTAATCGAATTACTCGTCGTTTTGATTTAGTAAACATTTTATAAAAGCACTTGACTAATTTAAATCACACATCACCTCTCGAAATTTCTTAAAATTTAAATAAACCTAAAATCTACTGGATAAACATTGGAAAAAAAAAACTTTTTATTAAAAATATAAATTCTTGTACCTATTTTTTATTTTTATTCTGCTTATACCGGCTGGCAGCTCGACGTAATTCCTAGACCCCCTCGTTTGACCAATTCCTGGGTATGCCCCTGATGTGTGATATTCAACAATAAGACAATAGTATAACGCTAAAATAATAACACTGCGGGTTTCCGTTGATAAAATCGAAATTACAATATGATAACAACATTATTAATTATCAAGGTTCAGGACTTAAAGCGTTTCCTTATTTATTTATCTTTGCGTAAAGTCTAGCGCACATTGAAATGTATAACATGTCCAAGGCCGCCGTTAAGGGTAAGCAATAACTACTGGCATTTGCCTAGGGCCTTGCGCTCGTCGGAGCTATGCAGTTCGCTCTTTTATTTTCTAGTAAAAATTATGCACAATTTTATTATATTTATTATGTTAATAGAAATTTTTTTTCTATACTAGTATTTTTTTTAATTTTTTTTTTCTAATCGAACCATTGTGCGAAAAAAAAATGATTACCAAGGTAATCTAAATACCATTGAATTTTAATTTAAACTGCCAATTTGAGTATAAATTTAATTTAGTTCGATATAATATTTTTATTATTTTTTTTTTTTTGTAAACTTGGTTGTAGTTCCAATTTATAAAGCCTATAAAAAATTATTAAGATTAGATAACGACTGCGCAAATGTAGACCGATACGCTGTATGCATGCGGCTTATGGATATATTAATAGCTTTGAATATTAATTTACTATAGTAAAATCATTGATTATAGAAAAGATTATATCACATAGTCAATGATAAATTATAATAATATATTATAATAATATTAAATCGATAAAACGTTTCGGTCTTTTTTCACATCTCTATCGCCAGCCCGATATATTAATAGAACCCGGTTTTTTTTTTATTTCTACGGCGAAACATATTGGTAAGCAGTTTATTGATTAAACCTTGAAGTCTATAAGTTTTTTATGTTTTTAGTCCGTTAAATTATTTTAACGGAATAAATATGTATTTCTAAAAAAGATCATTCCGTTTTTAAATTCTTGAAATATTTATAAGTATACATTACAGTCACACATTAATCGTATTTAATTAAGTGTTACGTGTCAATGTGCATGTGCTCACATGCAACAAAAGATGTAACACGTTTCCACCAAATAAGATACTCTCAATGAGATATTCCACAAAAACGATTTCAGATAATAGATATTGTATTATTGTTATAATTTGAATTACAATTTATAAGAAATTAAATGGTTATATTCATTGATAATCACTGTCTTTTAAGTTATATCAAACAATTTTATTTCAAACGGTTACTATTTATTTTTTTTAATCAAACATTAATTTGTATATTGGTTAAGAAATAAAATACCATAGGTCTAAAATTGTATTTAGAATTTCAAGTATAATTTTGACAAACGAGTGTCTAAATGGCAAAAACGGGTACCCTAAAATCGATGAATTTCACCGAAATGTATTAAAAATATATGTACCTATATAACTGTTTTACGTATTGCTAAACTTGCTAAATACACGTTTGAATAATAAAATCTGTCCTCTAAATTCGAAACAAAATCTTGCTTGAATAAATATCGTGTAGAAATTATTTCGGTCGAAATCCGATCAGTACAATGTGTAATATATTGTCGGCGGAAATATCTTCTTCGGCCACATACTAATAATAAATTAAATTCTATCGTTTCTATACGATTTTTCCTCTCCTCTCAAAAACGTACCGGAAAATAACCGTTTGGAATTTCGAATTGTTCGATCGGATACCATCGAACGTACATATTATATGTAACCTTCTGAAAAACGACGACGCGACGACGTGAAAACGGAAAATCGTCGTGTTCCGCGCGCGTTCAGATTTCCTATTCGCTTATTTTTCTCGACTAATGCGCGTAGCAGAGATTTTCAAGCGCTCTGAGTCTTGTCAGACCTCGCCGGTTACAGTGACGACATCAATCGCAACAGTGGCCGTCGATCGAAAACGAAATAATGACATTTAAAAAAGTCGAATCTCCGAAGAGCGCGCGAGCCGCCGCCGCCGCCGCCGGAGACGTCGTCGCGTAAAACAGTCGAGAGAGTGAGAGAGAGAGACGCCGCGCGGAGAGAAAAATTTCGTTCGTCCGCCGCCGGCCTTCGTCGGCCCCACTCGACCAGTCGATTCTTCCCCACCCCGACACCGCCGGCACCGTGCCGCCGCGCGACCGCGTTTTCATATCACAGTGAACGCTTCGTGTGCGTGCCGCGTCCGACTACGTTCTCCGGCGATTGCCATCCACACTCGCTCGCTTATCGCGTACTCGAACGGTCCCGATACCGTCGTCGTCGACGAAAACACCGAAAATTAATAATACCCATAATAATAATATTGTTTTTTTTTTTAACGCCGCCGTCGTTTCGATCAATTTTTTTGTTCACGTACCAATCGCGCCGCGTTCGTGTGCGTCTCGTCGCGGTATTTTACTTTTTTAATTTTTTTTTTTTTTCTCTACCTTTCATCGTTTCAAGTGCGCGTTTTTCCGTGCTCGCCAAAAGCTCGCCGTGCCCGTGTCCGTTACCGCGATAATTTTGAAATTTAAATCTTCTTTTTTTCAATTTTTTTCTATCATAAGTGTGCGAATTATATTCCACCGACGTTTGGATAACGACCTTCGAATCGACGCGACGTCGACTGGATCTATCGTACACGTTATTCGAGTAAGTTTCGCGACTATATTATTTTTTTTATATATACATAATATATAGATAGACATGCTCGTGTTTCGTTGCGGTTCGGTTTCGACCGTTTCGGAACCGCAGTCGAGATAAAATAATACGCTCGCGTAACGGATAACAATAACAACACCCGACGCGACGGTTCAATCGCCACACGCGTTGTGTTCGGTAATTATTATCGACGAGAGGGTCCCGAGACGGAATAAAAACCTCGCGCGCCCGGATCCACTACCCCGTACGGTCGTCGTCGTCGTCTTGTGGGTCGACCCCAGTCAGTCGATTACCTTTCAACGACCAGTAGGCGTTCGCGTCCGCCGGTCACACGAATATTATACAATGCCGTTTTCCGCGACGAATACGCCGCGTTGCTCGCATGTCATTACTCGTTAGTGCAAGAAGCCGTTTGATAAGGACGACGACGGCACGCTTTTCACTGGCGCGCGCGCACGCCGCCGCGTGATAAGAGAATATGTCCCGCGAACGGGTCCGATCGGAGCGCGGCGGTTACGTTTCGTCGAGCCCCTCCGGCCCGCGCCCGCTCGTTATTTTCGCCGGCGGACGAGAATACATAATAATAATCATCGTGCAATATATAATGATACGAATAAAAAACAATAACGACCGTTCGTCCTTGAGCGCGGCGAAATCGTCGCTCGTCGATTATCCCATGTACCACCCATCTACCTACGACGCGCGCGCGCGAGCGCGATGAATGGAAAAAAAAAAACAAAACAAATCGAACGAATTATTCCACCCGATCTTCCCTTGCAGAAACCGTTGTCCTCCGCTTGTAACCGTACCGCGGCTCTTATGTGTACGCCGCCGCGGCGGATTGCGATCGCGGATCGCCTTCGAGCGGCGGGTCGTGTGGCTCCTTGAACTTCTCGGCGTCCTAGACCTTAGGATACTATTATATTGCACGCGACCGTGTACACGCCCGCGAGTCGAAAGCCGTCGACGGGGGGGAGAAAACGGCTGCAAACAATATTATTACAGCCCGGTAAGCCGGCGAGGTGGTCGCCGAAAATCCGTCGTCCTTGGGCCGCGCGCGATCCGACCGATGATCCGCGAGAGATTCGCACGTTAGAAAAACATATAATCGTGACGTCACCCATGTAAACAACAACTATAGTTTTCAGTGCTCAATATTAATCGAATTGATCGAATATTACGTTTACATCGTGTGGATATTTGAGTCACGCACACTTGGACGTGTGTAAGTGTGTGTGTGTGTGTGTGTGTGTGTGTGTGTGTGCGTGCGCGTGGTATTATTCGAGTACCTACATAAAAAAAAAGCACCGCGTACCTATCCGCTCCGCCTCCAAGCGAGTTTCACAAGGTTTAACAACGCGGAAGGAATGGTCGCCTTGATGATAACTCGAGTTCTACCTTGAACATTACCTTGATTGCCGCCACCATCAGCGTACGATTTTTACATTTTTATCATTGATAGTCTATCTCTTATAATATATATATATTATATTAGAGAGTGTGAACGGAAAAAAAAAACAAACAATAAAAAACATTATTAGAGACACGCGTATCGCACATAATATTTATATTAATATAATCGAACGCACGCGTTTACGATACGCGTTCGTTCGCGAGTGTGTATGATGTGCGCGAAACACGAAGATTCGCACATAGGACTCGAAAACCGCGGCGTTACGACCGACGTTTGGGTAACGCATAAAACATATACAATATTATAGTCATCGTTTTTAGTGTCAAGGTCGTCGCGATGCATTATCGATGTTTTAGCGCAATTTATATAGAACGCGACGAATTCCGATATACAGTTTGAAAAATAATAATAACATACGATTTCGATATTATTCCGCGCGTTTGTTATCATTTTATCGTACGCCGTTGCAATAATGTTTGCGAAAACAATTTGATTTTCGCGAAACGTGACTTAACGTATACTGCGGATTCGAAATGTGCGATCATCGTTTTATTGGGCCTTGAACGCGTTACGACGACGACGCGCGTATATAACACATTGATATATGACACACTTAATACGTTTTTTTGTTTTTTTTTTTTTTTATTTATTTACGTTTTATTTATTTTTGTCGCGGGGAGGCGGCGCGCACATCACAAGCGTTATAATTACGACGAAATTAGTGTTTTGAAAACAACGATCGTAGAATTTTTTCGGTATTTTCATATTTTCATGCTGTCGACCTTGGGCGGACGCGCCGAGACCTTGCTCTGTATCGAATTATATGTGTGCTGCGTATGTATTCGCGTATGTACATATTACATATACTTAATGTATAGAGTGTGCGTTATATATAATATATTATTTCCCCCGATTAGCTAATTAAACGATGTCACGAACGAAAACGCGTTTGTATGTGAAAACCTACACCTATACCTGCTTTTGTTTCTTTTTTTCTCAATCGGCTGACCTATTTCGCCGAGTAACCGTCGAGGACGGGAAATGTTCGGCTCCGATTGGAAATCGTTTTCAAAAGAAAACCCAAAGTCGTCGAAACGCCTTATCTAGGGCTGTCGGTTTACAGGGTCGAAATAACACTTCTGATACGCTCGCATAAAAGTCTCTCGGCTGTCGAATCGACGACGGCCGTGTGTCGTACACGCCGCCGCCGCCGGCTCGAACGCGCGTGACCCTGTCGCGTACATATATAGTCTGTTCAACGCGATTGATACCGCGCGC
Source organism: Drepanosiphum platanoidis (assembly GCA_948098885.1). NCBI lineage: Eukaryota > Metazoa > Arthropoda > Insecta > Hemiptera > Aphididae > Drepanosiphum > Drepanosiphum platanoidis. Next base: position 13,947,988 of record OX402531.1, read on the forward strand.
TCGAAAAAAATAAATAAATAAATAAACGAAAGAGAGAAAAGTCGTTTTCGCTGGAAATTCACTTATTGTCGTGTCGTCTCCTCGATATTTCGGTCGCACTCTCGTACGTCTGTTGTGCAGGTACGTGCGGCGATTTTCTTTACGACGTGCCGAAAACGTCACGCGCATTGTATGTATGTAAATAATCGGCCCGTTTTTCTTTTCGAGCGCACGTCGGCGATGTATCGTTTCGTACCGGTCGCGTAGTTTAATCGTCGCTCAAAGCCCGGACGTAATATTATAATATGTTACGGAATCGTCTGCGGGCCGTCTATGCGCGTTCAAAGGCGACCGCGAGCCGATCTCATTTCGTTTTCGGAATATAAAACGCCATACCGTCGGCTCGCGCGTTATTGTAAATATAGGCGTATTTAATGGCCGGTAAAATTGCGGAACCGTTTACAGAGCGCGTGTTCGCACACTCACTGACCAAGAAACTTCAGCCGGAGACCTCGAAACCATCAAGGTAATAAAGTGGAATGTTTCAGCTAAATCGACCGGTACCCATACTACGACTGCTATACGGGCGACGACGCGAGGTTCTGATTTTCTCGTTTTGAAAAAGATAATGTAACAACAATATTATGTATATGAGCTAAATGTGTCATGAAAAATAAAAAACCTCTTACGCTATGCATTATACATCTGCGTGTCGACTGCGTTTCGAACACAGGGTGCAATGAAAACGCACGTCACGTGGTCGGTTGACGACCTTGGCGTATTAACGACGATCGACATATGTAAAAGTATACAATCCTTTCGTCGTTGACAGTGCGTGTGTTATATAAGTGCACGTTATATACCTCGGGGTGGTAGGTAAAATTATTTTTCTACTGACCTATTTTTCAATTCTATCGGTGTACCTGCGGACTAGCGGTTTCTTGTTTCGATTTGCTGACTTCCGACGTGGCCGGGTATCGAAAATCGTGACGGCTTTCCAGCGAAATCCCTCTCGAAAGTATACAATACGCTTATAATTCGATTTATTTGTAATAACGACGACGAAAACGGCGGCGCTTTAAATCATTCCGAAATATAATAAAATATCGTTATCGTCCCTAGAGTAAAATCATACACGAGTGCATAACATCGAGTTACTACTGGATCGGATCCAATAGTATTAGGTGCGCGTGTATTGTATACCGCTTTATCGCTGCAAAAGTCTTAAAGTTTTATCGCGCGAACGGACAACTCGTTCGTTCGCTAATGCCAAAACGATTCGCATTTCGTTTAAACCATACATAATAATATAATATGCCTTTTTCGAACTCGGCGATTCCGCGACGCAATGTACTTTCCCAAACGATTTTCCCATAAGAGTTAATCGCCGAACAAACGTGTCGCGAGTGTATATAAAGCGTCGTGCGCGTTTACTCCGTTTCGTGAAAATCAATTGCCGCTTCTCATTTGAAACGCGTATTTATGTATATATTTACGTCGCGTTCGTGTGAAAGTATCGCAGATGACTTTTCCACCTATACTTCGTGGAGCATTTGTAAAGACACGAACTCGTCTAACCCCAAACGCTATTAAGTGTACCCACGATTTCTCTGATTATTGGAAAGATAATAACATTTAGATCCGTTTTGAGTTTTATATCCCTTAATTACCATAAAATAAAAAATACAAATACAAACGTAATAACTAATAGCGTTATAAAAAAAAAAAAACAACATATGCATATTTCTCATTGATAAAATTAAAACCATAAAAATTACAATAATCTCTAAACGTCGATATCAAAGTACCTATTATGATAATACATATATATACGTTCAATATTGTTTTATTCGATGATGAAACGTGAAAGTTAACGTACTTATCAACGGGCAATAAGGCAATATTATAAATATCATCTTACACGCTGTTGTTTCGATAGATAAAACATAACGTTTTCCATCGTTTTACGTATTGTAAACCGTTCCAAATTAGTTATATTATTAAAAATCCTGCAGTCCGACCTTTCCGTCGTGTAGGAGGTACATTCTAAACTCCGTCATAAAGCGTCAATATCGTGTAGCTTACGGTTTTACACAAACGACGTTCTATAGTACTCTGTGAACTTCAAAGTGCAAAACGTCCAGTGTAATAATAACATTATCATAATACAGAAATCGTGTGAAATCAAGTATGGCCGTCCGCGTTGCGCGTTGTTTTCATAGGTACGCGCGACAGTTACGCGAGATTTGAGATAAATAACCGTAAAAATATCGCTCGTCGTCGTTAGAAATCGTTGTTTTCTTTTCCACGCTGTTTATCGACGGAGACCTTAAAACGGGTTTCTCGCGTGCCCCGAAAAACACGCGGTCGTTGCAAAACGATCGGCCGCGTTCATGTCTAATCGATGACACGGCCACGAAGACGTGCAAAACGACATTCCCCGTGGCCCCGCCGAGTAATAATGTTATCATTGTTATACATACCCGAAGATTCGTATATATTTACAGACACGACGGCGACGGTCATCTCGAGTAGGTACCGAAAACGAAACGATAATGATGTTTTTTTCGACGATGTTTTACACCCTCGTGTTTTCCTGCCGTGTTGTGGTTGAGGGGATTCTCGCGGGAGGCAAATGTTGTAATCTTCACCCTTGTACATTTGATTTTCGTTGTTTTTTTGTAGTTATTGATTTAGTGCTTCGCGCACGATTCCTAACTCGCGTCGTCGAACGTTTCGCAAACCAGACCATGTTTCGATGTCGAGGATATACCGACACGTGATGACGAGAGCGATGGATCGAAAAATCGACGAGCACGTCGTAAACCTGATCGTCGCGGTTTCGTTGTAATAACAATTAACAGTTAAAGTCAATAAAAATAATTATCTATATGCTAACCTTTGAAATTGTATAACAACGCTTTGAAAAAGTCTCAAGTCATCGGTTAAAGTTTTATCGTACTCTGTCATATATCGATACGAGTCGATTGAAAAACTACGCGAAACGTGTTGAACGAAAGAGGTGTTTAGAGTCGCGGCGGTAAATTTGTATATATAGAGGACGCGCGGGTCAAACTCTCGTTTTTTAATCGTTTCCACAGATATTTCACACGTTTTTGGTTTCTTTCGTTCTTTCTTCCATTCCGTCGCGTCCATACTTTATAGGTATAGTTTTGTTTCTCATTGTGTGCGCGCGCGCGCACGACGATTGTTTGTTGCAGGCATATATATATTATTCGCGATGCATTTCTTTTATATAATCCGACGATCTAACGGTAGACGCGTGCGGGAGAGCACACGGCGAGGAGAAAGATACGGCCGCGGACCGCTAGCCGTCCGACCGCCGCCGCGGTCTCGTCGCGGGTACGCGCGCGCGCGCGCGTGTTATTTAATTCTCTCGAAAGACGTGAAAGTGAAAACGCTAATAACACCGTTAAAAATGCCGATTTAACGAGATGGCATAGAGTGAAAGTTGGCTTGCGCTACTACGCACACACGGCCAACCGCCGGGAACGTCGTGAATATATATATATGTATATACCACGGTCGCCGCCGCGTTTTTGCCCGTTCATTGTGCTCGCGCGGTTTTTTTTTTCTCGTCGTTCTTTCTTTTTCGGCCGAGAAAACGCTGCGCGACGTTTATTCCAACAAAATATTATAATATGCAATCGGCGCGCGGGATACGTGTACAAAAAAAAATTTGAAAACGTTTTCGGTAGGTTTTTTTGATTTCGGCGTAATCTCTAATACGTCCGTTCGCGTTTCGATTCTGCAATCGTATCTGACCTACGTCAAATTCGTCGATTTATTTTCCACGCTCGCCCGATCCGACCAGTTTACAGCTGCTCGCGTTCGTATTTAATGAAAACGTAACGTCGTCGTCGCAACGATTTTCGAACCCCCGTTCGACGCGTTTTGGCTTTTGAGACGTTTATTGCTCGGACGATTTTCTTCTCTCGATCCAACCAGACCGTCTGGGCCGCGGCTCCTCTCGTCATGTAACCGCCGACGTTCGCATAATAATAATTACTGTCTACGCGAGAACCGTGTACAGCAATATTTTTCAACAATATCACGCGCAATCAGTAAACGAAACGTGTGTCTGCGCGTATCGTCGTCGAGCGAGATGGATTCTATGTGCGGTCTCTGTGGGTCTACCTGAATCGAACGCCTTTAATCACGTGACGCGGCCGAGTAAACAACGATTGTTACGTTGTTGCGTGCCCGTCTGAAAACGGAAATAGTTACGACGCGTTTTCGTATCGACCGCGCGTTATCAATCGGTCGGAAAGAACGAGTGGCGCGCGGACTTTGAACGTCGTCGATTTGAAAACTGCGCGTAGAATACGAAACGCCTATTGCGCCGCGCGTGTAGAGGAGAGCGAGGTGCAGACTCGAATCGAAAATCCACTCGCGTCGGCTTTACTCGGAGTCGCGCGACGAAAACCGTTGAACGAAACCCAGTGGCCCGGATACTGTGCGCGCGGTAAATCTATATACTTTATAATGCTCGTATATTATATTAATCGAGAAAGCCGCTGCGACGTACAGTCACCGGCGCGTTTGTTAAAGTTTAAGTGGGTAATTAAAAGTTGGACCCCAAGTATCGAAACGTTTACGGTTATCTGCGCGGAATGAAAAGGAGAAGAAAAAAAAACACACGAAAACCGGACTACATACGGCGGCGGCGGCGGCGGTATATTTAAGCTCGAGGTATTTTCGAGTTTAACTCCTCGTCGATTTATTACCTGGATACGGAGACGTAGTAAATTCCGAGTTCGTTTATTACAGTCTGATGATCGCCAACAATCGTTGCTCGAGCGGGGCGAATCGGTTTTTCGTCGTCTAATTAATTTCGTCGAAATAATCGCTACGAAACGTGTCTTTGACGGGGTGCCGACGAAAAGCGCGTACCGTTCGACGTAGACCGCGCGAGTACGCGTACGTATTATAATATACATACACTACCACCTGACGGAATCGATCATTATTATTATCATTATACACGTATGTTACTCGTCAACGTGACAACGTCGGTTTTGCGACACAGCGTGTATTGATAACATACCGACCAGCGGTAGGACGCATTGTATCGTTTTTCTTCGAGTAAAAGAAAAATTAAAATTTCGAAAACACAAGAAGGAAAAAAAAACCGCTCTATTGAAACCGTATGAAAACGACAACAAAGACGCGCCGAGACAGAAAAAGTAATAAACGTGTAAAATAATATACAACGTAACACGCGTACAGTATGTGTGTATGCCGGGAGCGCGCCTCGATGTGTGTGCGTGTGAGTAACACACGATCGGAAGAAATCATACGCGCGGCATTGGAATCCGGTTCTCGTTTTCACCGAAATACGGCGTAAAGACGTCGTCGTAAAACGATAGAAACGCGCCACGACGTGTCGTGAAAAAATAAAAAATCGGCATCTCCTGACGTCTCGCCGGCCGCCGCGAGGACGATACGGTGTGTGTTATTCTTAGATATTATCGACACGTCTTGGCGCGCAGAAGAACGAAAATCATAATCCGGTCCTTTTGCCGCCGTCGATCCTTTTATCGCCACGACGAGTACCCGACAACAACGGACGTATGATGATGTGGAAGACCGGACTTATCGCCGACGTAGTTGTTACGATTATGAAAAATAAAAAATAAAAATTATATTTCACGCGAGCGTTACGTAAAACTCGCTTTATTATAATAACGGACGGCGGCGGCGGCGGGAAAAATGTATAACAATAATAATTATTATTATATTATGCTCCGCGAACGTTGGCCGACGTTTATCACGGCGGACGAGTCATTATCAACGCCGCGCCGCCGCGATATCATTATACGAGTTATATATTATACGAGTTATTATGCGAGTTGATTAATAACAATGTTTTTACCGACAATTAAGCGAGGAGAGAAAAAAAAACCCGTTAACGAGGCGGAGAAGAGACGCGCGAAAAACGTATACGCGACGTCGTCGGCGGACAGGACGAGAGCGAAAACGAAAGTGTACGAAATGCAATTAAAACTCGACCGTAACCAGAAATAGCGGTGGCGAAGAGACGCTTGCGCTTTCACCTTGAACGAATCCGATTCGCGAGCGTTTTTTCGGTTTTTTTTTTTCAGAAAAAAAAAAACGCGGCACCGAGTAACGGTCGACCGATCGAAACAAAACGTCGCCCGTAAATATATATATAATATAATATATATATATATTAGTAGAAGTATTATAATTTGTTTGTTCCGCGACCGGACGAAAAATCCGCGGCGAAGTAAAACTTTCTTCTGTCGAAAACGCCGAAATCGATGGCGACTGTGTAGTGCGTGCATAATAATTATTTTATTTACCCGATGATCTCTCGCGAACAATAATTATTGCCACAGCTGCGTTTTCGCTAAAGCTGCGCACATTATATCATGAGTGTTTGTTTGTTTGTACGATTTCTCGCGGGTCAATGACATTTGAACCGCGAGTCGCGGAATTCGTTCCGTACATAAAAGCTTTTTTTTCTGAAAAGGTTCCGAAAACGATTAACGCGACGATTAACAATGCCCGCGAACGCGTGCCGCGTAGTGACGTATTTCCGGGGGACACGACGTCTCGATTCGCAGACTGGCTGGCACGTCCTGCGCAGGACGTCGTCGTCGTCGCCGCCGCCGCCGCCGCCGCGGCACATGCGATAATAATAACGCTTTAATCCCGCGCGTTCGCTCCGGCCACGGTATATATTACCATACAGATGTCACATAACTAAAACAGGCTCCGGCGGCGGTTATCTTTATGGGAACAACGGTTTGGCCACGAAACTGTTCCACCACTCGCCGTAATACGTATTATAATTTAAATTTTATACGAATAATGCCTTTTGTACTTACGTTAAGCGCTCGTATTGAATTTTAACTTTAAAAGGATTTACCGCTGTACTGAACACTCGCATTCGTCCAACGAGAGCCGTAAAGGAATAGGTAGTGAATGGTTGTGATTCAAGGTGCCATAAGGAAAGAAGGATAAACCGGCCGGATTGAGGATCTAGCCGGGACCGTACGAGCACGTTCGCGTTTAATTACCTTTTCGATTTTTTTTTTGTTTCTATAATAATATTGACTCGTACGATTTCACATGATGTTTTAAAATAATTGACGTTGAAAAAACATGGATTGTTGTGTTTTCCCGTGATTTCGGGCCGTAAGCGATCGCGGTGGTTTCGCGTTGTTTTAGCTCCGGAGACTGCAGCCCCCTTCGTAGTGGCGCCGCTTTGAACGACATAATCTGCGGCACCGGACTCGCAGAAGGCCTCGTGTGCGTTTTCATTTTATTATCAACGCCGTCACTATAAAAACGACATCACGCGCTAACCGTGAGCACGGCGCGTATAATGTTATTATACTTGTTATTACGAGCCGGCCGCCGCCGCCCGCCCGCACGCATAATATACGCCGAGAGGAAAATATAGATACATAATAAAAATAAAACAACGCTCTAATCGAATTACCATCTAATGCTAATGACATTGTTCAGCCGACGACGACAACCTTCGGCGCGTTCATGACGGCGACGTCTGTTCAACGCGTCACCTTCACATACACCTTGAATTTTAAGGCTACTTGCAATTTACACACATGTACATCTGTCTAACGCATGTGTGTATGTATCGAACAGAACTCCATAATATACTTATATACGTTTATATATATATATACGAATACGCTTATATACATAAAAATCGACACGCACATATATTTATTTATATATTTATTCTATATATATAATATGTTATATATGTGTAAAATGAATATATAAAGATTTGTAGAGACGTGTGCGCGCCGGGGTGTTTGCGACGTTATTTACTCTAAATTTTCGTCCGTCCGTCTCTCTCTCTCTCTCTTTCCGGGCTCGTCGTATAACGTTCGAATTTTGCCAGCGCGCAAATAAATAAAACATTATACTATACATAGTGCGAGCGCGCGCGTGTGTGTGTGGTAAGACCGTGTGGGCGTGTGCGTTAGATGTGCAGCAAGTATATTGACTTGACCCATTTGCACTGCATCGCACGTATACATATATATATATCCGGCGTGAAGATGGCGGATAATAGTAATGAATTAGGTGACCTACATAAAATAATATCGCTATGCGCCGCTGCCCCCGGACCTTTGTCGCGGATACATTTCGTCGATACGTGGGGTGTGTGTGTGTGTGTTTGTATACGTATATATATTAATTCCTCTCGTTCGCCGTACTTAGGTGCACCACCACGCACGTCTTTTACGGCGGTATAAATTTCTATATATATATATAATGACGGCTGCGAAGTGAAAATTTACGTTTATTATTATATTATTATTATCATCGTTATCATTATTATTATTATTACGTGCGCTCTAGTTTGTTGTGACAATATAACGTTGCGGCGATTATCCGAGTGTCCTTATACATATATATATATATATAAACAGTATACATAATAATAATCCACATACGTCACGCGTACCGTTCTGGGGCCCGGCCAAACCGTCAAATATAAATAAACTCCAGACGTTCCGATCTGAAACCCTCGGAAAAAGCACGCGAAAACTTCCGTTTTCACGTGTCCGTCCGTACCCGCACGGCGAAGCCCTCGAACGCCTGTACGGCGTTTGTATCTGCGTCGCGAGCGTATTGCAAGAGCGGCGCGTTTTGCGAACTTCTCGACCGTCCGAATCCGCTATCGTTTATAGTATTGCTAAAGGCGGCCGTCATGTGGAAACACATACCGCCGGCCGACGATAAAGATCCCTGGCCGCCTTGGGATTTCGAAAGAGTTTTTAAACGCACTTTTGTTATACTATCGATTCAACGCGAGCACTGCAGCAGTGCAGCAGAGGGGCGGCGTATACGATAACCGTCGGTTTTAGAGCGTCGCGCCGCGAGTATAAATTATTGTCACAGAACATTATACGTATATGAAAACAAACGAATAATCGAAAAGAAAAACCGCTATACGTGCGAAATAAAATATGTTATTGCGTCGGCCGCGAGACCGCTGCAGTAATAACAACGCCGCCGCCGCCGCCGCGATGACGATAACGCGTAGAAGGCACACGCGCATATAATAAAAACGGTAAAAAATACATAAAAGAGAAACGCGAAAATATAATCGAAAAACAGTTGTGTCCGGCGCGTACGCACGACACGCGTTCGCGCGCGCGACGCGTACTTTCACCTTCAACACGATTTTGTTTTCAATTCGGTATCGCGTTGCCGCCGAACAGTAACGTATATATATATATATTTACTATACTTCTTACATTATACACATAGGTAGAACACCTTTCCTTTTATTTACCTTATATATATACGCTTGCACGACGACGCAGTCGACGGAAAATTCGCGTCTCTGGTTTTTTTTTTTTTTTTACGCGCGCTCGCGAATAATACGAACCGTCGCGACGATAACGTTATATATTGTTGCTTTCTTTTTTCCCTCGTCTATATATCGTCTGCTCGTCGTCGTCGTCGTCGGTTTCCCTCGGCCGACCTCTGCCTCGCCGATACCGCAATCGTCCGCGGGCTAAAATTCGCTACTATTATGTTACTCGTCTCGTACTATGCAGAGCATCCGTGATCATCGAACGGTTGATTGGGTAGTCCCTGAACGATCGAAAAATCTGGGTCTCGGACGAGGCGTTCAATCGGGGTGAACCGATCGCGGGCCGTGCGCCCGAGGAGCCCGCGTCGTCTTCTGCGGCGGCGAGGACGGCGCGTTTTTCTCTCGCGTAAAATCATCTCTCCGACAACAATTTTATAACCATAGCTTTTCGTTAATTAATACCGCTATTATTATTATTATTATTATTATTATTACCGCCGTTTCGGATTTCCGTCCGAAAATCGATACCGAAAAATAATATACACCTCGTAGGTGTATAATAATATTATATTTACGAAAAAAACGTTTGCCACTATTATATTATTATGATATCGTCGACTGTTTTTTCGCCACGGCGAATTTCACGTGACGAAGAAACTCGATACGCGACAACGATAATGTTAATAATAATAATTATTACGAGTGCGATGTGCTTATAACGATATTATAATTTTATTATGATTTATTACCGCGGCTTATAATGTCGTCGTCGTCGTCGTCGTATGTATATGTGTATATGTTTACAATATTCACAAACAAAATTAATATATACGCTTGCCGATAACGAGGTCCATATGTCATCGATCGATCTCCGATGAATCATCATAATAATAATAATATTATATCAACCGAGGTCTCCGGTGTCGATTTCGTCGAACATACGCGAACGATTAAACGCACTTTTATGAATGGAAAAACTCAATAAATAAACGCGCGCGTTATTATTTTAACGTATCTATCGTTTTCATTCGATCTATACACGCTCGAATAAATCATGTGCCGCTGCACTATATAAGGTTGGTTTTATTCGTAAACGCAGCACTTTATACAATAGTACATATATATATATATATTACGCTATACATACTCTTATTCTCATTGGAGCCGTGCGTCGGTAGACCGCGCGCGCGCGGGTGTCGGTCGTAAAATCATACTTTCGTTTGTCTGGGGAAATTATTTTCTCGTATCGACGTAAAACCTTAAACGTATTAATTAAACATATTATATACTCTTATGTATTCGTGCGAAAATATAATATGATAAAATACCTGCGCGCTCGTATATTGCATATAATATACGCTGTCCGTACGACGTACCGACGTATCACGAGCTAAAATAATGTTTCTATAAAAAAAAAAAAATGCGAGTAAAATTATTCACGATACACGTTTTGCCTCGCGTTTTACCTATGTTTTGAAATTCTGTTCGTGAAAGTCTGCAGCGGAGTACAATATTCTTATATTTGTTTTTTTTTTCATTCTTTTTCTCCAAACACAAAATAACATCGCGCTCGCTGAAACACTATTCCGTTGTAATTCTATCTCTTGCGTTCTACTCCCGTCACAATATTATAGACGCAGCATATTTCCTCTTTGGGTTTGAACGTGCACAAGTATAATTAAATTAGGCACTGCACGACGACGAGGCTCGTACGTTTTGTTACGGTTTGTGTTTTTTTTTTTTTTGTCTTGTCTCCGCCTCGGCTATAAAGTTTCCGACGGTTATACACATTATAAATACGTTTCGTTATTGCGAATCGTTTTACGGCTGCGCGTCGCTCTTTGAAATCGTTCGTCGAAAGTCCTTCGAGCTTGTTTCCACGACGTGATATACACGCCGACGGATTAGAAAACAGAATATCTATGGGCGCCTAATTACCATTTTTCGGTCACGCCGGTCGATTTGAGACGATATTATATTTTGTTGCGGTTAAACTCACCGACGCGATTATCATAAATAACAATTATATATCCTCCGAATAACGTATACGTATTATAATATACGGGACGCGAAATCGCCTTTTTATTTCGTCTCGAGATTTCATTCGTATGGATGATACACACACACTCTACGCAGTGTTGTCGTCGGGAAATTTACCAAAATGACTAGGCTTTGTTGTGTTCACTCGTCCTTCCACCTAATTGAGGTGAATTCTTGACCTATACGTCAATCGTGTATTAATCGCCTGTACTTCGCGGCTCTGTAGAGTTCAAAAAATATCAGCCGACCGTCTGCTCCGCCAGCGTATAGAGTTTTTATGCGTCCCAAAGACCGCGAATAAGTGCGAAGTAGTTTCGAAAAAAAATCAATAATATGGACGTTTTTACTGTAACGACTGCGTACGGATTATACGCTACGACGTAGTTAGCAATAGTATCAGCGTACCGAAAATGTTTCCGGTTTTACTGAAATTTCACTGGCGCAAACACGAACGGTTCTCGCGGGGCACCTATACATATATATATATAATCCTCAGAATGTTCGGTCGATTCGGCGGGATCTCTACTATTTTTTTATACAACTGCAGTGACGCTGTAAAATGAAATATTTAAAAAGCAAATAAAATCGTCGGTAAACATAAGATAATACTGCAGAAACGACCGATTGATGTGCCGATGACGTCGGGTTTATCGAGAAACGGCCGAGATTTCGTTAACGCACAACTATATAATGTTTGTTTATGAAAACTAATGGAGGTATTCGGAAAACGACCTTTCTCGAGTGTGCCGCGACGGAGTAGTCATCGGACCAAATCGAGTTGTTCGCCGTCCCCGGGCGTACGAGTGTCTCTCTTGTACGAGTGTTGTGACGAGTGTGCGAGCAAACACGCAAAACGCGATCGATGCAATTATTATTATTATTGTTATTAATGTTATTATTGTATAAATGTCCGGTCTCGCAATCGCGTGTAATTGGTAAAACCGATGACGGACGCGTTGTCGCATTCAGATTGTAGAACAAACGGAATTAAAACGGTCGTCGTAATAACCACTGTCCGTTCGATTAAAACGATCGTCGTCTTTGTACTGAAATGTGAATTTCGTTGTGATAAAAAAAAAAAAAAAAAAATCGTACACAAAAAGCCGTACATCATAAAACGATCACGTGCGCGATCTCGTGCGGTAACTGCGCACCACTCGCACGTATAAGCGCGCACATATTATATACGTGTATATTATTAACGTACAACATTACACGGCCGGTCGAGTACCCCTCCAGGATATATATATAATATATACATATAAACGAGTGAGAAAAATGCGATTTCTTTTTCGAAATTTTTGTTTTTGTCGTATCACATATTATTTTAATATACTGTTATGTAAATAATATAAACGTTTTACGCGTATGCGCGCCTATATGTAATATTCAGTGGAGGATCTAGAGTTTTTGTTGAGAGGGGAGAAACAGAAATCGACATTGACGATTCAAGGGCGCTGACCTCGGTGTTACAACGAATCTAGACTTTTTTGGCAGAATCGCAGGGTGGGGGGGAGCGCGAGGAATATCGACACTACCGGAGTACGCTAAAACCCGAGAATCGAATACTATATATCATGTAGTGTTTGAATTTAGACGAGTGTGTAAAAAAAAAGTCTTTTAAATCGTACAAGTTTATGATGATGGCGAGGTGTGACCGACATAAAGCCGTTCGTCGAAAAGTCGTTTGCCGCGTGTATTCGAAATACTCGGTTGTTGCGCCGCGCGTCCGACCGTTTTTCGTCGCGTGAAAAACTCTATAGTCGTACGAGCGCGTTATTATAATAATTATATATTCGTAATATGTATTTTTTTTCTTCGCGACGAAAATATTCGCAGTGTGTTCGAGAATACGTTGAAATAGGTACGCACGCGCGCCGCGCGTATGGAGATAATTTCGGCATAGACATTGAACGGACAAGGACGCGCACGCCGGTCCCCTCGACCCCGGACCCGCAGCACGAGCCTTCGGCGCCAAAAAACCGCGCGTTACAATGTTATTATAATGTGCGCGAGATCTTCGCTCGACGGAGGGAGGGGACACCCCGTATGGTAATTCGCTCGTGTGCCGTCGCCTCAGCACTCTGACGAATATTCACGACCGTCACCCACACACATACACACACACACACGCATATGACGACGTCCTCTCTCTCTCCGAAGCCGCCGCCGCCGCCGCAGTAGCCGACACCAAACGGCCTTGTAGACGTGAAAGTGATCCGACCGAAGGCTACGACCTTCTTTTAGGGTCATTTGTTTTGGAAATATGAATTTTTTTTCGCTCTTCAAACTCCGGTTTTTTTTTTCATTATTTTTATCGTGATTATTATTCGCGCGCCGAAAATAATTCACGTACGCCGTTTAAAAATTTCATTTGTTTTTCATTCCTGCGTCCTAATCCGTTCGATCTGGAAATCGAGCTACATTTTTTTCTCGACCGGTTTTTTTTTCTTCTTCTAATTTTCCGTCGGATTATCGTACGGCCGCGGTACTTACACGATGTGCGGGCTTCGAAACACTACGTTTCCGTTGTACCTGTTATTTCAGAATTAACGCGCGACAATACGATTTTTCCGCGCGACGATTACGCCCGTGCGAAAAACGCGGCGAAAGAGAAATCTACGGCTCACCTCGGATTCGGCACGCCGCGCTATTTTCGGCGACGACGCCGCGGATCGACCGCAAAACGGCGCACAGATGACGCGGGCTCTTCAAAAAGTATAATATTGCTTAAAAATTAATACGTTTTCGACGTTTTTTTCGTTTCTGATGTGACGTGATGTTTCGAACTCTATCGTCTACATCAATCAATGAAATGTCAAATTAAATCGAATTTCTGTTGAAAAAAATAATCGTTGTAAAACGAGAGTTTGCGCGAAAACGCAATTGCACTTTTGTACGACACTAGACGACGACGGCGGCGGCAAACGATACTGTTGTTATTATTATCATTAAAAACACTCGCGTCGGACGTGTGCATAGTAATTATTACACTCGTTTATTCGTGTATTAAATTCGCGTCGTCGTCGCCTTTGCCCACCGCTTCATCGGAAAAGTTCAATGGCTCTCTCTGCGTTATTATTTTTCTCCTCCGCGCCCGTCTGGTGCGGTGGTGCGCGCACAGGTGGCGGCGGTGGCGGGCGCCCACGACGACGTCACCGCGACGACGACGACGACGACGTTGTTGGGGACGGTCGTCGAACCGCGCGACGTCCCCTATTTAACACTACACTACATATCGCGTAACCGTGTCTGTATATTATATAATACTCCGAACCCCCGTCGACAGACAAACGATTTTTTTGCTTCCTTCCCCTTCCATCACCCGATCGTATTATTTCGTTCTCCGTCCACCGACAGTACGTTGTTAATATAATAATAAACCGTCGTCATTAAGGTGGTTTATTTTTCGCCAAACACCGATTAATTATCGCGAAAACGTATACGAGTATTTTTTTTTTTCGTACGCTTACGTGCGAAACGATCGTCGCGGTTTTATTCATCGCGTGTCACATGTATAATATTGTATTTCGTTTTCGTCGTAGGTACGTATTATATGATAATATATTGCGCGCGCCGTCCGAGGGTGCAACGAACCGCGCGCGGGTTAGTGTCGCTGCCGCGTCGGCAACGCGAGTTTTTTTCTCTCTCGCAGGCGGGCGGCGGACGCGAGCCAGGACACTACGATCGAAATGGGCGAGGAAGGGTTTTCGCGTTTATTAATCGTATGCGAATCGAACGGTGGCCAGTCGTCGTCGCGCGGTTCGCATACCGCCGCCATTCGTAAGGATAATATCGATAAAAAGTTATAATAACATAGTCATAGAGTAATTATTTTACTGTAAACGCGTTCGAACGTGTCGATCGATATCGGTGACTGTACGAACGATACCGCGAATCGACGCGTATTAATTATTGTCGCCGTCATAATGATTTCGTTTCAGTCAAGGCCGGACAAATCGACGGATTTTTAATAAGATATTCATTATATTGATTTAATAAAAACAAAAAAAAAAATGTTAAATCAAATTGTTTTGAACTCGAATTTTTTAGAAAAATGTAATAAGCGTACGACAGTCGATAATACGAGTACTTTTCTTTTGATTAAGAGGTTTTGTTTTTTTTTTTTTTTGTGATTGACTAAAAAGATAATATCGATCATAATTAAAAAGAAATCGAAGTAATTGTGTTGTCGTAAATTATAATTATAGGGCATATAACTACGTTGTTCGTAGAATACTGCGCGTCTTATCGATAAACATCAGTTGAGTTTTATACATTTGTTAAAAGAATAACGATCAATACGGTATAAAGAAAACATTTAACTGTTCGTGACATGTAAATTAATCGATCATGTGTATCGCGGAAAATGAAAAACGTAACTCTCCGAGTTAGAAGTCACTGTAAAAGGAAACGAACTCGTCAAGTAACTTGAATTGAACTCGAACTGGACTCGGAACTTTTTCGCTCGTCAAATCCCAGCTTCGGTTACAGTGTGCCGCGATCGCGCCACGTCGAGTCTTACCGCGAGGATGAGGACTGCTGCTAGACCGCGATATGATATTGTATGTTATGATTTACCGCGCGCGTTTTTTCTCTCCACTCTGTCGTCTGTGGAAACCGCCGATTCGTAACGATTGCGAGGAGATCGAACGAAAAAAGGACACCGTGGTTTTCAATCGCCGCCGTCTGCGGCGGATTTTTCGATACCATTTTTCTCCGCGCCGTGCTAGCGCGCGAATAATAGCAACGTGTCGCGCGACTCGTTTGCCGAGTCCCGTGTGAATAAACGCCCGTCAATGGCTTTACGAAAACGCTAGTAAATCATTCGTAAATCTACACGGTGATATCGCAATAACAATGAAAAACGCGCCCAAGACGGAACGAGTGTTACCCATTTACCCCCCCCCCCTTCCCGCGCGGCTCTATTGTTGTATTTTTTACCGACATTAATTTCAATTGATACCCACGCGGGTATATGGTCATTAGGTTATACGAAAGTACCAATAATAAATGGTTTTCAACAAACACTCGCGCCACCGACCATACGCAGCAACCCTCCATACACCTCCTATTTTATTCGCTGCTGCGGGCTTGTAAGGTTATAATTATTTGATAATTCTGGACCGTGTCAGAAGAGCGCACTTGAAATGCACGTCGTTTATCGCAGGACCGTGCAGCTGTCGATCGATGAAAAAACTTTAAAATAACGAACGTAATATATTATAATCGAAAGTCCAATAAAAGAATCGTCGGCAAACATTACGCTGCTTATAAAAATATTTTGGCATAATATAATATCGTATTATACTATAGCGTTTATAATTATAAAAGTACTGTATTGTATATGCACTGGCGCGTCGAGAAGCTTTTGACGATATAATCGCTTTTGACGTTGCAATATTGTTTATTGTTTTACAATACGTCGTGTTTCGACTGATTTCAGAATGCGGCTTATGACTATTGTAAGTTATTACGCGAGGTGTAGTCCTCGAGAAAAATATATAGAGGGAAAATTGAGAAACATTTATATGATTCATATCTTATATTTCTTATAGTTCTGTGTTACTCAATTATCGATAATTATTAAAGATAGGACGTCGATGACTTAAGTTAATAACGTTGAAATATATACACTATGAAAAAAATGAATTCAATTAAAAACGCTCGTAAATGCAAAAGAAAATGTATACATTCTGAAACTAGGAGGAGCGAAACGAGTATTTAGCCTAGACGGTATTGGATTAAAGGGGGGTAAAAACGAAGTCATCAAAATATTCTGTTCCATCGCGCACTTATTATATATAATATTATAATATTTAACGTATTGTAATATGCATAATATTATTACCACGTGTATTGAACGGTGAAAATCATTGACGGTAAACAGAGTATTTAATGATATTTGTTCGGAGAACTCGCGACTTAAGTTCAACGAAATCCAACTCGGCTAAATCCATTTTCTTCCCGGTAATATCCCCGGCATTCGCCGTGTGCTTTGATACGAGTTTTTCTTATTTTCCACTCGTCGAAAATAGCGGTGCAACAAGGACGTATTGTATCGTACGGTTGGTAATGGTGTAGAAATTAAATTACGCTCTCGCGGCGCTCTCAAATCTCCTCTGCACACGGTCTCCGCCGCCGCGCCGGTACGTATATTATTACATTATAATATTATGTGCAGTCGATGTACTATGCTCGATTACATCAAACGATTTATGTAGAATAATAATTACTATATCCGCGCGCGCGCAATATTGTGTAACGCGCGCGTATTCTCGTGTAGGTATACGGGGTATAGTTTTTAAACTTATTACGCGTCTCAAATTATGTCTCTGCATTGTGACCCGGCGCTCGCTCCCGATAAATGCGTATAAATAATGACGTATATATAATAAGTCATAATAACGTCGTCGTCGTCGCAGTCGTGCTCGACGATTTCTTATTATATATTATATACGACACACGCGACCGAGATGTCGGCCCGATCGCGACGCTCGAGATAATAGATAAATAATACAATATAGGATTTTATGAATATTAACTGCGGCGAGACCGCGTAGAGACGATTGCAATATTAAACGCGATCAGATGAGTAGTAACGTTTGAAGACGAACGTGTTCCCGTCGACGGTGTGGGTCGTCTAGCTGCAGTTTTTAACATTTTCAAATGTCAACCACGATCAGCTGTTAAATATTTTCTTTTTTTAATCCCTTAATTAGTGCGTGTGCAGATTTTGTTGTTGCAAATTTCAACGACATTCGGTCCTGACACGAGTAGTTACACAGGAAGAGACTCGATCGAATTTCAGGAGACGTTCAGTTGAAGGGTGTTCAAATGTTTTCGTTTTGATTTCAAAATCTTGTTTTCGTCCGAACATATTTTTACAAAACCGATTTAAATCATAATGTATTGTGTTATAACGAAACGAAATCGTTCGGAGGGCAGGGAGGGGCTTGAAAACTATTTGTTGGGGCTAAGCCCCTCTCGACCTCCGTCCGCGGTGAAAATATTGTATATGTAACATTATTTATACTATTATTAAAAACGTCGTATTTACATCGGCGGCAGCGGCGACGACGACGACGCGGAGATACGCTCGCGAGACGACTTAATTTCGTTATATTCGCGTATTCGGCGGCGGTCGTCATGGATACCTAACGATTGTGCACCGCGCGCTTCCCGTACTATTATACGACCTCGGTCAAAGGCTTTCGTGTTGCGACCGCCGTCGCCGCCGCCGTTGCACCCACTTGATGATATTATATTATTGTGTACAATACACCGCGTTTGGGCACTTTGCCGCGGCCGGCACACCGCGTGCGTGTTTCCGAGCCGCCGCCGTGTCCCCCTTTGCGCCGCACAACGACGCCGCCGCCGCCGCCGGAGTGTTATTTATTTTTTTCATTTTTGATAAATCGTCATCGTGTTATTCGCGCGGTACGGTTTTTTTTTTTATTACGATCGTCCGTATCTTTTTCTAGCCGTCGAGGTCGAGTTGTTCGGACGGACGTTTCGGCAAGAATAAAAGCGAAAAAAAACACGATGAAAATAATAATTATAATCGACTATTATCGTCGGTTATTCGTCGGAAATCCTGCGCGAACGTCCCCGATTTGTATATTATTTTAAACGTTTCGATAAAATTTGATACACGTACGGTTTTAAATCGACCGCGACGGCCGTTAAATTAAAACGCGCCGAGAGCACTGAACAGCGAGAAAGAACAATACGACTCGCCGCGATAGTTTCGCCGATAGAAAAAAATCTATTTATTTCGAACGTTACGAATATTACTATATGCGCGTGCGTGCCTAAAAGTTCGTTAGTTTCGACGGTATCACATGAGTTATCAATACGATAAGTATATTGTGGAAAAAAAAACAATATAATGATAAAAGGACGAATAATTCACTCGAAACGTAATAATTTACTATACATTTACTACTATACTTCGCGCATTATCATATTGAACGATTGTCGAACAGACGCGCGCGGAAAAAGAGAGAGTCACGTTTGTGATATTTATTTTATTTTTTTTTAATGTTTTTACGAGCAATACTCGTCGCAGTATAATATGTTTTTATACGAGCATATTTTATAAAACACACATTTTCTTACGTTTACGGTTCGCTTAAAAATGCATTTCGAGGTTATATAATTTAATAATAGTACAAAATGTAAATATTCGCGCGTTAGCTGCCGCGTAATTGATGAGCGTATAATTAATAATATTTAATGGCATGTTAATAACGCGAAGAACGAAACAAAGCTCATACATAATTTGTGTAAACTCGGGGGTGGATTGGTGCGCCGCTCCACATAAGACAATGTTTTATTGTGCTCGTAAATTGAACAGACGTATAGAGAGTTTAATATTTTTGAAGTATAAGGATTTAGTTATGCCCGAGTTGTGTCGGCACGCTCGATTGGTGAAAAATAGCTTAAAACGACTTGAAATTATAAAAAAAAACTCTTTAAATTGTTAAATATCGCTCGAACAAAGGCTAAAATACAAAGTAAAAATTAGTCGTTTATAGTTTCATATGTTATCAAAGGGTATTTCAGACATGAAAGTCGCTAAAAAAAAAAAAAGTCACCGACGCCCTAGTTATCGCCATCAAACACCGAGTATAAAATAACACGATATTAGACTTTCAAACGGTATTAAATATTAAATTTCCTACATAATTTTATAGCCTATGATTAATTGTTTACCTGCTTTTATAATGTTTCGCATTGGAGAAAAAAAAAAGAAGAAATATCGCACGTTATATATTTGATATATTATTATCCCTTTGCTCCTTTCTATACATCCGTAACAGTCAGTTAAATACATATATATATTTATACGGGTACGCACTTGTTCGGCGGAGGTGCATGCATGCGTTAAATGAAATATTTTCCTAGCTTTGTTACGCTCGTTATGTATCCCCGCGTCGCGTATGTACGAAATAATAATAATAAAATACTTATAAGTTTTTCTTTGAGATGGGAAAAAAGCTCGATCGCTCGAGCCCGTGTATAGCTGATATACTGCAACTACCGGCGAAAACGTCGTTTAATATCTTTGAGCCGTAAAGATACGTGCAGCTGCGCGTCTCCGAGTAAAGTTTTCGATCTTATTAACGATAAAATACGATAAATATTTGCATTTCCCCCCCCCCCCCCCCCGTTCGTTCGTTTCGAATGTCTCGAGCGAGCGCACGCCTTTCACCTCTGGACGTCGTGTTTTTCATCGCCGCGGCGGCGGCGGCGGCGGGGGAATGCGCAATTAGCGTGATAATATGTGCGAACAAAAAAATTTAAAAAAACCTACCTACGAATAAACAAAACGGCCGGGGTTATCGGAAGAGGCTAATTATCGGAAATCGACGACCGGCGTCCGTTTGAAACGCGCGTACGAAGAACCTACTACGCGTGTTAATAATTGTTATTTATCGGCCATTATATACTATTTTATTACTATACATAAAGTGTATTTTATAAACGTTTGTGCCGCAATCGCGAAACGATCGTAGTTTATAGTATACAATAATATTGTAACGCGCACAAACCAGTACCGGTCTCGCGAACTTTAAACGACGCGCGCGCCGAACGAGTCTGCTGCGGAAGGGAAAAATAACCGACTGTTCGACGACGTATCGGAGGGGATGTGCGTTTTTAATAATGACCGAATACGGCGGAATAACGTTATTATTATATTATCACGTAGTATTATATTGTACGGGTATTATTAACGCGCCGCGCCGTCGTGTTACGATATAGAAAGTCGATTGAATTTGTTTCGATTTCGTTTGTGCGACTAGTTTGTCTCGCGAGATGATCTCGTCTTGGTCGTCGCCGCCGCCGCCGCCGTATTACGCCGCGCGCGTTTCTAACGGTTTTTCGCGTGTTTCTCTCGGTCGCGGAGACGACTGCGGTTTTCGCGACGACGTGACGAATCGTCGTTTTCTCGCCGTCCCGCGCGAAGCAACTCGGCGTGGCGAGCTTTTTTTTTCTTCAAAACGTTCCTTCTCGTCTCCGCCCGAAACGATTCGAATCGGTATAATAATTTCACTGCGATTTTCATCGACTGTCTCGTACGAATTTCTTTTTCTTTTTTTTTTTTAATTACGTTTACGACTAATGACACTACGACGAGATAGTATTATTACTTTTTTACCGTATTATTATATCACCAAGGGTCGCGTGTAATCGAGTATTATACGTACAAAGTATTTATTATCATATTTATCCAAAAACTTTCGTTGTAAAATATTACAAAAGGTCCTTAAAAATATTTCGGAGACAGTCCGATGACAGTTCCCGTAGGAATCGTATCTCGTGCGTTCGCGTCGACGCGGCTTAAGCGTCGACTAGAGGTTTTACTATTATGATATTATTAATATTCGTATTATGCTTCTCGTATACTCGCGGGAACCCCTCCCCTTCTCCACGGTTTCGATCGAAACTGTTGCGTCGCCGCCGCCGGGATCTTTTGAAAAATTGGGTCAAACAGTGCGCGCGCGAGAGGTCTCGGTTTCCCCCGGCCCTTCGGCGGCGCCCGCCGCGATATTCTAATGAGCGGCCAATTAACGGCATCTGGCGAACAATCGATTCGTCTCCTTAGCGGCCAGAAGAGACAAAACAAACACGACGACGATGACGCCAACAACAATAAAAAATTATAATTATTATTATACGTCGCGTGCTACGTCGACGGTGCGATTTCTCGGAATTCTCCGCGCCATGCCACTATCGGAGGGATAAAGAAAAAAAAAAACGTTCTTTTTGCGAATCCTTTGGGGATTATTATAGTACGCACGGCGACGACGACGATAACTGCGCGTTCCCGATACATATATTATTATGATTGTTATTATTATAACCGCAAGCGCGACCTACCGCAACGAAAAATAGACCGAACGGGGTTGATATTTCGAGAGCGTGCGCGGTTTCGCGCGACCTCGATCACGCGTGACGTAGAAGTCCGAAGGGTTATTTCGTGCGGTGACGAAATATAACGAATCGCAAAGTTTCCCGCCGATCCCCTTACACCTCGCCCGGCTTTTCCTCGTCGGTTCGATGTCAAAACAACGGATATTTTACAAAAGTTTTACGCTCGAATTTATAATTAATTACGAGCTATATAATGACGTGATATTTTATAATATACCCATCCGGTACACTCGAAAGCGACGAGACTATTGTATAATATGATATATTGACATGGCGTGTATGAAAATTATTTGAAATCGAACGCGCGGAGAAGGTAAAAAAACAGCGGCGGATTCTCGCACGAAAACTCACCAAGCGCACGTGTTTTGGGCGGTTTTTGGAGGCCTAGATTTTCGAAACACCAGGTTCTTGACAATAAGTTTTCAATTCGAAATTCTATAATATACTATATCGCGGCAGACGCGGTAAACGACGTCGACGACGATTAAATCAGGAAAGTTAGGTTTATTTTTTTTTAATTTCAAGTCCGGGGCGGTCCGGTCCATGCCCAATCCGTGGGACCGCGCGAGTATCGCAATAATAATGTATGCACATTATAACGATCGCGCCGTGCGCTCGTTTTTTAACACGATATAATATAATATTGTATATTATCGCGACGAAATCAATCGGCGGGGCCTAATATATCGCCGCGACCGCGTTACACTCATTATAATACGAACAATAAAACACACGGTGGGTATCGGCGGCGAAGGAGGAGGACGACCTCGGGCCACGCGGGTCATCGGGCGTTTTAACGGGAAACGTCTCGCGCGTTTATTCTCGATAATAAACGTAAACACGTCATTTATATATATGTGTATTGTGTGTGTAGTGTATTGTACGACACGGCATCGTGTGGCCGATGGACTCGCGGAGTAAAGTACTTCGCGGTCCCCTCTCTCGGAAAATAAACGTACCGATCGCAAAAAAAAAATCCCCGCGTAGGCATATAATATAAGACCGAGCGCTTAGGGCGCGCGTGCATTGTAATGGTCGTCGCAGGTACGTTAAACACACACACACACTATATACATGACCTCTTTTTATTTCAAAATAAACACGCGCGCGCTGCCTAATTCACGCTACGTAGCATACGTTCAGCATAGGTATTATGTGTAGATATAATAATATTATTATTAATTATACCGCGGCTCCTCGTTTGAATAAATAACAATACGCGAGCGCACACACGTGGTGTGTGTGTCTATCTTCCGCCGCACTGGCCCACAGCGGCGTGTAGGGTATGTTTTGACGGCTCGGACCCCTCGATGAGCAGGTGCGTACAAATGCGAGGTGACATACCGGCGAACCCTTCCCCAAGTCGCTTTTGACCGAGTCACTTTTTTAAAATTTTTCGGATTAACTCTGATGAGTTGGATTTTGTCACGCGGTAAGCGATTTCCAATCGATTGATTTCACTGTCGAGTCGAGTTGGTTTTCTACATGTATATTTTTAACGAGAGTTAAACTCGCAAATTAGTCGGCTTTCCCGGCCTTGCTGAACAGCGTGTTATCGGAATTATTATTTTATTCACAAACGATCGTCGAGTACGTATAATAGATCGCGGATTTTCGGTTTCTATTGTTTTCGCGGACCGCGTGTCTTGCTGTGTTAGCGGTGTAACCCGTAGTCGAAAACGTGTACTCTACGCCGCGGCGATTTATAAAACAATAATATCGTCGTGAAAATCATTTTCGCGGTTACGGCACCGTCGTCGTCGCGTCCGATTAAGCGCCGACTCCCTTTCGCGCAGACATGTATAACAGAAGAACTCGCGATGCGAAAACGACGGTAATCCGAGCGACGCGATTCGTACGCATTTCACGCGCGTAAAACGAAACCGTTTAGATTTCGTTTTCGAATGAAAGGGGGAAAAAAAACGAAATGAAATGTACCGTTTCGATTCGCTGAATTATGCGAAGAAATACACAAGGCGGCGGCGCATTAACGACCGGCGAGCTACTTACCGACGGGTTGCTCAAAACTTTGGGCATTTGATGGTCGATCATAATTCTGTGGAAAATGTTTCGTTTTCGTTTATGACTTGAAATATTTCGTGCCGAGCGATTCGAGTGACTTTGTGTAATAATATAATTATTATTCGATTAAAAGTGAGGGGTTTTTTTTTTTTATTCAAAACAGTTTTCTTTTTTGTCAGTATGTCATTCGTCTCTGGTACGAAATATTATCTGTAAATCAGTCGTATTATAGTCATTAATTATTTTGTATTGATCGTGTATGATTTTTTTATTTTCATCGCGATAGAGCGTCACCCCACGTATCGTGAAAACAAATTGTTTGTTTTCAATGTCATCACGAAAGTAACAAACGCACGAGTTGTCCAAACACAATAATACAACGATAACGCTCTATACAATATATTATTTTATATCCGAGAACGTCTTTGTGGGAGTTTGATATTTGTTCGTACAATTTTCGACCCGACGGCGTCGGTCACGTTTTGTAATATTTTGGCGGCTAAAAACATAGAGTCGGCGAGGGGGGGGAAATTATCGGTGCGCAGGGCCACTGTATTATATTATATTATATTATATCGATCCGACCCCCGTAGTGCCATTCATTTTGTCGTCGTCAATGCGGAGTCATAATAATAAAGGTACGACGAGTAAAGGCAGGTTCGCATTTTTTACCTGCGTGTCGTGTAAATTATTCGTTCCTTAGACCGTGTGGTTATATATTAAATATATAGGTTTCAGGTACCTACCGAACGGTAGCTCTTGCAATTTTTATCGAAATAATCGAAACCGTGAACGGTTCGTCGTTACCTGTTTCATACGTTATTATTCCAGTTTTGGCCGAGTAAAGGGGGAGAATAGGTCACCTATATTACTATAGGCCAGGGGTCGTCAACCTTTTCAAACAAGTGAACTACATTTGAAATTTCAAGTCCCTGGTGATCGTTATCCGGGAGAATTTAGGAAGAGACGAACCTTGCCCGTTGATAAACGCCCAACGGAAAAAAAAGACTCAATAATTCTTGACCGGATAAAATTCACACACAGCTATAGTTTTACAGTCGTTTCTGAAGTAGTGGATATCAAACGGGTATTTTTAAATTATTAGAAACGCCGCGCCGCCAAGACGATATCATGTTACGTTTTATAATAGAAACTATGGAAACGTTGTCACAAAAGTCGCGCGATAACTCAAACTATGCGACACACACGAAATAACATAAAACCACGATTTATGCGTTTACCCATCACGCGGCGCGATTTTTTCATAAATCCGAAACGTTCGATACAGGAGAGTAGCTCCTAATCGAAATTCCGGACCCCACCGCCGTTCATACAATCCTTGTCTCGATGGTTTCAAATTTGGCAGCAAAATTATATAATTCTTGCGGCGCTAAACAAAATACAAAAAACGTAGAAAACGCCGCTGCAACCCGCCTCCGAACGACGCAAACGTGTCGTACAAGTAGTATATAATATTATTAGAAAAAAAAATAAAAAAACGGTGGGAAAATCGAATACACTACCGTTAGGCGATATCGCGCGTGCGATAGAGAAGAGACCGGTACGTTCGCGGCACCGGCGGAGAAAGTTTGCGCGTTTTACTTTCACTGAGAGGGCGGCCGCCGCCGCCGCGAATCTCGAGACTGGATGCGGCGCTCGTTATTATTATTAAATTCTGGTTTTGTTTTCTTCTCCCTGCCAGTTGTTCGTAACGTTCCGCCGCAGTTATCCGGAGCGCACACGCACGCGCCCGGAGAAAGTACCGTTATTCAATTTTCCTCCCGTTTTTTTTTATAAATACATATATTTAACGTGTGTCGGACGTTATAGTTTGTTTTTTTTTTTTTCTTTCCCGTTCGCCGAGCGGTTTTACACGCCTTACCGTTTTCGCGGCCGGCACGCATCATTAATCGTCGTGACGCACGTGCACGCTGCTGCAGCGGGTCTCCGTCGGCGAGATTTTCTCCTACGCGTCGTCGACGAAGCGGACTACGACGACGACGTGCGGGATGAAAATATAATCTGTGTGTATACTCGCGAGAAAATTCGACTTGCGGACCCGAGATCTGACGAGTAATCGGGGCGAATCGGTATTTCGGATTCTCGTCTTGATGTGCTTTAGAAAAACAGAGCGAAAAAGGTCCGACGCTCGTTTTCGAGTCGAGGCGAAAATAAAAAATCATATTTCGTCGAAGTATTCCGTAATTCTATTTCCGGTTTTCGTGGTTTTTGGAAACATTGTGAGAATAATTATAAAGTCGATCGCCCAAAGTACCAACTAGACAACGTTCGCAACGAAAACCCCACTCTCAAGTTGAAAATCTGACCGTTTTTCTAGTCGAAAACGTACGACGACGGACGCAAACAATTAATAAACAAGTCAAACTAAAATACAAGTATAATATAACTCGGTTCACTCAGAATCTAAAACGGCCTTCGAGACGACAGTGATTTTTTTTTATGTACATTCGAAGTCAACGCGTGCAAAACACCTCGTGTTTATATTAGGTACACGGTTTTTTTTTTTTTCTATTACCAAGTTCAAAGTCAGAAGGAAGGCAAACATAACACAAAATATAATTACCCTGTTTTTATTCATTCTTTTCGTCGTCTTAATTACAGCAGTACGTTATCATATCTAATGTCTAATTCAAGTGAGACATTTGGCCACTAAAACTATTTGTTCTCCTCGTATCAAAAATCGCGGTACGTGCCTTCGGCACACCTGGTGTCCTCGAATCCTTTTGATAACGGTGTAAGGTTTCTCCGCCGGTTCCATTTTGATCGCGTCGCCTGCGTGTGAAAAAAAAAACACCAAATATAATAAATAATACCGCTAATATGTATAGTATAACAACAGCAAATCGGAAGCGTTATTATTATATCGATAAAATCCGTAGGTGAATTATGTACAATTACATCGATCGTCACCGCTTTCGGGTTTGTCGTCGTCGTCTTTTTTTCAACCATATTATATAATTGAAAATAAATCGCATAAAGAGAGGAATAAAAGAAGAAAAAAATAAAAAAACGGGCGTTGAAAAAAACACACTCCGCTAAGAAGGTCACCTACTGTGCGCGCCGCAAACTGGATACGAACTGCATAATTACGACGAAATCGTCCGGCTAACACTGTCAAGGTGTACGTACCGACCGCCTAAGGTCAACATATGGCCGTCAACCGCCGTTGTTGCGAAAATTATTACATTGATCACAATTCATGTATACATATGATCGTACGTACGAGAACGATACGAGTGTTTACTACTCGCGCGCAGTCGATATTTTTATGAAAAATTTTATTTTTTTTTTCATAAAAAACACTCGGGATGAAAATTATCGTTTGCCGCGGCCGGCCAAACGATAAATTTAACTCGTCGGCGCCGCCGTCGCCACATAACCTACGCACTGTGTCAAGGTCGACAAATTTTAAGAAATTGCGTGTGCGTCGTTCGCGAAAAAAAACAAAAAAAAAAAAAACAACAAAAATTATTTACCCAAATACATATACGACATACGCTATGTATATACCCATCTATATAACAATATACGCGCGCAGATATTATTGTTGTTTTTTTTTTGTTTTTCTTTCTTTCTTTCTCGTCCGTAACGAAAGAAAAATATTAATAACTTCGCTGACGCAAAGCATTCCGATATCGAAAAAAAAAAAAATAATAATAATAATAAACAGTGCGACGACGACGCGAGCAATAATAATACTGCAGTTTCGAACGGTCACATAGTAAACGATACATTGTACACAATAATATAGAGTACAATTCGGTCTTTAATCGAAATCGATTGA
Source organism: Drepanosiphum platanoidis (assembly GCA_948098885.1). Taxonomy (NCBI): domain Eukaryota; kingdom Metazoa; phylum Arthropoda; class Insecta; order Hemiptera; family Aphididae; genus Drepanosiphum; species Drepanosiphum platanoidis. Next base: position 13,976,124 of record OX402531.1, read on the forward strand.
CTCGAAACGATAAATCATCGATTCGCGTCTCGCGATGTTCGCCGACCGGCCGCAGTACATGGATGGGGAAAAAAAAGAAGAAGAAAAAGGCGCATCCCGAAAGGTCACCGCGACAACGTCCGGGGAGAGTCGGGACTGTGAAAATCAAATTATTAGTTAGTCTCTATCGTGTCGGTACGATTACGCGGCGTTTGGCCTAGATAATATTCGCGATTTTTTTACCAATTTTTTTTTTTTTTTTTTGTATTCTAATAAATATTATGGAAAATTACCGGAAGCCATTAGGACGACGCCGCCGCCGCCGCCACTGCCTTGTAGACGATAATTTTAATTAATTATTTTCCTCGGGTCGCGTCGTCGTCAATGTCGACCGAGTCTCGACGACGCGAACAGGTTTCGCCTGAGAGAGGGTGGGTTTCAATGCGGTAGCCTTCAAGTTCAATAGCACAATACTCGTCTCGCAGAGCGCCGCGCAGACGTAATAATATCGCGTCTTATGAATATGTATTATTATTAATAATATTGTTATTCGCGTGCGGGGTGGGGGGGGGGAGAAAAATATCGACCTCAACAGATATCAAAACTCGTTGCAAAACGATCGAACACGCACGGATTATTGTGCGAGTGTGAGCGCGTGTGTGTGTGTCTTAGAAGCGCGCGCGTTAAATAATTATTCGCGTTTATGAATTGTTTTTTTTTTTTTTTTTTTATGAACCCGACACATAGACATTGACCTTATCGATCTCGAGGAATTTAAAATCGTGTTTGCGACACGATTTCATACGCCCACTGTGTATTAGCTGGTTTGGTGACCGTAGTCGAGGTTGGGAATTCGCGCGCTCCAAACTTTACACTTGTTAGTTTTTCGATTGGGTTTATCGGTCGAATGTCGCCTAGTTCGTAGACAACGAATCGTTGTTCCCTTTTCAACCGATATACCTGTTTCGCGACGATAAAATGTATACAAAAACTGAACGTGCACGCGAAAATGTCTCAAATATTAGCAAATTATTACTACACCCGCCCGTCCTTAATGAACGCGCCGTTGTTTCTTAACGTTTTTCAGAACCCATGCACGTCTTATCAAAGTTCTAATACCTATAGATACAACTTTATTAACGTCTCGTTATTATCATATTGTTTTTATTCACTTGGCCAATTTTGTGTAATTGCAAGTCATCAACGTTAATAATAATGTTCTAACGTACTAAGCATTCTATTTTCGCTTCCCATTCCACTAAGTTACCAAAAGGTTAAACAATCGACTCAATTGAAATGCACTATGTAGATAGAAGCAACTAGTACACACATAATAAATAATGCATTATACCCCAGTAGTGTGCTGTAATGGTAATTTTATATTTTTTCATTAGCAGCTCTATCAATAGGGCAGTGATCCGAAATTAGGTGAACAAGTTAACTGTTATGCATATTTTACACTGCGCACAAGTAAATAAAAGTCTATTGATATTTCATAGTATGGCTTTTTTCCTACAATATCCATTATCCAGCAGTGTTTATGAGTTATTAAAAAAAAAAATCCTCAAAAATATCATGCTACAATTTATTTAAGTTTTAGAAATCATTGCATTGATTAAAAATTGACATTTATACGTATAAAATGTGTTGAATGGTAGTAACGGCCAAAACAAAATAATTATTACAATAATGCTATTTGATTGAAATAACAGTGTATTTCCTTATTTAATTTCCAAAGTGTAAACAGTTCAATTAGAAAAATTATAAGAATACATGGTTTAAAATTAAATTATTATGAATAAATTATTAAAAATTGATCATTCCGCTTGATTTCTTATTAAAATATTCAAAAATTTTCAGCGAGTAAATTAAGAATAGAAAAAAATTAACCTGAATATTTTTCCTTGACAGTTATTGAGTATAATAATAGTTTTAATAGATTAACAATACTTTTGTATTTTAAATAAAACAACATATTATTATAAACACTGAGAGTACAATATTATTCAATTTCATTTTCCTAATTAATTTACCTACATTAAAGTTTCATATTGCTCTAACTTTTTTTGTTCATTTTAATAACCTTGGTTATTTATAAATATCTGAGAACTATTTTATAAAAAAAAATATATATATAAACGTTTTATTTTAAATACTTATGGACATTCTTTATATTTTTAACACAATCGAAGAAATAAACAAAACATTGTTCATAATTTAACATGTGACCTATAAAAAAAATGTATTATTATAATTATGTTAAATAACAATTGAAAAAACAATAACAAATTATTAATGTAGCAATTTATAGCAACTATTGTAAAGCAACATCACAATATTGGCATGCTTATTTTATTTTAAAAATGGTAAAAAAATAAAATGATAACCTATTATTGTTATTGTAGGTACTTATAATAATATTTATTTATTTATCATCTTTACTATGAAATAGTATTATCATCTTAGATTACTTGATTTCAGTCATATATATTATATCGAAATGTAACAGTAGATCGCCTAAGGAATACCTTAAGATGTAATTAGTTTAGATAAACTAAAATATTATTTCAGTATATAATCGATAACTGATGGTTTCATTAATATTTTTATCTCTACTACGAAATTCAATGTTTAACAGATATTTCTTAAAACAACTTAAAATTACAATTAAAATAACCAATGATGGCACTGTACAGAAGGTAACCTCTTACCAGTAGGTATTGTTTTGTATTTATTTTTCCTCGTCCATATTTCATCTACATCGTCCATAACCAAGTTCCAATGTTTATCAAAAGCAGATATGTATCCCTCACAATGACCTCGAACAGATGCTGCTGATCGCGTATAAACTTTAACACGGTCTTTGCGGTAGCAAAATGTTGCAATACGCGATAGTGGCCCACAGGACTTGCCAATTTCTGACATACGTGCTAACACAGTCCGTCTGGGTTTGAATTTCCTTTGAACCAAGGTTGTCTGAGACGTACCAGCCACTAAAATGAAAAATTTTAATTATTTGATGACCGTTGTTGTCGATTTACGTTGTTGAGAATTTACCGCTGCTTAGATCTCGTTCTATTGGTTCGACGTCGTATTCGTTTTGTTTCTGTAATATTCAATAGTTTGAATATAAATAATAAAATAAAAAAGAGAAAAGCATGACCAATATTGTGATGATATCGCTTACTCTAGGTTTGTCGGGTTTGATCGTTACTTCTCCCGAAGGAGTCAGTTCGAATTTTGAAATGTTGTCCAACGGTTGAGATTGGCTGAGCATTTTTACATTTTTAGCGTATAGAGCTTTGGCCGGGTTGAACGAAGGCGATGACATGTCCAATTCATCGTCGCTGCTGGACGACATACTTTTCGTTAGAGGACAATCGAAACGTTCGTCGCAATGTTACCGTCTAAGTATCGTCAAAAACATCGAATATTCTTTTCGGTCGCCCGATTTCCGTGCCGACCGGTTTTAAACGGAAATTTCGAATAGGCCGAGGTGACGCGAAAGACGCGCAACAAACGTGTAATTGTAATATAATAATAATGTCAATGAATAATGTCTATAAAATCGCGAACGAAAACCGAACGAATTTCAAACCGTTTGTTCGTAAACATTGATAAGACGAGACGAAATAATACGATAACGTCGGTAACCTCAAAAAAAAAAAAAAAACCTTATTCGGCGTGCGCGCTAGAAGCGAGATCTAGACGGAGCGCTCAGTATTACACAGTCGTCCGTCGACGACGGAACCGTTAGAGCTCGTCGCCGTAGAAAATTACGTTTTCGTCAGTTTTCGTTACTTATTTTTTTTTTTCCACCTATTTCCAGACGTGAAAATGTATTCCAAAGAAAAATGGAAACCAATCGCCGTCAACGGGCAATGAAGTCGAACGAAAGCGGTACACCGACCAAGGTAAAATCACGATTTATATTATATATTATCCGTTACGATTTTTTCTATAAAATACTATAATTTTTTTTTTCAAATATTTCGCGTCTTATAAAAATAACACGTACGATTCGAAAAGTCTTGTACGTTAAACACGACGTCACACGGGATTAAAACTCGATAATCGGTGTGTGTGTGTTTTTTTTTTTCTAATTCTAAAACCTTCGTGTAAACTTCTGTTTTCGATTCCGGGCTCCTCCGCGCGCGGTGAGTTTATCGAATAATTCCAAACCGATTCGACGCGAACAATGATCGTTACATCGTGCGAAAGTCTCGGACGGAAAAAATGCGGCGACGGCCGTCCGTACATTTTCGTCGCGTCATTTTGTAACGGTCGTTTGAAAACCATTCGCATTTCACTTACCAGTCACTTACCTTATAACTCATACCCGTCCGCGGAACGCGCTCGATCGTAACCGGACGTGATCGCCTGCCATAATTATAATTATTATCGAGCGTCATTTTATTTTTACGGAGCGACGCGTTTCCATTTTGGCCGTGCCGTTCGCGCCGCACAATTTATAGATCCGCCGTTTACGATATTGTACTGTTTTCAATTCTTGGCTGACATCCGCGCGCGCATATTTCGTCCTACGGTTTTGTGATTATGAAAGATTCGTGTCTCAATCGGTTAAAATCGATCCGCGTATCCCCTTCGTCGCCGCGAAAATAATAATAATTACAACGATGGCGCCATCGCTTTTTCGAATGATTAATTCCAAGACCGTCGACTCGACTTTTCGCCACCCTCCCCGACAGTTTTTTTTCTACCGATTTTCATTGACGCCGTCAATTAGTGCTGTTTTTTTTTTCTATTTTCGACTCGCACTCTGCCAGTTAGTAAATCGTGGCGCGCAGTGTGTTCCAATCGTAACCAAACGTAACCGTCTTGGTCTCAAACGTTTACTTACCTCGGTAACTATAATTATTATATTTAAAAAAAAAAAAACGAAAAATTGGCCGACCAAATTAATACGCCAAGGTTACGAAATGAACTTGGGTTTTTTTTTATAATTATTTCGATTTTTTTTTCATATCAATAATTTTTTTTGCGTACACTTAGTAGTCGTAGTGTATAGTTGACATCGGTGACGAAAGTTATGTTAACTGTCTGATGATTTTCAAAACATTTCAAGTATGTTATAAAAGTTTTATTAGTAAGTTGTGCTAGTGGTACCTTTCATTGTTTTATAATATGAACAATAATATAAATACTGGGCATGTAAATAATAGGCAACTGAATTGTGAATGTTTAAAATTACCATAGGTAAATATTTATTTACTCGATTCAATTACTAAATATCTTCATTTAAACTATACTTACCACTACCGTATAGAACGAATTTTCGATTGAATAAACTAAACGTCAACGATATTCACAACAAAAAAATCGTTCGCACAAATAGCTACGGCTTTTCTTCAATAGTGCAATTGTTCTCTTTAAATTAACGATATTCCATTTGAATGAGAAACGCAATAAAACGCGTACCTAAATCGATGATCAATGTATTTTCTAAGATAACAAAAAAAAAAAAAAAAATGTTTTCCAACTGCGGTAATTTATCTCTATACTTATATTCTTAATTGCTTGAATGAAAGTAATAAGTGATAAATTACTGTCGTGTAAAACAGACATTTATGTATGCTAAACACAATATAGTGTCTGCTCACTACGCGTATGAAAATGTCATACATACCGGTTTCAATATAAATTTATAAAACCGTCAACAATAAGTCTATATAAATATTATAGAACGACTGTACAATAATATTTTAATGCAAATAAACTTCTACTGTTCTAAAAATACAAGTGTGGGTAGGTAGTTTCTTTTCTTTAAACAATTTAAAAGACTATATAGTGATGAAGCCGTCGAGGTTTACAAGGTTTACTTGATCTTCCTATTACCATGATAAATGTTTTATGTTAAGTTAAAAATACCTCTCAACGAATATTATTTTCATTATTGTGATTTTAAATTTTAAATATTAGTGCATTTTATAAATTCGAGTAAAATTCATTCAATTAAAAATGAAAAATAGAATGAAATTTAAGTAAAAATATGTTAACGTTTTTAAATTCAATAACAATTGATATTATACTACATAATATAAGAATTCTCGTTTTTTACTGTTTATTATGAAAAACTTGTAAATTTCAGTAATTCTAGGGCCTTCATAATATTTTTATAATGTATTAATGTCTAACATATTTGAATAAATTAGAATTATTAATTAGTATGCATCACATGTTTAAGGTAACTACCTATGTTTTGAAGTAGGTAATTAATATATGATATCTGATGATAAATATTTCATATTATTAGAAGGTTCGACTTAAATTTGTCAAAAAACGACGCGGGTCGTCCAAGGTTATAATATTATCATTTTTTTTTTTAAAGGATATTGAGTCGTATGATACACATGATAGAAATTAAGCTGCAATAAGCAAAACTTTATCTATGACTTTATTATTATTACAGTTAAATTATTATTTAGATGGAATTTTAACATTTTCTAGATTATATGATAATTTTTGAAGCTTAACCGAGGACGACTCAAATATACGTGTTAATGTTTCTAAATTTTATGTTACTGATGTATAGTATGTACTGGCATGATAATCTTCCAAGGTAAACAGCTGGCTAGTCAATGGGCCAAAACGTAAATTAAAAATGAAAAAAAAAAATCTTGAATAAATCTCCATGAATACATATATTGTGATCATAACAATTTCATTATACTAAATAATATGTTGGTACTAATGTAACTAATAAAATAGTTTTAAAAAATAATGAAAAACAGAAAATATATTTAAAAATAATAATAAATTCAATAGCACATAAAAATCATATTATTTTTTTCAATCATTAACTTACTTATATTTTACATCTTTTAATATTTCCTTTAATACACCAACCTTAGGTTTTATTTTTGTATTATTTTTAAATGGCAAATACAAATAGCTTAAATGTAATATAAAATTGATCAATATTGATATATTACTTATCAAAGTTGAATGAAAAATCACACGTTATATTTCAAGATTGAAACATGCCATGGATTTAAACAAATTTAACGTTATTGCATTATTCATTTTTTTTTTTTTTTTTATTTCCTGTTGTCATTAAAATGATAAATATTGCTGTATGCCAAACATGCTCAGTATTTGTATTGTGTACAATAGCATTGTAAAAAATTTTACAAATCGAAACAATATATTATTTAATATCATAATTCATAATAGTCAATAGAAAAGTAAAAACATGTTTGACACTTTTTATTATATTTTACTATTATCTTCAAGTGGATATAAAAATTTAATTAAATTTTAAACTATTGCATCAATTTATTTTGAGATTATGAAACATAAATTTCTTGTATACTTACTTCAATAAAATGTATAAATATATTTATTTTAATTTTTATAAAGTTAGATTGAGTACATGTTAATATTTGATACATATTTTCCCCCGACCTAATATGCTAATAATTAATTGTCTCTAAAAATTAAAAAAAATATATAAAACAAAATACATAATATTTGGTGGTTAATACTTATATAATAATAATTAAGTTTATTAAATAATATAATATTAATTAAATTAAATTTATTAATAATGAAGAAACTGATCGTAGAAATGTTTGCTCTCTTTATAATAATACTTCAGAGGAGACCTATTTATTTTATTTTCATTAATATTATTCATACATTTAATAGTTTTAATAAATTATTTTATATATTTATTGATACTTTGTTATTATTAGATTTTATACTACATCTTCATCCGAAATAATAATTAAATATCATTTTTTAATTTTTAGTTATCAAAGGAGTGTGGAACCAGGACTAATTCATTGTCATCCTGGCTTTTGTGAAACCTGCACCACCCGGTCCACCACTATCTGCTAGTGTTGCGGATGCTGGCCGGACAACGGCCATTACAAGTTCAGGGATGCCTTTCATGGATGATGTGTTGCTCTGGTGTCCAGAGGCCGAGACCAAAATCGATGATTTCACCGAATGTCTGGTAAGTATTGTCATATTACAGATGTTAATACCAGATTTTCAATATCTATGTGTTTATTTTACTTAGGGCAATGAAGTTTCCAATCTTGGTGAACTTCTCCAATCAGAAATATCTAGCGAATTTGACAACGCTTTAAATGGAGGAACTAGTAGTCAGGATGGTGGGGAACATTCCGGCGATGATGACATTTTCAAACAGCTTTCAGATTCGTCGGCGTTGCTTGAACAGTTTTTCGATTTTGTCAGTTGTGACATAAAGGTATAATTAAGTTTACTAAGGGTTGACTGAACATTTAAAAATATTGTTTGTGTTGGAAAAATGTTATCCATATCACTTATGATTTTTTCAAATGTTTTTGTATACCTACTTAAATTTCACTGTTTGTATTGGTTACAATATAATTTTCAACATATTGTAACACAAAATATCAAACTCTAATATTGTATAATTTTATTAATGATTGATGGAATTTTATTTCATAATCATTAATATTTTATGAGTTTGTCTATTGTTAAATTTATCATTTAAAATTTTAAAATTGTCTAAATTAAATTGTAGAGCTTGTAGAGCTGTCTGGAAGAATTATATTTAATTGTCTATACTTAACGCCCAATTATTAACAACTATTTAAATGTAAAATACAAATTAACTTTTTATTATTAAATTCAACATCACATTTCTATTTTATCTTATTCTTCACATTTATGTAAAATAATTAATTAATTTTCCTTAATATCATTATTTCTCTAAGAAAACATTACATTTTGGCAGGCATTTTAATAACTTAAAATGAATAAGATTTTTTTTTTTTAATTGTCTAAAAGTGTTCTCTCATTAGTAATGTGACCATTCATATTTTGCATTAAACGGGATAAATGACTTTTGACATATCAGATAATTTATTTGACATATGCCCTGTATGAGGTTAGGTTACTCAATATTATTATTAATATTTCTTAATTAAAAAATTACCAAATAAAAAAATTACATTAGCATTTGAAGGTTTGAATTTAAAAAAACTTAAAAAAGAAAAAAATAATAATGATGGTTTAGCGTGACAATCAACAAATACTTTTGATGCCCACATAATTTTTTTCCGTATCAATTTGTTTTCTTCTAATTTTATTGAACCATGGCATTTTGATATCTTGTACCTATTCTAAAGAATACCAGATAAAGTATCTAAAAATGAGACTCCCTGTTCATCATGGGACGTTTTCTCACAACACTTATAATTACAAAATATTATTAATAATATTTGGTATCATTTATGAGTATTAACTATTAAATATTAACATAATTACTTTGTATATTTATTTTCTATTTTTATAAATCATTTTTATTTTCAGGAGGAAAATAATAACAATGTTGTGTCAACGGGTAACAAGAATCATGCAGCCGTTGCTTTACTTCAAGAATTACATCGTACAAATGCCAACAAGAAGTTCAATATCACCACTGCCAATCCTTTGCTAGCAGGTACATACTCTGATATAAAAGAATATGTACTAATTATTTTCTAGTAGTTACAACTTGTACTATAAGGATGAAATGTATAAATTTTTGTAAATCAAAAAGTACTGTAGATAATTTCTATAATTTAAAAAAAAAATTCAGTAGAAATGTAATTTAGTAAAATCTCAAAAATATTTTCAATAGATTTAGTCTATACTCTTGTATGGATAATTTATAAAAGGTAAAATTAAAACACTATATTAACAGTCTAGAGTTGCATAGTATTTTACTATTATTTTCAAAAATGTGTCTATTTTAAGACTTACTTTAAAAATGAATAAATTCACCAAAAATAATGTATAAAAATTATGAACATATTAAAATATTTAAATGATTAATATATTATAGTTAATTTATAAAATTTAGTTTAATATGAAGTATGTCATATTGAATTAATTTGATAAAATATTATATATATAAACATATAAAATACTGATGTCATGGAATTAATTTCATTTTAACATATTTTCTATAAGGCCAATTTTTTATTTAATTTATTAATTTTGTATGTAATCTTAAGATTGACTCCACTGAAAACTAGTAGTTACCATGCAACATTATAACACTTTAGACTATAAGTTTTAATTTTCAGTTTTATCTTTTATAAATAAGTAATTAAGGGGATTGGAAGCGGACCTTTTCTAAGGGGTTGAGTATAGACAATATCTTATACGCGTGATTTTTGCCTTGTGAGTGTGTGCGTTAGTAAATGATTATTAGTGTGAGTGTGACTTCCCCGAAATAATACGCGCCGACCTTATCAGCAAACGGGCCGTCATTACGGTCGTCGTTTCTACGTATCCAGCGTTGTCAAACTTATTTTATTGTATTAGTAGTGTGTTGATTTCAATTTAGATTTTTCTTTTAAATCTCGCAATAACAAATTGTGTTTGTTTTTGATATGACGGAATTTCGACGCAACGAACTTTCGATCTACCAAACTATTGAAATTTGTTATATTGCGAGAGAGAAAAACGTTTATTAGTGGTTGCCTATTACTAAGGTGACCATAACTCCCGTTTTTTGTATTTCTGTCCCGTTATCCTCTGGGGAATCTTCTGGACACTAAAATGTCCCGTTTTCAAAAGGTAGACCAAAAAAATTACGAAAAACAATTTTTCATTGACGAAGCATAGTTTCTATTATATATAAGTATATATATTTCTTATATATAATTCTTATCTGCGCCTGTTGGTATATATATTATATAATATATAATATATACCTATATATATGTATATATATAAAGGTATATATATATATTTATATATTTATATTAATTTATATACCATTATCGCAAATCGACTATGTACATATACCGGCTGTAGATATATCGGCCTAGTCGATTATCAATAATGACCGTAAACGACATCGGAATTATTTAGTGTCCCGGGTTAGATGATAACGATTAAAACGACGTATAAATAAACAATAATAATTTGTTTTTTTTTCCCGTTCTGAATAAAAAAATATTTGGTTAGTGGTCACCTTACCTATTACGCTTTATGAGGTGATATATGTATGCTAAGTTTCAAAAAAATCCGATCGAGAAATAACGTTTTCCATTTTTAACACATTTACCCCTTCTTACCCCCTTAGGGGTTGAATTTTGGAAAATCCTTTCTTAAGGGGCCTCTGCTATATAAAATGAAACTATTAACCAAATTTAATACTCAAAGCTCCTGTGGCTCCGGACTTTTTCCATTTTACCCTTATTAACCCTTATAGGGTTAATTATCTTAATTTTTTTTCCGTAAAAGTCTTATCCTGACAATAAAAAATACAACAAAAAAAGAATTGGCGAAATCGGTCCAGCCGTTCACGCGTGACGCCGTGACCAAGGGAAATTGGGATTTATTTTTATATATTATATAAAGAGATTTTAGTTTTGAAAATATCACTATTATAATGTGTAAAATTATTTATAGTAATAATTCGAAGATAATAATAATCGTTTTTCGGGTTCGCCGAAGAGCGGCAACGACGCGTTTTACGCACCCGTATGCTCGTTTTACGCACGCGCATGCACATGTCAGCGATCAGTAACAAACTAAAATGAGTAAAAGAATTTATGCACGAAAAGTACCTCTACGACTTCCAACAATTTGGAACTTCTAGTGGTTCAATTTTCAAAATGAAACAATATTTGAATTCAGAAATATATTTACTGTGCATCGGTCGGATCACATTTTTCAAAAAGCAATTAGTTAATGAGATATTTGATATTGAACATATTGAAAATTTTGTAATTTTCAAACTTTTTTTTATCGTGAAAAAAATGCAAAATTTAAAAAAGTGCTCCGACCGATGCACAGTAGAAGTGTTAAGCTTTCCAAAACTGTTTTCAAAATTTCTCTAAGATTATTACAAGTACCTTTACGATGGAAGTCGTAAAGGTCTTTTTGACGAAAAATTGACGTGGCTTCCAATCCCCTTAAGGCCAATTTTTATTTAATATATTAATTTTTTATGTAATCCTAAGATTTACACCACTGAAAACTAGTAGTTACCATGCAACATTATAACACTTTAGTCTATAAGTTTTAATTTTTCAGTTTTATCTTTTATAAATAAGTATTTTTAATGTTAGACATAAAAAAAAAATTTTAAATAATGAAGTTAAGTCTAAAAATAATTTTAAATGCGCAATGATAAATGTGTTTAATACAGTAATCATTAATTATTTTAAATTATTTTATTTACTAAAATGAGACTAATTAAAAAATAAAATAAAAACCAGTCTTAACTTTATAAATTAATTAAAAATAATTTTTATTTAGAATTGTGATATTTTTCACTAATTTCAAAATAAGAACAATCTTGTATTTTAGAATTCTTAACACAGCCGTCAAATATTAATTTTTTCATATTAATTCTTAATGAATTTAAAATATTGAACTAATTTTACTGGTTATTTATATAATTATATTGGTTAACATTTTATGTCAAATGTAATATTAATTTCCAAAAAGACACTCTAAAAATTAAATTTTTACGGGGTTTTATATAGGCAATTTTATTCATAGTAAAAAAAACCCCTGAATTATCATAATATTGTGTTTTTAGTTTTTAAAATTAGAATCTCTATAAATGGTCTGCGTTTTACTTTTTAAAGACAGTGAATAAAATACTATTATAAAAATATATATGTATTTTAAAATTATATTAAAAATATTATTCATATTTTATTAATTAATATGTATCAAAAATAGAGTAGTACTATCTGCGAAAAATGTAAAATGCAAAAATTCAACTATTTAAAATCTGTTTAAATATTTTCTTCTATCATGCCGAAAATATTTTCCGCCCCTAATCTAAAAATATTTTATTTTCATTTATTGACTAATCAAACTAAGGTTTATTTAATATTTGTGTAACTCAAATTTTCAAATTTATCAAACAGTTATCCTATATAAATAGGCGATATATAATCCTTATAAGTAATTCTTAATTTTTTCAATATTTTAAAAAAAAATTAATAAAATACAAATTAATACTGTCAGTAATTGTAAAACATGGCTAATTAGAATTTTTAATTGATATATATTTTTAATTTATGATTATTTACATTGGTAATAAATAATAATGGTAAATTTTTATTCGAATGATATTTTTTCTAGTTTCATCAAGTTTGTAATAAACTATAGTAAAATAATGTTTGAATTGAAATAAAACCATTGTGTTTTACGGTTTTACCATTCGGTAAATGAAATTTCACCAAACTAAAGTTCGATTTTGGTTATGAAAATTAGTTTTATTTTTTATAATAAACTCAGTGCATTATTGATAATTAATCATAATATGTTTTAATAAAAATTGTTTTCACAAATTAGCTCAATATCAAATTAATATTTGTGTTATTTTATGTTTTAGAAAAACTTTTAAATCCCGTATCTCAACTAAATCCAAGTTTGAACCAAAATTCAGATATGTTCATCAATCAAAACAAGTACATCAAGACGGAGCCTTCAATAAACGATACAGGTAAAATTCAACATATTATTTATGTGAAATAGTGTCGATAGATAATTTTAAAAACAGTAATTGCCAGGGTTCGGATTTTATTGTACCAAATATTCTAAAATATGCGCTTATATATGACCAAAATAAACCGTAAAATATCCTCTATAAAATATATGCCCTAAAAACATAAAAAATATAAAACGCGACGCGCGGCACGCGTTGCAGTGTGAATGTTCCGCCGCCGTGGCCGTGTGGTCGCGTGGCCGCCGTGATGGGACGACGGCGCCGTGGTCGCGCGCTGCGGACAGAACTCTGGATACCGCGGTCGCGGTCGTCCGTCCGGAGGTATTTTAAAAAAACGACCGTTAAAAAAACCAAATCACTTTCCATGAATTCGTTGCAAATTCTCATTGGCTTGTTCGTTTCAACCGTTTGTTTTAACGGCCGACGACGCGGGGATTTCCTTTCCGTTGTCCCTTCAGTCTTCGTCGGTTCGCGCGCATGTCCGAGCGGTCCGTGTTTCGAGAATTTTATGCCGACCGCCATTGTCTCGTTTCTCGGTTTCAAAATTTCGTTTCGCTGCGATGGTAATAGTAAGTATCGACGAATAATCGCACGTCTCACGGCGGTCGCGTGGGTAAAACCAAATTATTTGTCGCATAAATACTACCGTACTATCGATATTCCGCGTTCTCCGTATTTTTCCTATCGTATCGCCGCCGCCGCCGTCGCGTCCGGTGCGCGATCCATTACGCGAGTGTAATGGCCGTCGCCTTCGGATTTTCAACGATTCCGTCGAGGCTCGGACGACGTCTAATTCAAGCCGGTAAAGGCTTCGAGTGTGCGTTTTTTGACGTCGTCGTCGTTTCGTATCGTATCGCCGCCGCCGTCGCATCCGGTGCGCGATCCATTACGCGAGTGTAATGGCCGTCGCCTTCGGATCTTCGACGATTCCGTTGAGGCTCGGATGACGTCTAATCCAAGTCGGTAAAGGCTTCGAGTGTGCGTTTTTTGACGTCGTCGTCGTCGTCGTTCCGTATCATATTCGCCGTCGCCCGACACGGCGATTTTTGGTTTTTTTTTTTTTTTTCGTGTTTTGCGAGATACGCTTACGGTAAAACATAACACTATTCTCCGTCAATAACGTTTCGCGAGACATTTTCCAACGTTTCGATTTGTGCGTACATACGATGTGTAAATAAAATTTAACTTAAAATTTCTTTGCGACAATTCGCTATCGCTCAAAACGGGCCGGCCAGAATAGGTGCATCGCATTCGTTCATTATTGTATTGCGATGGCGTCACAAACAAGCCAATATTTGAGGTAAAGTTTATTACTATAATTATAATATGATTCATTTGTATATAATATTCAAACAGCCAATTTATTTATGTTTTGGTTGTGCCAACGAGGCAACATATTATTATTATTATTATTATTTAAGTACATGATTTATTATGTATATTAAAACCTAATAATAAGAAGTAAAAAATAATTATTCACCAATATAATAGGTACTTATATATTAAAATAGATAACTATTAATTTACTATTCAATATAACCAAATATATAATTAGTAATTACATTATACTTTTTACAGTTTATTAATAATGCTATCTAACCCAGCCTATATTTATTTAATCCAGACTTGCACTTTGCACTTAGTGTAAAAATTGATAGTAGGTAATATAAACATATAATCTTCTATAAATTAATATTATTTTATATAGTAAAAAAAAAACCAAAAAAATTGTCATAAGTAAATAGAAATTCATAAATGAATAAAAATATAATAATTTAATATATTAAGTATTTAATTTAATTTAAAACAATCTAGTGTATTTAAAATTAACAATGTATGAAAAACATATAGGTAATAAATTAAAATTGTGTCCTGAAGTATTAAAGTTTTGGTTTCTAATATACTGTAATACACAGTTTCGATTTCAATAATTATTGTTTTATTATGTATTTATTTTACATTGTTAATTGTGTATATATTAGCCAGTTATATTTAATATATATTTTACTAAATGATTATATATCAACAACATAGAAAACTGTTTAATTTTAATTTACCTGAAGTAGAATCATGTATATCAAATCAATTATCTCAGATAAAAATCTGAAATTCTTCAAATATGCAAAAAAAATAGCAAAATTAAATTTCTTATTTAGAGTCCCTGATGCATAAAACAAATTTATAGCCCACCTGCTATTTTTATCTCTATCCTATAATAAGTAGCAAATGCTATAAAATCCGAACCCTGGTAATACAGTACAATTTAAACTGTAAATAATTATTATTCCCATACAATAAAATAATTCAGTAGTAGTTATTAAAAGTACTACTACTGGGTATTATTGTTGTGTAGATGGCGCTAGTTGTTTAGAAAACTTGTTCACATTTGTTATATAATAATATTGTTATGTATTATGTATGAGTATGTAAATCTAAATGGCAAACAGTTACTACAAAAACCCTCACCTAGTTAACATATATAATATTCAGCTTTTGCTATTTTTAGTATATTATAGATAGGTATTTAATCTCTTTCAATAATTTGGATATCATTTAAATTTTAATAATAATTAATGAAAGTGTTGTCTCTAAGAATTGGATCTTAAGAATGTTCTGAAAAACTCAATAGTTGAGATTCAATCATGTTAATTATTATAATATTTTTGTCCAGTTCAAATTAATGTTTTAAATAATTTCATGAATTCGATTTTTCTGTAGGCTATTTATCTCAAATAATGTGCACAGTGTAAAATATCATACTCGAGTAACAAGAGTTAACAGATGTCCTGTATCGTCATTTTATTAAAATGGCTCTAATACAATTCACCAATGTTATCAGACCGTAGATCTGTCTGGTTTTTAATAATGTAGTATAGTAGCCCACAGTGGCCGATTGGCTGTCAACATCGACATAATATTCTTAAACAAGGCAAGTTCTTTGTCGCCTCCGCGTATAATATAAATAAGCATAGACATTTATTTTACAGTTTATCCTCATTAAAACACCACTAGATTCGAATATTTCGAGATCGGCAAAAGAGAAATACCCACTCCATAACAATAATCATTAAAACTTTATAAAATTAATTAAATTGCTCATTATTAAATGTTGATAAATGATAGGTATACGTCGTATATATTATACATGTTAAAGAAGTTGGGAGGTAGGTTTTTAACTCGTTAGACGATAGATTTGACAACTATCACGTGGCAATGAATACGATTAACACAACTTCTGATACCTTATTTTTTCAATCGCACGAGCAATTATTTTGATTTCCTGGTTTGAAATAAAAACCGTAGGACAAACTGCTAATATGTACATTTATTCAAATCATTATTATTAATATAATTTTTCTGCCGGTGCTATAATATAAGTCAATTAAAGATTGAATATAATTAATATATATTATATTTATTTTTTAAATTTAAATTGCATGTATATTTCATAGTTTAGTTGATTAATTTATAGCTGAGATTTCTAAGCGAATTATGATAAACAAAAAACATTTTAATACTAAAACAGTTATGACAGACCTTAAAAAAAATTAAATTTTAATCGGTGACTGCTAGAAGTTAATATTCAATAATGAACACTTAAGTTATGATTTTTCGGACCAATAATTTTTCATTCCAGTTTGCTATTGATTATTTCAGTACCTAATACGCTTATAATAACACGGTCGGTGTCGCAGTGTCATACATATAGGTAGATGCGTATAGTACCTAGGTCTAGGTACGTGTTTCTTGTATAAACACGCCATTTCGTTGTTATGTTATTCAATATAATAGACATTAGGTTATAACCTTTTCGAGGAATTTAGAACAACAACAGTAGAATCTCATAAATAAAATAACAACTCGTAAGTTCGTTATTGGAATAATTTCTATAGGAACATCGAATATTTATATTTTTTTATAAGTGGTTCAATTATTTTGTGACTAAAATGTGTAACGATCTGACCAATCAAATATCGGCGTATATATTTCATAATCGGTAGTATAATGTTTAAAAAAAGGTGGGTCGAGTAAATATAACATTCTTTTTATCACCCATATTCTCTCTCTCTCTCTCTCTTCAAGTTTACAAAAATTACAGGTCTTTAAATATAAACCAGTAATACCCAGTGTTCCTGGGATGGGTCCCAGAAAAAAAAAATGATGCGGTTTTACGAGCGTTTAAAAAAAAATAACATAATGACTTTAACACGCATCAACTATTACTCAGCTTCGGTTAAGTAGCCTGCACAGTGCACGTGCTACAGTCATCTGGTTCACCATTATCTATCTCGCATATATATAACCACGGTACAATATATCCCCAATTAGTTGATTATTTTAAATAAACCGTTCGGCCAAATTTGATTTAAACTTTATTATTTATTTTTTCTTGCTCGGTACTGTGTTTTACATTTTTACTTATATTACATTATTCTCATAGATACCCATTATGCTCTATGTATGTAAATTCTATTTTCATGAGTCATACATTCGTGGAAAATAATTTTTAATTACATTGATTTCATTGATGAAACTATTTACTGATTTCGTATTCATTTATCTCTACTCAATGAAAATTATAGTTTCACAAAGAAAAAACTTAAAACTATGAACCATTTGATAATATTCTTTAGTTTTTTTCCTCAAACATCCGATTTAGGTAATTATTTGATAGTGTATAGTAATAACATGAATAATAAGTTGAGATAAAATGTATACTGATGTGTAATTATATCGGATAATCATCTATATATGTTTCGGTTCATTAAGTGGAATAAATCTTATCGATTGCGGACTTCAAGATATATTAATTATTTTAAATATACCTTATTATCGTAAATATAATTACACGTCAAAATACTTAGTATCCTTGATTAAATAAATAAGAACATCAGTAAACCGTGTAGTGTATATAGGTATCCGACCATAGTTCGAAAAGGTATTAGTGGTTTATTTAATTAAGTAAAAAAAAAAAAAATTCAACTAAGTTTTGGTGATAGTCCGCATACTATATTCGTCTAAATGTTTGGTTTTTCTTTTCAAATTCTTATCTGTTGTAATATTTTGCACACGATGCACCTTCAGACCGCGTAAAAATTCATACTTGAACGATTCCAGTTGTTAAACACTAGTTTATAACACAACGTTACGTATACACGTGCGATATGTTTTTTTTTTTTTTTATTTAGTTTACATCGTGACATTTGTGCGAAATCGCGTGTAATCATAACTAATAAAAAAAAAATAAAAAATAAAAAACGCGCTACAAGCCTTACCTATTATGTATTCAAACCGTGTACACGATGATGACGGCCAGATGAATTTCTCGGTCGCTCTTTGTCAGTGAGATCGTTGTAGCTAGCTCCTCTCGGCCGGAACTCGATATATACCTATACCCGGCGCTAAGAATTTTTCATCTCGCTTCCGATGCGTTCGAAATTCTGTCGCGTACGCGTCACAATCTCATAACAATATATGGACGCGAGACACGTATAATATAAGTATATATAATATTATATTTACAGTCGATCGGTGTATTACGCGGTGGCCGCCGCCGTGCACGACGAAAATATATTGTTGAATAAGCGTATATTGATCGCACACATTTGTGTGTGCGTGCAGTTCATTCATCTTGAGTTTTCTATGAGGCGGTGGCGTTCTCATCGAGTTTAATTAGCGAGTAATTCGCCTCGGGGACGGAATCCATTTCAATCGGGTATGGACACAATAGGGACCCCGGTGGACAATAGGTTTCGTTCGATTTCGATTTGCCGCACCTTTGTGGAGCGATTATTATTATTATTATTATTATTATTTCTCGCGATACATACAACTATACGTATGACGACGACGACTCCGACGACAACGCAGCGGCGGCGCATGCATGCGAGATTCACGAGAAACCGGTTGCCAATCAACGGCCCGCGTTACTACAATCTTCTTCTTTTTCTTCTTCTTCTTCTTTTTCTTTCCTATATTGTGTGTATAAAATACATACGTTCGCATTGTGTGTACACGTTCGCGGGGGCTACCGGATGCCCGGGTGCCGATGACCCTGCAATAAACCAAAATTCTTTCGGTCGCCCCGGGGTCTGCTGCTGCAGCGATCGAAAGAATAACACTATATAGTGCTCGACGACGTGTTCTGCTATCCGTTGTAGTAATAATGTTATTTAGAATCGAAAATCAACTAGGTGTGATGCACTCTCGCGTTTAGAATCTATACACTGTCCACGGTGACAAAAAAAAATAAATAAATCCAGAGACCCGCGCGCAACGTTTTCATAAAATTTGCCGAGACGTCACGGGCGAGTACATCCGCGATAAAATTTGTTTGGAAAAGGCGGTATCGTATTAATATATGCGTGCGCTTTAATAAAACATCGTTAAGCGACGAAAGAACTTGCTTTTATAAACATCGCGCGCTCTTATTTAGCTGCAGCTGTCCAATAAATGTCCGTTACATAACTTTGAACATTTCACCGAATTCGAGTGTATTATTACGCAGATATAAACCCTGTTTCGTATCAAAGACCCAGTATTTGAAAAAATAAAATTGGAAGAAGGACGTAAACACATATTATAATATTAAAAATAAGCGTCGATACCTCGAGATTTAAATCTCTTATCTACTACGCCCCTCAAAAACCGCCTAATATATATAAATAATATACTTTATTTTTTATCTTCCTATAAATTAACAATTTTAGTCAATTCAAATAACTCTTATTTAATTTTCAAAATTTATCAAAATCAATATAAACCAGTCGAGTATTATGTACCCGTTATAAGTATGTATCTGACCGGCTCCGTTTTTAGCGTCCCAATTAAAAAATTAGAAATTGTACACTAAATTATTAATTAAAATTATGAGGTTCTCCGTTCATTTGTTTAGACGGAAATGAAGTATAATAATATGTTAATTTGATTTTGACATCTTTTATAATATTACGTTTCGCATAAATCCTCCTTCGCCTGTCCATCTATTTAGGTACACTGCAGCGTGAAATTTGTTCAAACATTTTTATTTTTTTTCATTTCAATATTTGAACTATCACGCTTTATTTACACAATATATATTTAGGTAAATATACGTAACACAACGTGTCCCGTGTATTTCTGTATTTAATTAATGTTTTCAATATTTATTAATATGTCCACTGTTGCTGATATCCATTTTTTTTTAAAATAAAGGCCAACATCGTTTTATAAATACTCGGAAACTGAAGTTGTTTTGACTCGGTCATTATCGCATGACATCTGGTGGTTGTTCCGGTCTGTTTCCGACGATTCTTCGTGAAATATTATTATTATTATTTTTATTATTTGTTTTGCTACAACCTTAGGAAGGACTTTATACGTACGAACGTAATTAGTAGGTGTAAAACGCATGCGTTTGCACAACACCGACGTGCGTTACATTTCCTAAAATAACGATCACCTTGAGGTTCTCCGTAGACAAATGGTGAAAGCCAGTAGTATTTTGGGGCAAGGATAACTACAGTTTTTAAAAGACTCTTCGGGTTCTTGCGGAACTTTGTTCATTACAAGTGTATGTTTTCTTTCTCTATCCCTCCTTGTCATCCGAATAAAACAGTTTTTGTTGAAAATATCCTTTCCCTTTCGCTTAGCAAATTCATAAGCTACCATTACGGTAATTGTTATTATTTAGTTCAAAGACATAAAACTATGTTTTGTTAAAAACTGGTCCGATTTTAATGAAACAAAAATAAAATATATATCTATAATATGTATATAATGTATATATGTGCGTGTGTGTGTTTATATAGTAACTGCTATATACTGACCATTAATAATTTTTTTGTTGTCCTAAAACTCTACATTATTGTCTTTGCTCAATTTAATCTATAAACGAAACAAATTATCATTGTATTATTTTTAATAGTTCATTAAAATGTCATGTACGCGTTACTCGTGTATATATATGACAAATTTATTTTTAAATACCATTCATATATTTTTTGTTTTCCATTAAAACAAATAATTGTTTGACAAAACTAGACTGAGGAATGTTATGAACGACAGTGGTCATAATTAATTAGAAATGTAATGGTTTTTTTTTTTCACTCTGAATGTAATCGGAGATTTCGTAGAAAAAAATTTAAAAATTTGTTACGTTTTAAGTTTCAAATATAACTAGTTCGTTTTTGTTTAAACTCATTCGATACATTAAAACTAGTAGATACTGGCACTTATAATTGGTTTAAGTCCGTTACTTTTTTATAGGATAGAAAAATTAACGTACTGCTTTGGTAATAATTTGTTTCTGTTTTTCAATATACATTCAACTCGCTATAAAAATTAAATATAATATCTAAACAGAGATTTTTTATACGCATATGTAAACAATTGAAAGTTTTTTTTTAATTTTTGTATTTTTTAGGAAGTATTATTCTCTTACTAATTGTACTCAATGATTGTCTCTCGATATTTACAACAGTCATACGAGTGGATTCATTCGGGATTACCTTGATCACCTCCTGGTCGCTTATATATTTTCTTATAAATTACCTTTTTTTTTCTCGTTTTTAATTAACCGTTTTAGCCGATATCCAAGAGAAAACCATTAAAATATAGTATTTCTCCTTTTTATTTATGTGTCTATTGTAGAATTCCAATGGATCGGGTATTTCTTCTATATTCTTATAATAAAATATGAGGCAACTATGGACAATTTTCTTACCACAGGTTTGAGTGTTTTGTGTGTTTTATATCGGATTACTTGAGTGTGTTCTCTCGACTTACAGCATGTTTGCGAAAGTAATAAGGAACTGGTTTCTATATAGTTTCGAAAAACAGCTTATAGATACTACCTTACAGTGTATAATATAATGTATTAATTGGGCACATGGTCGACCGATTACTAAATTATTATACGTGTAACAATTTAAGTACCGCTTTTAAATTTTGGTTATTTTGGTAATATTTTTTTTTTGTATCGGTAAATCAAATATTTCATATATTTATTAAATAATATATGGGATGTGGAATATCCAATATAATATAAATATCAAATAAATAATTTATTTAAAGTGAAAAAAAAATGGTATGTAGTGGATTTGTACAATATTTATTATGAAATTAAATAAATCCTACGTAGCGTAAGTTTATAGTTAATGTTCTAGAAATATGATTATAAACGATAAAACATTACCATAATAGTATACTGAATATAGAACGAAAAATGTTCTTTATTCTTTTAATATACATGACTTATTATAATTAAAATTATATCATTACGTTATAAAATATAGTTATACTTGCGTTACTGATACGAACCATTAATTATTTATTACAATGGAAGTATGAGGTTATATTATTGAAAATTAAAGAAATTCCCTTTTGTATGATGAAAATGTACCTTAATATTTCCAGATAGATTTTATCTGTTTAACCTAGAACTAACGATTTTAATTTGAAAAATTATTCTAATGTTACGTTATGTTTTGTTTCAGGTAAGCACCATGATCATGAACTACTAAAGTATTCTTCTAGTTAGCTATTACTGATGTAAGTTTTTATTTTTATTACGTATTATCAGCTATACATATAATGCAATTGATAAATAGGCGTATGCTTAAACACGAAATTATCTCATCCCCGATTCACGGCTGTTAGTTTTATTGAACGACTTCGTCTCGCTAGTTATTTTTAAGTCGTGTAAGTTATGTGCTTATTTTTGTTTATAAGTCAAACGGATATTACTAGGAGAACAATATTTGTTCTCATCAATCGGCACTCAACAACCCGACTATAATTTATAAGTTATTTTGCGTCTCGGATCTTTAATCTATCTGTCTATCGTTCGTATTTGTAAAAACGTTTAGCGATGAGAACATTTTGATTATTGCTGGAAATTTAAATACGAATAGTCTATAATCCCGCGTAAGCCAAAGAATTGATTATGATAATATTTCAGTTTAAATTACAAACGGAGTTATTACATTTTTTAAAGTCCAAAATTAAAATTTAATTTTTATTCATAAACTATTTCCGACAGACGTAAACCTCGTAAACATTTACGGGCGTATTATTTTTATTTTAAGTAAAACAAAAGAAATAATAATAATAATAGACCAATTATAATAATGCAACGAACGATAACATTATCTTATTATTATTTTTTGGGCCGCGAAAGAAATCATGTTTGTATAAACATGACTTTTAGTTGATTTATACACATTCTCGATTTTATACGTACGCTTTATTTCTTCGCTATTTGAAATAAAAATATACAATGGATATCACGCCGCCCGGATGTTTAGGATTTGGCAAGTCGATGTGTTTTTTAACGAACGCGTCTAAATGAAATAGAAAACTGTTTTTTTTTTTTTTTTTTATTTACGTTTCGACCAAGAACACTAAATTGAACCGTCCGAGAGTGTCGGCGCGATACATTTTATACGTTCAGTAGCCACTAAAATGTCGATCTCTGTGACTTCAGGTGCGTGCGTGTGTGGTGTGACACAATGATTTTCATACTGATATATTTGATATCAAATAAGCTAAGCGTCGTAAAAAAAATTATACGTTTTCGTCGAATATGATCCGAGGTCTATTTGACCAATGTCTTTAATAATAATCGTTTAATAAATATAAACACACTGTCCGTGCACACGCCTACGGGTCGATAAACAAACTCTTCGGCCGCGTCGGTTGTCTAACCTCAGAGATTTTTTTAGCCGTCTAATCGTCTACGGAATATTCGTGTTAAATGACTCAACAACTTGACATATTAATAGATTGAAAAAACACGGTGGGTAGCAATCAGAGTGTAATAAAATTACAATGTCGAGATTTATTTACTTTTTGCACATCGATTTACCTATTATATTATTTGTATGATTTTATAGGTCCGTCTCTGTAAAAATAAAACGCGAATGAAATGAGACCTTGGCCCCTTTGGCACCCTTCCTAAAGTCGTTACTGACTCACGCAGCGTCGTAGTTTTATTTTAATTTTTGGAAATGCTGATAAAGACATTAAACTCGTGTCAGACACTGTCAATACCGCTTTATTTTGAAACGCGAAAATACCCTAGGGATTAATATCTTTCGAACATTGTTGTGGCAGTGTTATTATAGCGTTTATAACCACTTAACCGTCGTTCTAACTCAAAATCCGTCGTCTGCGTTACAGCTTCTCCGGTTTGTCAATCATAAGCGCCTTTTCATTTGAAAACCCACAGATGTCATATTTAATGAGCCATATTGACATACGGAAATACGCCCCCTTTTATAATATTCTACCAAGTGATTTTTTTCTATTATTATTGTAAGTGTAAAATCAAGACCAAACCTTATCTATAATATAACAGTATAACAGTGAAATATAACAGTGAAATATAACAGTAGAGCGATTCGATTAACATTTACAACTAATTGTACTCTTCTGTTTTGTAATTATGGAAATTCATTGACGACATCGAAAACAATATCTTTTCGATATTTAATATTTATAAAACTGCCCAGTTTCTGAATCTCTTTCGATCCGCGGTTTCCGTCTTCTGAGTTTTCCATACAAACGCCTTTCGTTCGGGAAAGAGCCAGCGATACACGGCCGTTGTTAGAGACAACTCGAAACTCGAATCCGACGGCGCGGTTTTAGTATCACGCCCAGCAGCAATGTCGTGGCAAACGAGTAAAAACTCGCCGATTTAAAACGTTATTTTCTAACCGCGGGTGGCGCGCTAATATAAAATTCCGAGGCGCCGAGAGCCCCTCAACGATACACCTCTGGATCGCATCCACGACGCGGTATCGAAAATAATTTACTCCGATCGATCCGCGTCGTCGTCGTCGTCGTGTCGGGTTTCCGTTTTCGTCGAAAACCGGAACCGTCCGTCTTATTTGCGCGCGTACGCGTCCGGTTTTTTTTTTCGTTCGGGGATTTTGCTCCGGTGGCATCCGTCGCGGTGCCCGGACACACGCGGACGACGTGTTCTCCTCGGCGAGATGACGACGCGCCGTGGCGCCCGTCGTCGGCGCGTTCATTCACCGCGCGCGCCGGAGAGATCGTTCTGCGTGTGCCCCGGAGCGCGGACGACATTGACCGAGTTACCGGAAATGGACGCGCCGCGGGCACTTCCCGCCGACAATAGCCGCTGCTCTCCGGCCCGAAATCGCCACCGCGTTTCGCCATTACCGGTCACCAAACGGACGAAAAAGCTCTCGTCCTCTCCTCCCGCCGCGCGGGTCTTCGTCGTTTCTTGTTCGACTATCTCGGACGTTGTTAGTTTGTTTTTATTTCGCTTTTTTGTTTTTTTTTCCTCCCATTATTTATTTACATTTTTTTTTTTTAACCTTTTCACACGCGCCGCTCTCGCGCGCGTCACATTATATCGTGTAGCGCGGGGTCCCATGTCTTATTGTTTCGTAAATTATACAATATAAAGTGTACCTAGTACCTACCTGTGTTATATTATACACGTCACTGACGACGACCGGATCCGCGCGCTCTCGCCACCTTCTCTATTTCTCTCCTATCGCCTCGGTCATTACCCTCCTCCGCAATGTATCCAAACACCGCGCCCGTTGCAGCAGGTGCAGTTTTCCGAGAAGCAAAGCCGACGAATTTCAACCGACAAACTGTCCGTAAAAAATAAAAAACGATTCGGGTCTTCTTATCCTTTAGCGTGACAATATGCCATTTATCGCGGCCGTCTCGCGATTTGAACCGACCCCGGCGTCTATAATAATGATTAATCGGTTTTTTGTTGGACATCACATCTGATCCACATCCCGTTGCGTCCAGTGATCTGTCGTTATTATTTTCGATGCGTTCGGATTCGAAATGTCTACGCTCGTAGGTCGTAAAAGATGAGCGCGCGACGTGACACTCGACCATGGTGTTGAATCATTTATTTTTCATTTTTATTTTCATTGTGTAAGATTATTTTCTACCCTAGGCTCTTGGCACTTGTTAGAAAGACCGTACACTGTTAATTAATCACCGTGAATTTTCTGACGAACGATAGTTTTCAGCGCGTTTCTCTGTCGTCGGCGTGTAATTATACTTGTATTTGTGTAAAAAACCAAGTACGCGGCACAAACTTCGAAAATCTCGTCATCGTTTAAATTCGCAACTGTCTGATTAATATAACGCCTAAACAATTAATAAAAATAACCTCTGATTTTATGATTTATCAATAATTTTGTAGGTAAAACGATAGTTAAATAACAGTGGAGATCATTTCTTTTAAATTGTAATGTAAAAAGTAATATTATTGAAAACAAATATAAATAAATTATTTTTTATCAATACGATCGGATGACGTTTATCAAACGCTACGAGCTTTTTTTTAATCATCGACTTTTTTTTAGTTTTCTGTGAAAATAACCAATTAAATTTTCATGAAAATTCAATAACTTCATATAGAGAAAATAAAGTTTGTGTGTGTGTATATTTGTATATCTTTGATAGCGCAGTATGAAATCGTTAATGAAATTAAAAATACATAATTATCTAACTCGCATAAAATTTAACGCATTGTTAATTTTTTTTCATTAGTTTCCAATATCCTACTTTAAAGCATTTTTTCCTCTACATTTTTTCAACATATTTTATCCCAAAGTATTAATTAAAACATACAATTCGTATGTGTACGAATATTATCATAGTGACGCATACTACTTTTATATTTTCCACTAGGTAGTGTATTAGTCACTACTCACTATTAATAAATATATTTATAAAATTCTGCAGCGATTCTGCGCTACGTTAACTTTATTATGTTAACTCGTATCGCGGGGGTCCTTTTACAATATTGTCTATAGAGTAATTTTTGAAATCTCTTCCGGATCAATTATAATTGACAATCTGAAAGGGGGGTAAAAATACCTACATAAAATCGAGTGGTTAATAAAAATAAAATCGCATAACTCAGGATTTGCACGGTTTGACACGCACGTTTTAAATGATACATCCGATGGGCTCGCCGTGCCTTTGAAATATATATATATCCGTGACGTGGGTGATTATTATACTTGAAAGGACTTTTTGATCAGTTTCTATATAAAAGGACGGA
This sequence comes from Drepanosiphum platanoidis, assembly GCA_948098885.1. Classification (NCBI taxonomy): domain Eukaryota; kingdom Metazoa; phylum Arthropoda; class Insecta; order Hemiptera; family Aphididae; genus Drepanosiphum; species Drepanosiphum platanoidis. The sequence continues at coordinate 14,003,630 of OX402531.1, forward strand.
AAGCGCGCACGCTCAGGGTCAAGGTTTTACGGACACGCGTCATCGAATCCTCGTTGTTACATATATTTATACACCACCTGAGTGCAATCACCCCGGTCTCGGGTAGTTGGGAATTTTCGATTGGGACCGCGCCGCCGGCTTTCGTCGCCATGACGACGGCGCGAGTTCCGAGCAGCACCGCTATATAACGACAGACTATGATGAAATTTCCTAATGTCAATAACGATTCTTACTTTTTTTCAAACCACCTCGCTTTTTTCCTTTACTTTTTTTTTTTTCATCGGAAATAAAAGGGAAACCGAAGAAACGTGAACGGCAGGTAGTAGAGAAATACATACGCGTTTTTTTAAAAATACGGCCATGACTTTAGCGTCTCCAAATGTGCTTAGAATATAACAAAGTATTGTTTGATATTAATCTATACTCGCCTGTTCGATATTCTTAAAAATAATTTTTATCTTTATACACTTCAATGTTTTTAAGCCAAGAGGACAATTTAATAATTAGGCGATAAAATATAAAATAAGAATTATTGTTTCAATTTTATATTAAACAGTTCTACAAAAAGATATCATTTGATTCTTGACATAATGACATGTATTGTATTCAAATATGACAACATGGAATTTTTAATTTTTCAATTCATCTATGCAGGCATAACCCCCATTTCATAGCCCTCATAAAGACTATAATTACAATATAAAATATAATTTGACAAATTTTCAATCAAAAATACTTTCTTCTCCCTAAGTAGTTGAATCACAAGAAGTTTTTAATTAGTGTTTTGTGATATTTTTTATACATAAAATTATTAATACCTTCGAAAAAAAAATACTAAACCTTTTTTGCTTAAAAAGTCAAGTTTTATTAAAATCACAATAAAAGTTTAATATTCGGAAAATGTCTTTAGCTGTTGGTGTATAGACACTTGTTGAGTAGACTACAAAGTTTATATTCCCGATCATTTTCTGAATATATAAGTACATTATTTTTATATTTTATGCCACAGTACATTTGTTTTATTATTTGCTAACCTGCAAATTAGTTACGATCGAGTAGAATAGAAGTAAAATAGAATAGAGTAATAATAATAATAAAAAAAAAAAGTAATAAAGGTATAAAAATTAAAAACGTTTTATTGATGAAATTCTTACAAAATTGTACCCGGAAGTTTTTTTTTATTTTTTGAGGAAAAATAGTGATTTAATTTGTTTACAGAATTAATGCCCGCGTATAAAATGTATTATATTGAGCAATCTGTTTCGTAATAAAATTATTATTTACCATGGGATGAATCATAAAAAAAATATCAACCGATGATGTGATATAATGGGATCTTCGTAAAAATTCCGGTTGGATTTTTATTGTTTTTATTAATACATAAGAAATATGCGGCGACACATACACATAGAGGCGGATGATACTCGTGGCCCATCTGCACGTTAAGATATTAAAAATTAAAACAATTGCGTGCACGTTATAAATAATTTTCAGTATTAATTAGACGTGTCTTTGGCGCCGTATTGTAACCCTATAATTTCGATGTATTGACATTAACACATTATTAAATTGTTTACATGTGTTGCGATAGTGGAAAATTTAAATATTTCCCACTGCGTTATAGTATTACACACATGCGAATGAATGCATATATTATACCTAAGCTTTGTTAGAGGAATTCGATTTATGCATATGCATGATGTATTATGTAGAAACATCCATAAGAAATTCCGAGTATAAAAAGTATTAATGTGTAAAATAATTACCGTATTAATTATTTACAACAGGGTTTTTTTTTACAGCGCGCGTATCTGTTAACATAACATAATTGTTTGAGATAACAACGCAATATTATAGAAATCAAATATTATTATCGTCGATGGTTTGATTTTCATTTTAACAAAATACGTACCTGTAAACGTATAATTTATCGTATGATTCGAATCCAATTAGATTTAAGATATAAAATATTATTTTATCGACGTAGTGTCGTACAAATCACGCGGTAGATGGCAGTAACAAATTATTTCGGAATAATTAGAAACAGATTTTTTAGTCTCGACTTAAATATAAAAGGTGGTAAATTGCCCTGTTTAGTCCGTTTTTTTTCTTCTGATTATGAAAAACTCCGTAAGAGTAAATATTAAATTTAAATATATTCATTATTTTTCTATTACTTATTGTTGGTTTTTATCTTTAAACTACTCTTTAAGTATTGTCATTTTCGTCGATATTTTGAGTGTTTATGTATATAATGAAATACGTATTCATAACCAATATTATCATAATATATGCAATACAATATGTATGATATTATGCGCGATAGCTCTGTATCATTTCCTAGGTCGACTCTTCAACATTATTTACTTATCTAAATAAACGCCCGTAGAGTACATAATTAATAGTTATGTTAAAATTAAAAGTATATCAGTGTTGAATTATTAAATATTCACACGATGTCATGATTTATGTATGTGTAATGTGTAATTACGTTCGCATTGCAAGTAAACTTCCTTTTCAATTACGGGGTATATGTACTCGTACAAAGAAAATTAAATATTTCCTTAATTTTGACGTGACCTTGTATATTTCAACATTTACTTTAAAACGTTTGAAAACCGGCATTACCGAAACTGTAAATTGAGCTACCGCCTCTGAATGTAATAAAAAATACTTCTGCCCTGAAAATTATGTTTGACCCTTGTCAATATATAACATTTTGATCCCACACTAAAAACCTAACCTTAGAACTTTCTAGAGAACAAAAACTGCGACTGATCGAAAACATTACCCGTTTCTATTGAGTTTTCAGAAAAAATATCCTTAATTTAAATTCAATATATCGTGTTGTAAATTGGTTTATTTTTTAGAAAATAATTTATTCTCTTTCCGTCTGTTATGGATTTCAAAACGAACCAACAACAAAATAATTGTGTTTGGTTTTAAACGGTTCGTGTTAAAATTATTGGCCTTTTTATTTGCATATTACACGTACTACTATGTAGATGCGGTTGCGTTTCGATTATAAGTAATTTCGTTGTGAACTCGCGAACATATTTAACCCAAGCTAAAAACAATTTATAGAATTCTGAACACTGCAATCGCTTTGTTTCAAAAGTAGTACTGCTCTTAAATTATCTACATTATGGTGTGGGTTTTTAATATTTTTAGTGAAACTTTGAAATCTATGATTATGTTCGTTCTCTCTGCAGTATAGCTAACTACGAAAACTTATTTACATAAAAGTTTCAAAGTAATGTTTCCATTTGCTTTTAAATGCATATCTCATTGTTCCAATGTGTTTATGTATTTCATGATAATTTCGTGTACGTGTACTTACATAATGGATGTTTTAGTTTTTCATTTATAGTCCAAACGACTGAAAAATGAATTGTACTAAAAGCAAAAATTACTTACGCTTATCTTTATTACATAAATCGAAACAATTTCGGGACCTAATTAGATACAAACCCCCGCCATAAGGGTTTGTTCAAACAAAAAGCTGCAGCTTACTCTTGCACATAAAATGCTCGAATAAGTCTGCAATGAATTATGACGAACAACTAAAATATAACCAACGACTTTAGAACCGCCAATTCGTTGTCAATTATTCGTTTTATAAAATTGCTCGTACTATCATTATGACGAAAGGTTACATTATTTCAAATTTTCAAAGTATTTTACCAATCGTTTTAAACTCTTATCTTAGAACCGACTCGATAGCACGATAAATATTCTCGAATTGACCGTTTTGATCAGAGGTGGTTGAATTCATAACTAACTTGCGGTCGACCTCTTGTCCAAGATTGACGCTATCGGCTCGCCCCAACCCCCTTAATTCTTGGAAAATTTCTCGGAGAAATTGTTCGGAAATAGAAACCGACCAATGAGTTTTCGAACCCTGCGAAACGATATTTTATTGTTAATTAAATTTAGTCATCCGAAACAAATCACAAGTATAATATATAATATAATATATAGTGTCATCGACACAATATCGCTATGTCGTGAACATTATTCCCAAATGTATGCGAAAAAATTTGGAAAACTTTGCTTTATTAATAACTAAACCCGGTGTACATCAGCTCGTACGCCGCTTTTTCACGAGTTTTCGGTTCGACGTTTCCCAATCGGTTCCATAGATTTTTCGCATAGCGACGGCCGAAAAAACCGCCGACCCAGACGTTTCACCGGATCGTCTTTGCGCATCAATACCTGACAATGATAATAACGATCGTACATTTATGAATATAATATACTCGTATATGTGTGTATCGCGTAGACAGTTAATAACGTTCCAGAGGGTTATATACCCGCGGCGGCGGGGCTGTGCGGGCGGAAGGGAAACGGATCTCCTCTCCGGCAGCGGCGCAACAACGATCCCGTTGCGACGAAATCGGCGAAACGCGTACGCGCGGTCAAAAGGGTTGACTCCAGGGTCAGAGAGAGCGCCGCCGCCGCACGTCTATTGCCATGGTAACGCGCGCGCGATGAACACTTGCGGCCCGCTCTGCCCCGCGGCCCGACAGCGACGACGACGACGACGGCGATGTCGACGCCGACGACGACCTTGAATCTGAGGGAACGTCGATATAATTGCCGGGCGCCACGCCGCTCGTTTGTCTGCGTACGCACACACGCGCGTATTATAAATGCGAGAGCGCTCGCGTATACCCCACGCCCTTCTGCTTTGACCCATTTCGCGGCCGTCATCCCTTCGATTTGCCCGAAACACGTGCCCGGCGCGACCGGTCTGCCCGCCGCGCCGCCGACGACGATGGCACGCACGTCTCGAGCGGCGGCATTCGCGAGTGTTTCATCTTTTTATTCGATACGTCATTATATTTTCGAATTTTATTGAAATCCATTCGTCCGTTTATGCGACAGAACGACGGAATCTATATGCGCGTTCACACCCTTAGGGGTGACGGCGATTTTTTTTTTTTCATCGATATTTTATATCTCATACCGGTATCGAGTCGGAAAGTTTCGTAAATGTCTCGCGGTATGTTCGATACTTGGGTATTGTTGATATCTTTTATACGTCGATCAAGTCGATATTCTCGGATTTTTGGCCATTTAAAAAACAAAAACGGTCGTTTTCAAAATCAACATATCCGCCGCCGCCAGTCATTCGTTGAAAGTACATCCATCGTGTATTCGTGTACTTTTTTCTCCCCAGTCCAATCCCAAGGTGTCGATAAAACGTGTCGGTGTCCGATAAGTCGTGCGCGTGTGTAACGATAATCGTCGTTATTGTATTACACGTTTCGTTCCATTATAGTAAAGTGTCGTAGACGATATCTATATAGATTCTCGAGTTTCGCGTTTGATTTCTGTTTTCTAGGTTTTTTTTTTTTTTTAATAATATTCATATATACTCAAGGTTCTTTTTCGAGTGGTCGAATGGAGAGGACACGTGGATTTAATATCCGTTCTGTGATGATAAAAAGATAAATATATATGTAACGATGAACATATATTATTCGTATTTCGAGACTTAATCGTGTTTTGCAACGTCTATCTAAGTACTCGATGCGACCGTTGAGAAATAATTGCAGTTCGAGTAAGCACATTGTTCGAGTCGATTATATAAATGCCTGTGTATGGACTTGAAAATACGTTCGACGAATATTGTCAGTCCTTAACGTTCTACATTCTGTATATTCTATAAGGAAATCGAATCTGGTTTGAATAATATTATAATGCGTCGTATTTCTCTCTCACCCTATAGCCCCCCCTATAGCCCCCCGGACCACTATACTACATTATAGTTTGCGATTAACTTTCGCATGCTAAACGCGCCCGGTCTGAAAACTAGTTCGTCTCAAACTGTGCCATCGTGTTTAGATTGCGGTTCGATTTGCTTTTCTTACGACGCGTCGTACGTACGTCGCCGCCATTTACCGCGCACCGCGTATATACGTAAAGTAACCCTTCTACGAGCGCTCTATAATAATAACAATAATAATGTTTACCACTGTTTCCGAGAAACGTCGCGAAAACCCGGGTGTCAAAAACAACGTGTTTTTCTTTCATTTTTATTGAGGTTAGTAAAAAAGCACCGCACGTCATTTAACGTTTGAGTAATAAGAATTTCGGTATTCGCGATAATGTCACGCGTAAATTATTTGGCGAGCCAACGACGTTGATACGCGTTATTCTAAAACACGAGCCGCCGCGCATGTATGCCAAAATAGAAAAATTGCATCGTCCGTACGAATTTAAAATTACCAATTAATTTCGTCTGTAAATAACTCATAACAAGTATATTATTATTATTATATAGTTGCGCGTGTGAAGTTTGGCGTATAAATCGATCGGCAAATCAGTCTAGATGTACCTGTACATGCGCGCATAATGACCGTGTAAATGTACAGTTTTTTGAGAACTCGTCCCCCCTTTAAATGATTAAATAATATTCCATAGTATAACAAGTCAATGACGGACACAAATGTTTATTGAAATTGACAAAAAATAAATAATATTAACGTTTCCCATTCTGCTACAATATAATTGGTATAAAAATATGCGCTATTGTCGCCGTTCCATTCATGAATCGGTCAAGTGGACAAAATAAACAGGAGCTATTATTTTTTATTGCGGCTATATATTTCGACGTTTAATTGACACTTTAACCTGTATAGAATGTCGATCGTGTGGCTGTAAAGTTTCATGTTCTTCACACGTGTCGATGTGTGGTCAGGTTATATCACGTTTTTCTAGAAGCCATTAAATATACCAATTTTGTAACGCTATATCTCGTCCGTTTGTATATAACATATTATTATTGACTTTATGAAATAAATAGTCATGTTGTGATATACTTATGCGGTAGGTATTTGCAGTGATGTCTACACGACGCGACGTCTATTTCCGCCTTAATATTTTCATATGTTTACATATTATATTTCATTAAAATACTCGTAGGAAATCAAATCGTTTTTCCTCTCGAAAAATAATTATTCGTACTTACTCTTACAATTTCATTGTAGTTTCAACTAATTGGATCTTCCGAAAACATTTTTACTCTCTCGTGCAAAATCACTGTAGAATTAACAGTGTTTTGTTATCATAATAAATTATAATTTATATTATTGTTTACCTATCTGTTTTTTTTTACGGTAGGTACAATGATTTACCCAGATTTTTTTATGAATCATTTTAGTCGCGTTTAAATAAAAAACATTACTTCCTGCGTCTAGGTGAAGGTAGCTATGAAAAAAAAAAAAAATTATTCTTCGAAATATTTGTGTTCGTTTATTTTAATTGGTCATTGTTTCTTATGTTTTTATATCTCGTGCAAAATTACTGTTTCATACGAGCTAGAAAAACTCATTATTTATTGGTCATGGTTATAAGTCATTAAAATAATAATATAATCGAATAGTTGTTTACAAAAAAAAAATAAAATATAATAATATTTTTATAGATTATCATTATACCCTCTACTATTATATATTATTATGAAAATATAGGAATTATTATTTTAAACATTTATAGCTATAATGAATAAGAAGTAGTACATATATCGTTAGTATAGATGTTACGAGAACAAAATATTTTGTAGAACGGAAAAAAAAAAACGTAAATGATGTAAATTACAACGCATAGTATATAAGCTAGATAATGTTCGCAAGATTTGAATCGTTGAAACTAAATAATAATATAGATACGGTTCGACGCGTATGCGATTCGAAATTATCTGCTCGAATAGACGAAATTTCGCCCGCGCGTAAATATAGCTATTATTGTTAAATCATATTTTACTGCATCACACCGGTGGTTATTGTGTTAAATCGCGAGGCCCGGAAGTGTTTCTGAACGGGTGTTGAATTTCAAGTGACAGTCCGTGATTCATTACGATTACCGCTTTAGACTTGATGCGCGCGTTTATTGATTCCGTCCAACTATTCATAATAAAATTTCGTAATCGTTTGTACAGTAACTAGGTCCTAACCTAAAAATGATCGTGTGCATTGTAAACAAAATGAAAAAAAAAAAAAACAAAACACGTTACCGCATTAACAATTATCTGGTTTAGGATGTGACATCATGTATTTCAGTTTCGCGCGCGCACGGTGACGGTATACTCGAATTTAATCGTCTTTTTTTTCCGTCCGTGAACGCGTTACAATACGCGTCTATACGCGAGAGACATAAAAACCCGCCCTCGTAAACGGAACGATTTCTTTTCGAACGTTTTCGATTTCCTCCGCGAGTCTCCCCAAGTTCAATATTGTAGTAATAAAAAGAAAGAAAAAACCCAGCGCGTCTATGTGCTCGAATAACCGCGCAGCATCGCGCGTACGTATATATATTTATGTATATAACTCGCGGCTCTCGCGAGCAATAAACCGTCGTCGTTCTCGACAAATTTTTCCGACTCTGTATATCCGTATAGCACAATGTACAAACGGTATTGTGTCAGAGTGTTTTCGAGCGTTGGAAACGTTTTGCTTTCTGAACGTTCTTCGTACGAAAATAATTATAATACGTGTATAATACGTATCATTGATTTCTCGCGCGTACATGTATTGACCGCGCATCGATCACGCGCGCATTTACAATATTCCGTTTTGTCTGCGACGAAGTAGAATATGACGCGTACAAGCACTATTTATAATGTCGCGGAGATGACGCCGCCGCAAACTCCTTCCGCCGACTCGACTTTTCGGCGCGCGCTCGTACCTATCGTACCGTATAACGATATGTGTTTTTCGATAACCGTCGCTTTAAAAATAAAAAAAAAATGAAGCCAGACAGGAGTAAATAGAATTCGGTCATCGTATTTTCGAAACACCGTCATATATTGGTATCCGTGCAGTATAGTACCTACACGCCTATCTATATGCAAAACAAGCGAATGCATAATAAATGAAGAATTCGCGGGCAGGGTGTGAATTTTATTCGCGTGGGCGGGTTTGAATTAACATCACCAAATCGGTCGGTCGAAAAAAAAACCGTCGGTCTCGAGTTTAATAATAATACGGTAAGAGACCATCGTATACGCGGACAGTGAAATATCCCGTCGAGTCGCGTCGCGTTATTCGCTCGAAATTCATCCGGTCTGAAAATCGGTAGAAGTTTGGAAATCATCGAAAAAGATATTTGTGTTTTAATTAATTTTCCAAATCGAATAAAAGAATACGTTTAGTCTAGATTTTGATTAAGTCGTTGCTGTTGAATCGTGCATATACAATATTATGTTTTTTATCGTCCGTGTCTACGTATATTAATTATTATTAATGTTAAAATGTGAATTTCAATTACTGCAGAAGTAGGTCCAATGGCAGGTTTCCCAGTAGAAAAAAATAATGAAAAACACGTATACAGTTTGTTCGCTGTTTTACATTTACATTTAAAGCGCTCCCAATGTTTTAATTCTAATTACGGAAAAATCGATATTCCAATCGAGGCGGTAGAATATGAACGAATATTGTGAAAATTCACGGGGAGTAACACAATGTGATATACAGTCGATAAATTGATGTATTTTAGACGCGCGTCATAAAATCGAAGAAATTCGCGATAATCTCGTTGCGCGTGATGAATTCAATAACACGCGCGTATAATTTCGCATACAGCAACGCGCTAATCGATCAAATAATAATAATAATAATAATGGACTAATTGGACTCGATTTCAATGTATATGTAATATTAATATATATATATTATTTGTGTGCGCGCGTGTATTTTAAATGAATATTCGTCTGGCCGTTGCATAAATCACGACGACGACGACGACGACGGCTAGCAGACGGAGAGCACTCGAATATTATATTATGATATGTGTTAATCCCCCCGGCCGTCGTAAAATTAACGCGCAAAAACACGGCGCGTATATCGATAAAATTACATCCCCCCCCCCCCGTACCTCCCCTTTGCTCCACATAAAATATGTAATAACATACGTCATTCGTCGATAAGATATTCGGCGTGTGTGTGTGTGCATTACGATTATTATCGAACGCGTATTTTATAATATTATAATTTACAATATCTCTCTATATATATTATATATATATATATACGTTTCGCACACACACACGCGTACGAAACGCGTGACGCATTTCCATCTCACGTGTTCAGATGTCCGGATAGGGACACATAATAATAATATACGCTCTCGCACATTCGACGATTTACAAACGCAGCGGTGGCATATCGTTATTATTATTATTACATATATTTTTATTTTTATTTTTTTTTACACGTATATATATTTATACACTCGTACGATATATCGTATACGAGCGTGTGCGGCGTCGTGTGTACGCCGTAAGAGTAAACCTTGGCATACTTAAATAGAAGCGAAAAAAGCTACTGGTGCCGCCCAGACCTGCATATATACACGCTCTGCCTTACGTCCACGAGCTGCTGCCACCGCCGCCGCCGCCGCGGTATACTTTCACTTTTATACAATACGTCGCCGCCGCCGCGCGGGACGGATATTCGCACGCCGCCGTCTGGCGTGTGTTTAAAAAAACGCGCACACAACATCCAGTTACACAATCGCTCGAACGTGCGGCGTACACCGTCGGCCGGCCATACAGGGTGATCGGTTTGCGAGTTCTTTTACCATTTTTTTTTTTTTTTTTTGCGCGCCACGTCCACGTGTGATAATAATATACGATTAGCCGCGTTCATACGGGCTTGTGCGCAGCAGAGGCACACACGACCTGATCATTTCTACGGCTTAAAATCGATTTATTCGGACCGTCTCTCTTCCATGCAAAAGACAACGGACCGAACAAGAGTTACTTAATATGACCTGTAGTAATAATCCAACGTATAGGTGTAATGCGTGCGCAAGTGTTACAATATTGTATTCGTTCGATCTGTTTCCAAAATATTTTCCGTTTGAATCTATCACACTACGTGTTGCAGATTTTACAATGAGTCACGGGTACGTGGCGTGTACCAGTAGTGACCATTCCGGTAGCCGATCGTATCTACATATAATATGATACTTTTTCGGCATGTCTTTTTCGAATATCTCTTCAAATTTTAATTCTATAATTGAAAATCCTGTCGAGGCTCGCGCGAACGCCTCAAAAATATACATGACCGATTTTCTTATCCGATCGCCCTAGTTTTCGATTTTGTTTTATTTTTTTTTCCCCCGCGCGTCGTTTCCGCGCCGCGATTTTATACGCGCTACAAACGAAAACAATGCGATGATACTCCATCTGAAAACTACGCTCGCGCGATTTCTTCGTCGCGCTGTCTCGCGCGCCCGTGACAACGTCGAAAAAAAATAAATACATAATTCGCGCCGTCTTATTACCTACCTACGCGCGTCCTACATCACACACGACGTTGCTCGCTCGCAGCGACTGCATAACGCGTCTTATCGTACGATTGCTTGTGTCGAAAATATAAATACGTGCGTCACCATAGTCTTACGCCTGTAAATAGAGTAGACTTGAATTATTGCCGGGGGAGGGGATGGGGTGAAATTTCTGAAAATTCCCGTAAGTTTTCAGCTTTCTTTATTAAACTGATTTCGCAAACTCGTATGTTTTCGTTTTTATTGTTCAGGTACTGCGCGTTTTTGGGAATTTACAATATAGAAAAAAATAATTATAATAATGTCGTCACCGTCCGTTGTAGATTATTCCGGGTATACGTATACGTACCGGGTTCCGTGATCGCGTGTTATTCTCAAGCAACAATAATGTCGTTCGGCATTCGCGTCGGTCGGATAGGAAACATCATGACCGATTGTTATTCGATGATATTTGAAATTTAAAAAAAAAAAAAAATTCAGGACCGTTATTCAGACGCGTTCGCGTCGCGATACTAGATTCAGACCTGCCATATACAATAGTATCAATGCGAAACTCTTTAATTTAAACCGACGGAGAGGAAATAATTCGACTGCCGCGGGGGCGGGGGCGGCAATATCAATCGTATTCGCGCGTTCTCCTACCGTCGACACGGAATAAAAATGCGACAAACGAGCGCCTACATATTACATAAACGCAATAATCGCGTTAAAATCGATCGCCCTATAAACCGCCTCTGGCCGATTGCACCGAGCGCAGCTGTTGCTGACACGATTCCGTATACATTTAAACGTGTATCTCTCGTGTATGTGACTCTCGCCCGTCTCCCACACCGGCGCGGCGCGGCGAACGATATTATTATTATTATTATTATTTCGTGCACGGTGTGTAATGCAAGGCGTCGCGCTAGACGTCGATGACCGCAACCTTTTTTATACCAAGTGCATTCGTCCCCCCCCCCGCTCTGTTTAAATCGCATATAAATACCTGTGCACATGTTTATATACGTATATGATTACACAGTTAACATTATAGCGGTGTGGTCGCGTGTAAAGACACACGCCGGCGGTGGCGGCGGCGGCGTGTCGATTTATGTCAGCGACTTTTTTGCACGTTTATCAGACTTTGTCACGAGACATCGTCGTTAATATCCTCTATACGCCCGGTTTTGGAAAACATACTAAACGAATGGAGAAAAAAAGTATCCACAAAGAGAATACGTGTCACGGTCGATATTATAATAATAATATATTCGCGACGTAACTGTATATATACGTACGTATTGTTTACGACATTGTGGTCGGGTTTTTTCACGTTATAGACTGGGATTTCGATGCACTTCGCACATTAGCCATATTATGCGGTGTGCTCGTCAATCGTTACGTATCCGTTTCGTAGAGTTTCAAAACGAGAATATGAGTAATTTTATTTTTCGCTTTTGACGATTTCGATGATTTTAAGATCATTTTTCGAAGCGTTTTAGGTGGTTTTAGGGTGACAAAAAAAAAACTGTACAAATTATCTAAATAAAATGTCAACGAATACGTGATATATAACGTAAGACTCGTGGATATATTCGAAAATCGATTGGCTTTTGGATCCAAAAGAATCGATCGTTGTTGTCGACTTGATAATATTTAAAAACTCGCAGCGAAAAGAATATAATATACGTACGTCTCTGCTGCGGCAGTCGAGCATAAAACGCGCGTGTAAACATTCACTTTTAGGACGTTGGCAAATCTTTGCGCGTCGTCACGATATGACGAATATAATATACACGCGTTTCGTATGTTTTGTTGAACGGTATTATTACCACGTATTTACCGACTACTGCGGCGGCGGATGATGATAATATAATAATAATAATAATAACAACGTACAAGGTGAAATGAGTATATACAAGAAAATAAAATTCTCGTGTCGTTTATTCACCGCGAAATAATAATCAGACGTAATATAATCGAGATAAAAGACACACGACAAATGACCGCTACTCGATTCGGACGATTATTGCGGTTTATACCCGCAAATGTGTTTATATGAATTATGTTAACAATAAAACAAATCTCCGCGCGGAACCGCCCGCGCGTCGAAGACAATAATAATATACGCGCCGGCATGAAATCGTGCAAAACAATTTAACCGCTGCGGGACGACGTGAATATTGTTGTGTTGTGCCCACTGCGTCGGGTCGGATATTTATTTATTTTTTCTTTTTGAAACCCGGTCAAGACATGCGCGCGCGCGCGAACAGCCTTCGCAGCTATTTCAACAGCTTTCATTTCACAATTTCAGGAATCCGTTATACTTTCGATTTTGTGTCTAAATAATTCGTGTACAACGTGCAGCAGCCATATAGCTTTAGCCGAGAGTGTCCTTCGCGCGCCGCGGCGGCAACGGACGCGCTGTGAGTTTTTTTTTTCTTCTACTTCTCGGTCTTCTATATATAATAATATGACGTATTACACAACAAACACGGTAATAATAATAACAATATCACGACGGAGCATTCGCCCGGACTTTGACGTATATCGCGCCCGGGGGAGACTCGTTCCTGTCTTTTTCTATTCGTTATAGAGGTACTCGCGTATTGATAATTTTCTCCCGACCGCAAACGAATCGAAACGTTTTAAGACCGCGTCCCCCCGATTATATACTCTTATATAGGTATACAAACAATAATATTATTATAGAGCGCCGTCGTTTAGTTGTTATTGCAGATTTAACGATTATACATATACCTACGCGGAACAAAAATACGTCATGTATTCGTATTTGTTTTCCGAAACGCGCGATTCACGTAATTATATATCACATACACTATTATTTATTACTATATCGTTACACAATTAATATGAGCGGAAGTTTACGTATTGGAAAAAAAAAATTATAAACGCGCGCGTACGTATACAAACAAACGATTAATTTTGTAAATACGCCGTTAGCATGGGAAATTATTATTCGGATCGAGTTTACAAATTATTCGTATACACACGTATGTAATATACCACCACCGCCACTTCTTTGTGTTTGTCTGTTATACAATATCGACTCGTACTTCGGCGCTAGACGATTAATGCGCTCCCGGACAGAATTGCGCCGCCCCGAACGGACCTTGTTTTGATTTTGAAAGACGCGGAACGCGCGTGAGCAGCATATTAATTATTGTATTATATTATAGCGCGCCGTCGTCGCCGCGACGACGACACGAGCTATATATCCCGCGCGCGTCTGTTCGCAAATGTTTTGCGATTCCGTTCTCGACATTTGCGTTTCGGCCGTTTCCGCGCGCGCGAAATATGCAAAGTGCGCGCTGCACGGCGAGCGACGCATTGGGTGGTGTTTCCGAGAACCGAGCGAAAATCATTGCAGTCGTATTGCGCGCGTTCTGTGTGTACCTATTTGTATTTGTCTGCGGTTAATTCAAATAAACGACTCCGGTTCGACTCGACGACGACGACGACGACGGATTAATAAAACGGGAGACGAAGAACTATCGAGGACCGGGAAAAATTGATTTCCCAACGTTACGTTACATGTGTAGAAATCAATGATAACGAAATAAATCGGTACCGCTGCCGCGCGAATCGGTTATCTAAATGTCAAGGACTAAGGTGAAATGTTAATTATTGCGGTGTCGGGATATTAAACCGTCGTCGCTTCTGCCGCTGCACCAGTCAAATATATCATATTATTATTATCATAATATATCGATCGAGAGTGAAGTTTAACAGACTACGATCGAGTACGCGTCGACGACGTCCGACTACTGCGCATCACTTCGGCGTACGCGGTATGTATAGAACACGTCCAGAGAGATACGGAGCGTTATTATTTGTCGGCTCTCGGTATGATGATAATTCGCCATTAATCGATTATTATTATTATTATTGTACATTGTCGGAGAAGAGTCGTTGTAGTGATGGAAGACTATGCCGCGCGTATCTATATATATAATATTTATTGTATTATATGTGTATTGTATGCACACACGTATGCGCGTAGCAGTTGTGATTTTCTTCTTTTCTTTCGCGTTCGAATAACAGCGCGACGTCGAATCGATACGAATATTGTCGACGAGGACGAGGCGCCTTTTGTGAGGAAGAGATGGAAAAAACAAACGCTCTAAACGACTCCGAGCCGTTTTCGTACGAACTATATACATATAACAACTTAACAACCCCATTTGTCCGCAAAAGAATTGGAAAAAAAAAGTCGTTTACTATAATTTTTTTCGAAACGCATGATTTTAGTCGGCCGGATAAACTGCAAGACAGCAGCGTCTACTCCGCCCTAAAATAATAGTAATTATAATCATACGTCGTGTGCTCAGAACTTTCGAGAGAAGGCAGATTCAAGAAACGTCGCTACTCGTTACGCCTATAATCGAAAACAAGAGAACATAATGATAATTGATAAAATTACAAGTACACCTACAACACACGAACACCGTAAAATTCTCCGACGAAATGTTTAAGATATAGTTTACTCTTTTCGACGCGAACAATGTCCTTCCCCGGAGTTTACTCGCAGGACGGATTTCGAAGGAAAATGATTTCGAAAATATATTCACATTTGAGTAGACGAAAATAGAATCGAATCGATACAGGTGCTAATATCGGGCTAGCTAAGAAAACCCTCACGTCCCCACCGCCGGTGCTCGCCCCTGCGCGTCTTTGTCTGAGTCGTAGCGATATTTTATTTTTCTACGAAACGCAGTCGGTAATATGGCAATGCGCGTTTCTTTTTCCGGTGAGTGTGCCGCGACGGTGGCGGATTTTTTCTCTCTCATCGCTATTCGTTTTCATTTCAATTTCAAAGATGTCATAATCACACGACTTCCTGGCCTCCACGGGCCAGGTAGTTTCCTAACTGCACGGCGGCGCACCGACCGAGCAGCCGAGCGCCCGCGTGTCAAGGTGTACCGGTCGCGCCACCACAGTCGTTTTCACTATAATAAAAGTATAATATTTGATACAAACACGTGTGTGTTTACTCGTATACAATATATTATATATATATGTATTTACATTCTCCTCACGCGGTCAATTCGTCTGTCGTCGTCCGGCATACATATACACTCCTATATATATATAATTTATAAACAAATAATAATATATATTTACCGTCTCGGGTAATTAGGTCGACCACTATTACTATTACTGTAACACTACCTACTACTAGTATATTTACTACGAATACTACTGCCATTAAATTTACTACTACTGCGAATGATATATTACTGTATACACATAATACTACGTCACGACCTAATCGTGTTGAACGAACAATAATTGCGCGCGCAGAGACGATCTCGACGGTTTTTTCTTTTTTTCATACATAAAAAATAATATAATAAAACATTAAATCGTCGTGGAAATGTAGAAATACGTCATACAAACGTCGTCGGTGCGCGTTTTCGACTCTACGCGTGCTGCGCGTATAGTTTTCCCTCTCGTTTTTAAATTTGTTTTTTTCCGCGCGACCGAAACCAACAGTGGCGGCGGAAAACGCGACGCGCTCGTAATTCGACCGGGCAAGAGAAATCGCGGTTTGTTTTTACAGCGAGCGCGTGTTCTTTCCACGGTCAGGAAATGCGTCGCGACCTATATGCGTTCGCGCGGCAAAACAAAAAGTTATAACCGAACGACGATTACCCGCTACAGGTATAATATTATGCTGATGTAGTCTTTTCGCTTTGTCGCGCGTCGTAAACTCGAGAAGAAAAAAAAACTATCGAATTACCGCCACCGCCGCGCTGCTCTCGTATGGCCTCTCGACACGCGGCGGCCATCGTTCGTAATATTACGCTATTTGAAGATTTGAAGATTTTTCGATTCTGATCTGAGCGAGGGGACTACGTATAGGTGTATAGATTTTATTTCTTTTCTAACTTAACGCGAGCAGACCGCTTGCTGACAGATTTTGTCCGTGCTATTGCTAGTACTCCCCGGAGAAGTAGTATTTCTCAATTTACAATAGTTTTCGTCTATTTTATCGTATAAGTGCGTAACAAATATGTTACCGTGGTAACGTATAATTACGCGTATACCTCTGTGTATACATTATGTCGGTTTCTAGCGGCCAAGATCGCCGGTTTCTCGACGCAAACACGTTTTTCAGGGCTTTGCAGCGCTTGCCCGGTTCAAGCGAGCAATAGTTATAAATCACCGATAAAAAACACTTTTGTCCATACCGTCTTCCGCTCAGAATCCCAGTTTCCCAGTGCGACGGCATGTAAACACATCGAACTCAAATTCGAAACGACTCTTGAGTATAAAAAATATTCGCCGATATCACCCGTCCCGGCCGGCGCGCGTATCTCATCCGACTCCAGTACAGTGTATATCGGCTCATCTCTTCTTTCGTTTGGTCGATCGTTTGTTGTTTCCGCGCACGGCGCTTTTGTATATCTCGACATAGTGTACCTACCGTACAGTATATATTATACCTGAACTAGGTCGTTTAAACGGTACATAAAAATGTCACAAAAACAAAAAAAAAAAAAAATCGCTGAATATTGTACGAACAAAATCGGTGAACCCCTTTCCGTCGACGACGTATCTAGATAATATAACCGTATATATAGAAACAGACCCGTTTATATATTATGTTGCCTCTATTCGCTCCGAGTTATTATACAAAACGGGTACAGGAGACCGCGCCACAGTGTACGGAATCGTTTCCCCCTTCCGCACTGTCGTAAATCGTTTTATTTTTCAAAATAGATTTCAGTAACCGAGACCGTTTTACGACGGTTATCCCCGTATACATACGTTATATAGGTTAAGTATAATATGTATATTACTTTTAAAAAAACGCGTACACTTCATGCTCCGGAGGTCTGCCGGCACGACTGTAAAATTTCAAACGCCACAAAAGGAAAACAAATTTTATTTTTTTCTAGTCGTTTACCGGCAGTAGTCCGAACGACGACGTAACGTTGTTCGCAACGGTCCGTATTTCACCACGAACTCAAATGTTTAATTATTTTTCGATTACCAAACGTGTCGTTATTATTTCAGCTCTTTCGAGGAGTCGCGCAATATGTCATTGTTCCAATTGTAATATATAAAGTGTCGTAACGAAAAGCGTCTATCTGATTTCGTCTACGCACTCGTAGATCCGCACACGCCGTATCTACAGTGTACTATTTTTTAATTTCGAATATATTTATCACACTGGTATACTCGTTCGATTTCGGCGTACCACTCGAATTACGCGTTATAATTATTATTTTCATTATGATATTTCGCGTGCTGTATATAGCGACAAAAATCGTCTATACGTATTTCAAGGATAAACTCTTCAATTGAAGATAATATTATAATAGTTATTATTGTATATTATTATTATTGTTTTTTTTTTTCTTTCCGAGATTAAAATCTTAATTAAAACCAGCTGCAGCTCGTTGGCGCGATTGAATTATCCTTCGGAAGGTTATAACACGCATATTAATTATAAGTACCTATTTTCGTTTTCAATAGTACGTTTTGTATAAACGAAAATGTCGCTCGATTTTTATTACGGCAGCTTTTACTCTCACCCGTACATAATTGTACAGCTTCACCATCACTCCCGTTCGGAAGAAAAAAGTTTTTACATATGTATATACGGCGACAGACAGAGAAAGAGAGAGAGAGAGAGAGCGGTCTCGGAACGTAGAAAATCGATACGGGGTAAAATGTGGGTTGTCAGTGAAATTACTAGACGGACTTTGAGTTTTATGACGTTGGCCAGATAAAGTATATAATATGTATATCGTGAACATCATCGACGTCTGTGCGTGCGTTTACTATAGTCTGACAGGAATCGGAATAAACTATGTACGTACTCAACAGTAACTATATCCCCCCCCCCCCCGAGCGCTAGTATAACGCAGAAGTCTCCCGAGTCTACGCTAGACAGCGGCGTGTGCAGAATTTTCATTCTGGTTCATCGGGGGTGGGTTCGCAGTAAAATCTCATCAGTATAGACTCAAACGTCACTACGTCGTCGTCGTCGTCGTCGTCGTCACTTTATCTATTACAATAACAGACGGTTGTATAGAGACGAATCGGCTCCTAACGAAATCGGCGAGACGATAATGATATATTATATCATATATATCGTCGAACCGGAGAAACGGAAAAATTCCAAAGTTACCGGACATGTATTCGCGACCGCGTTGTTATGCGCGCGCACACACGCACACGTTGACGCGTCCGTGACAATCTTTATGTACATTATATTTCGTATATAATACACTTGTATTTCGTGTGTGTCGGACGAAACTGATTTTTCTCGCCACCAGAAAATGAATTTTACATACGCACGCGTGTATATACATACGTGTATGATATAATATGTATATAAAATGTGATTGTTTGACTCTAGTCCGGTATTGTTGTCTCTGCCGCTTCTGAACGTAACACTGTGTGTGCTGCGCTGCAGTTGTTGCCGTGTACGGACACACAATGTGCACACACAACGGCGGCGGAAGGGAAGACGAGGCGACAAGGAGGCGAAATGTTATTATATTGGTTTAGAATAGCGACGCGCAAAACAACTAACGAGTATACAATGAGAAAATCGAACCGAAGAGCGACGACGACGACGACGACGCGAGCGCGCGCGCGCGCGTCCGTCCGTGTGTGCGCGCGAGCGCGTGTGTCGATGCGAAAGATCACAGAACTCGTTCAAGGCCAATAGCACCTTAACAACCGCGCGCGTATATGCGCGCGACAACAGTTGTTGTAGCGCAGACGTCGTCGTCTTTCCGTGTATATACTTATACGCGCGTCCATCCCCCGGTCGCGGCGGCGGAGAAAGAGGCGGTCGGTCCCACCGCTGTGCGATAATAAAAAAGAGATTCGTAAAAAACCGAGCTAAAATCGCTCTCGAGTCGCCCGGAATCTGGATTAAAAATCTCAGAAAGAAATAAGCGATATTATACGTATTATATATTTGATGTCTCCTTTACACGCTCCGCAGCTTCCTGGCCGAGAAAGAATATTATAGAAGTCGTCGAGAGACATTTTAACGTTAAAAAAAAAACGCGAACGTTACGTTTTTCACGTCGAAGTTATATCGCGCGATGTTCTTATTATACGAGTTTAATATTCATACCTATCGGCATTATTTTTCTTTTGCGAATTTTACCTGCGAAACGCCGCGCCGCTCGACGTTATCGCGGCGGATATGCTCGAAGGCGGCGTTTTTTTTTCTCTTTCAGACTACCCGAAAACGCCAAAATCGATTTGTTTCTTTGAATCTCAGTATTGCGCGACGAAAGCGCGAGATTTTTTTATCCGCTACGATTACCTACCCGAAACCCTTTGAACTCAAATATTAAAAACTTCAGCTGAAAAAAATATAATAAACGATTTTCAAGTATCGTCAACGCGTCAAGTTTAGTAGTGTTTTGGAAAAGTTCGTCTGAAGATTATTTAAACGTCTTAAATCGTGTGGATCGACGACCACTGATGATAATCTTTTTTTATATACAAGACTTATAGAGTGTAAATTATACACTATAATAGTCCCAAGGTATAAACTTCTACATCTTTTTACAACACACATTATTGTTTTCAAAAAAGAAAGACGGATAGACTTAATTATGTCCATTTTCAGTTGAACTCATTTGCGCGCTCGGGTCATTGTTTACGTTTGCGCTTTTTTGAATCGTGTCCGGGCCACCCGCACCGGCAGCTTTTTCACTTACATATTATTTTATATGCGGGTCGCGGCCTAATAATATGGTTTCGAGGAACCGCCCGACGATGTGTTAGAAATTCGCGCCGCCACTGCGGTTTTGAAATCGATGACTCGTTCGTACGTAATAATTTAACCGACGACGTGTACCGCCGCGGCAGGTCGTATTACTGAACACGCGTAGGCGCGTTGTCGTTTATGTATGATATTTTTATATTGTTACACATCGACTTGAATATTTTTGACGCTCGAGGGAGACGACGAAAAACTCGCCCGACGCGCCGCCGCCGCCCCGGAGTCCGGTGCAGTAGTATAAGTATGGGCATGTTATACGCCGCGTCTTTGGTAGAAAAAGAAAGTGTGTGCGTGTGTGTGTTATCTATGACGGCAACGAGTACGTATAATATATAATATACAACGTTTGTCTTCCGCCGACCAGATTTCCTTGACATGAAACCAGATTTCCAGAGTCTTGTCGGCGGCAGTTCGCATAAATACACGCGCATATAACCCTCTCTCTCTCTCTCTCTCTCTCTCTCTCTCTCTCTCTTTCTCTCTCTCGATCTTTCTCTCTTTCTGTGCACGGAGTACTTGCACACGCCACCACCATGTTGTATCCATGTGTAATATACGCTCGCTAACGTACGAGTACGCTCACTGCAATGATGGTGTAACGACGACAACCTAGTTTCAATTATGCAAATATATTATATACGTACGTTTATATGTTTGTATATATTATTATAATAATATAATAATAGTCACAATAGTTTATACTTACGTTTATGATGTAAACAAAGTGTCCCGCGAGGTTTTATACTTTGTGACCAAACGGAATCGGACATTTCGGCGCGGTTTTTTCCCTTTTTCTCTACATCAAACGTGTAATTAAATCATCGTTTTATTTCATTTCTATCGCTGTCGGATCGATTTCAGTAACGATAATCGAATGTTTTCCTTACTTCGTCCTATCGGATGCTCTATAAGTCTATAGTTATAGTAAATTAAGATAAATCGATAAGAGATAAAAGTCCTCGTCGTATAATTCTGTCCATTCGTCGTCGTTATTACATTGTATTATACCGACCGACGTATAATGATTCGTATTTTTTAATCGTTTCATTATTATGTATCTGCGAGTTGTGTCCGAGTAAAATAAATGCTTTTCCACAACATCACGTGGCTATTATCGAGCCGTTGAATATTATAACGACCATAGAGATTATTTGCATTTTCCCCCTTGTTTTTCATTAAATATCGAAATGTCCTTAGCGAGAGGAAATACAAAATGTCATTACCCCGTCTCGGCGTTTTAAATCGGCAAGTCGTCGTCAGACATCCTGTATTTATAACGTATACGCGCGCGTATGTACCTATAATGAGGACACGATGAATCTCGTCCTGAGGATAGAATTACTCTCGTCCGTATATATATATAGGTATATGTTAAACATGGAATATTGAAAAATCGTAAATTCTCGCAGCACACCCTGTACGCGTACGACGTGAACCGAGAAGTAGTCAATAACGACTATGCACCGTGTATACGCGTATTATAGGCACATTATATACCGTATAGGGATCGTAAAACCTCGTTTTGTTTGGTTTTGACGTACGCGCATTATATACGAGACTGCGGGCAGTCATATTAGCCGGTTGTGCGTAGCACACACACCACTACTATGTCCACCGGCGCCGGTGGAAGGGAGAGGCGACAGGGGCAGCTGCCCGTGGGCCCCGCGATGTAATTTATTGTAATATATTTCACTAGATTTTTGTAAATATACGTCGTTTCGTTTTGGGGCGATAACGTATACAATTTTCGTGCAATGTTTGTTCAAAGGTACGAATTTCAAATCTACAAGTACTGTCTACGCGCGTTTAAATTGTTCAGAAAAACACATACTCGTATATAGATATATAATATGTAGAGCTCTGTCGTCCGGTACGATGGCGTATGTGCCCGCGTGTCCTGTGCAATATTATGTTTGATTAATTGCGGGAAAAAATGTCGACGGGGAGGGGAAAAAAAAGGTAATAAAACGATTTCGGGGTGTTTTCGCGGAAAAAAAAACTACCCCGCGGGCCGTCCCGCAAAACCTTCCGCCCTGCTGCCGCCGCCGCTATACGCGTGCGCTATTTTTTGCGCGTCGCTCTACGGAAACCGTGGATCTGAAAACCGAACATGGCTCGTTTATTATACACGCGCACTTATTATTACGTTACGTTCTATTATTATTGGCGGAAAGAAAGAGAGGAAAAAAATAAACGGTAAAATTGCGTGTAATTTTTATTTTCGCCGCGCGCGCGCGCGCCAAGAACTTGAAAAAAAAAATAGTAAAAAATACGGATAAACAATAATTGCGCGCTTTTATATATATATATATAGCGTACGCGTTGTGCCCACCGCCGCCGTCATCGTCGTCGATTTTCGCTGACGATTAATAAATAATAAAATTACAGTTGTTTACGCGAAGCGCGAGCGCGTGCGAGAGAAAAAAAAACATAAATCATCAACAATACTGTTTACACACACACGCGCGAGCGCGTCGGCGGAGACGCGTTTTGAAATCGCGGCAGTGACGTCCGCTCTTTTATACTCTTTTCGAAATAACACGCTCGGGACGATATTATTATTATTCTTATTATTATTACAGATTGAGATATGGTCAGGCGCCGCGCGCCGTTTCGAATCGTCGAACGTGTTAATGCGCGTGTTTTTATTTATAAAAATGTACATACGTCCGTGTAGTCGTAATTATTGATAATATATAACGAAATATTTCTATACGGTTCGCATCGGCACATCTCGTCGGGGCATTCGTTTCCGGTATTTAAACATAATCCTCTTACCCCCGGGTCGAAAAAATATTGAGTTTCTGTATACGTATACACGAGTATAGTATATTCGCGTTTATTTTTTACTCGCATATATATTATTTATAATGCGCTTACGGTTGTAAATGCGAAAACGATTCAACGCACTTAAATATCGACGAGTCAAAGTTTTCGAGTGAAAATGCACTCGCACTGGCCCCGGCTTAAAAACATACAATGTACGAGTAGTAAAAGGAAATAGGAAATTAAAAATTTCAACGGTTGAAAGGTACGAATAATAATTAAACTCGCGTCGCGCATTGCAATAATATATTATTTATAATGTAACAAAACTGTTTAAACATTTTTTCTCGTCCGTATAGGTGTAGAAAAAAAATAAAAAATTATCGTCCTTATATTGATATTGAGTAAGCCGTCGTGGTGAGCATGATTTTTTTTTTCGGAGAGGGAGCTAGGCGAGAAGCAGTTTCGCGCATATACAATATGATATAATCCCATCGACTTGAAATGATATAATCGATTGCGACTTTCGGGGATGAGGCAAGAGAGGCGGTGTCTCGCCTGTATTTTCGGAATAAATGATGTTCGATAAATATTCTTTTAAGCTCGTGTACATTTTGTAACCAAAACTGTTTTATCCTTTCGAATTTTTTTTTTTTTTTATTATTCTTATTCTGTTCTATCGAGTGTGTATCGTCACTGCTGAACGGAACGCAGGGCGATATGAAACTCGGAAAATACTAACCGCGAAAACTTAGTTCGTCGTCGTCCGCGAAGATGAAATAGACGCGCGCCCGTGTCCTGCAAAGTTTAAATAAACAAACGAAACGAATCCGGTTGTTATTATCTACGCGGCAAGACAATGGTGGGACAATCCATAAGGGTCGCGTTCAGAGTTCAGACAAACAAACAAAACGAACCCCGATTGTAATTGCGTCCCGCCGCCGCGCCGCCCGCGCTACCTGGGCAAGACAACGAGGGCGAAGCGAACTCGATTAGGACTAATTTCCTCTAATCGACCTTTACGGTTTCGCGTCGTCGTAGATCTGGAAAAAATCACAAAAATACGATCGCCGCCCGCCCATGTATACGAGCGTATATTGTTTTATATTACAATGACGCTCGAACGCGTTTCAATTGTCGCGAAATTTAATTGTACGTACGGTAATATTATAATAACGGGAGGGGGGAGAAATATATTTACGAGAGCGCGATAACAACGTTACAGGTATTATGATATATCATATATTATATAAAATGATAAAAAAACGATTCGTCGTCTACCGACGCGCGCGCCCGGAGGACCTTTGTTATATTCGTCGCACTCGACGGCCGCGCGCGCGTTTTTTAATGGACGAGAGACAGACGAGGGTGTGTGAAGTTATATACGCGTTGTCCGCCCGCGTCGACGAGTATACGTATATAATAGGTTAGGTTATTACGTTATATACGTACATAGCATACGCGCAGGTATATCGACTTGTTTTTGACAAATAATCGGTAACAATACGCGTTCGTTAAGTCCGACGCGATACAACCGACGATGCACGCGTAATAATATGGTATATATTATTATGTCATATTATGTCGCTTACCCGAACAAATGTTGCGCGTACCCGCCGACACCGTCATTATAATATTATATTATATACGCCGCCACCGTTAGACGACGGTAATTAGCGCGTTGACGGGGCGTATTATATAATAATAGTAATAATAACGTTTATTTATTTTTTTTCCGTGTGTTTCAGGTGAGCAAACCGTCGGCAACGTCCGTCGCCCGACTACCGCTTTTGGTAATTATTATTATTATTATTATTATTAATATCTGAGTGTTATTTGAGAATTGTATAATATTGTACTGAAAGTTTTATATTTCCCGCTATTTATCAAACATAAAATGACCCATACTGGACGGCAGCGAGAAAGTACACAATAGTATTCCTACGTATAAATTAATAATACGGTTGATATTATAGTTACAGTGGTTATAGTTGATATTATCGGCTATTGCATCGCGAGTGGTGGTGATAAGACTATTTGTTACTAAAACAATTAAAACATTCGTATTCTGTCCATATCGCGTGGGTCACACAGTCAGCGGGCTTGTGTACCCTTAAAACGCTGCCGTGTATTCGGAACGTCGTCGGTCATTGCTCGGTAATTTTCGTTTTTTTTCCCCTTTCGTTCGCGTCGCGCGCGTAATTATCTTCCCTGCGAACGTAGCGGCAACGGGGCATATAGGTACATATTTTATCGCGTCGTTTTAACACGACCAAATAATATATTGTTGTATACAATACGACCACACGCGAGCCGCTTATCGTCGTGTACAGTATGTGTATAGTCGAGATTATTCCACACGCACGAATACGGGACATGGGTGTTGTTATGATATTTGCGCAGCGTAGGTCGCGTGTTTCGCGAAAACCGTTTCGATAATCGAATCTCGAGTCGAAAAGAGCGCCGACGGCGAGTACATTTCGATATTTGTCGCCGGCAAAACCGTAGTCGCGCGCGTGGCCGTAATTTACAACGATATATTATAAATTCCGATCGTTTGATAACAGCAATAATTATTATTATCGCGCCGTTACGAAAAGGGTTAAGGTTAGCAGGACGAAAATCGTCGTTATTGTAATAATACGTGCCGGAAGAGATAGACGCCGCGCCGCCCGCGCGGGCAGGCAGGAAGACGCGACCGGTTTTTTTTTTTTTTTTTTTTACCTCACGTCGTCTTTTTTCTTCCCTTGACGCAATAAAAACACACGCGCATACACAAACCGACCCGAAAAAAACACACATTTTATTATAATATATAATAGCGCGTAGGTATACATTATTATTACAATGAACGCACGTTTTTACCACCCTTTTATATATCGCATGTTTCGAGAGAATTCACGTTATTTTTTATTTATTTTTTTTCCCGTAATATCATCTCGTACGCGTTTATTTATCTACGAGTGTTATTTTTATAGAAAATTATCCGTCCCATTGTTTTTTATACGTCGTCGTCGTCGCGGTGTAACGGGACGAGAACAGCAGGGACCGAAAGTACCTACGTATAACGAAAGTATACCACGGATGACGCATCATCTCGATAACGCGTAAACGAAACGCGTACAATGTCTATATAAAGATGTAATTTTTATGTTTTAATATATCGGTGTAAATCGATTTCTGCGAGTCCGGTAGTTTTCGCGCGTTACGGGGAAAAAAAAGAAGAAAAAACGACGAGTTTATTCTCTAATCGTTCGCGCAGCGTGTTTCGTTAGAAAACAACAATAATTACTATCGCGACGTTATTATTAAATTATTATACATTTTTAATGTCGCTCGTAATATTGTTTTATGCTCGTACAGCTGCAGCCGCCACGCGCTGTCGTATTAGGAGATCGAATTCCTAAACAACGTGCGGTTATTATTGTTGTACCGATTAAATACGATTTAATAATAATATACGTTCCACTCGGCGGCGGTGGTTTACAATCTCGGGAAAACAAAATTGCACACATTATATAATTATTAGCCATATACATGTATATATATATACATATTTATGCACTGTCGCACATTAAGAGATTTTTCTTCGACGGCGTCAAAAACATATTCTGTTTTTAACATACCCGCGCAATAATCATAGTATACCGAACGTCTCGTTATTATCGTCGTCGATTCTTATTTTAATATTACGGCGGAAAGCATCACTTTCAGAGTAATACGCGATGAAAATCGCTCTGAGCGGAAATTCATTACTCTATTAAATATTAGCGCGTATCAAACGTTTTGTAAGGGTCAAAAAACAATACGGTATTATATAATATTATCTATGTGGTTAATCAACGCGCGTGCATCACCAGGATAAAATATTAACATGACGATTGGGGTT
The DNA here is from genome assembly GCA_948098885.1 of Drepanosiphum platanoidis. Lineage (NCBI taxonomy): Eukaryota > Metazoa > Arthropoda > Insecta > Hemiptera > Aphididae > Drepanosiphum > Drepanosiphum platanoidis. The sequence continues at coordinate 14,031,346 of OX402531.1, forward strand.
TTATCGCGCGTAATCATTCGGTCGTTGTCGTCTCGATGTCTTTTGTTCTTTTTTCACTCTACTCGAATTGAAGGGATTTTCAAAAAACTAGACCCGTGACCGCCGTCGTTTCGCGGGACGATCGGAACCGATTAGAATATATTATCGTAAATTATTATTATGTATCGAATTTTTTTTCTTTTTAAATTATCTTAATCTTTTCCCCCACGAAAACAAACTGGTTTGCGAATATAAATATACGCGCCGTTTACTACTCGCACAGACGATAAAAACGTAACGAAACACAGTCATTAGAGAACGGAAGGAAAAAAAAGTGAAATCTCAAAAGATTCGCGCGCTCGCGTGTCCGGTGCGTTACTAATAGTCGTTACCGCTGCGGGTCCGCGATTTCCGATTCCTACAATTTGCTGGTTCACATTTAACGCGCATCAGCTCGTATACAATATATGTGTATAATTATATTATATACTTAATTACTTTCTCCCCCCCCCCCTCACAACTAGATTTCAGGCGCGGTGTCGCCGCGAAGCGCGCACGCGCCGAAATGACACGGAAAATTAAAAAAAAAAAAAAAACCGAAAATTTCCATCTCATTTAGGTCGACAAACCTATACGCGTGTAAACTCGCGCGTTCGCATTTTACATAAAATATATACTTGTAGTTTACATATTATATCCGCGCGCAAAACGCTCGTTTCGGCCGTAGATTTTACTAACCTACTTGCGGTAGGCGAGCGAGAAAAACAAATAAAGCCATCGCGATAAAAACTTTTTATGCGCCGGTGCAGGTGCATTCGAAACGACCGAGCGCAAATAATATATTTATACGTATATATAGTTTTTCTAATGTTCCGTGGCGCTATTTTTCCGTGACGCGACCGCGAATCCGCGCAGGTACACATATGCATAATTATGTAAATATAGTCGTATTATTATTATACGCGCGCGGCACTCGTTTCGCCGAAAACTCGTATATATAAATAGGAAACAAATATTATAACGCGAGTGATGCGAAAATACGCACGATGTCGAAACATCATCGAGTGCTGCGCATATAGAGATTATTACATATATAATGTGTATATGTATATTATTGTGTACACATAAACGAGTCTATTTTTTAACGTCTGGTACTTGAAAATATATTATATAATAACGATCGATAAAACGACTATTATTACATGTATATTATATTAGCAAATCTTAAAATTGGTTCGATAATACGCGCGTGCCCTTGTACATCGCGACGCGTTATTATAATTTAATTATTGTGCGCGCGCGCGCGTTATTGTCGGTCGGGGGACCTGTTTTCGCAGAGATTCGTACGTATACATAAAGCGATATATATATATATGTATTTTATCATTTGAAAAAAAAACCAAATGACATTTTAAAAATAACTGGCTGGCCCATTACCATATTATTAAAAAATATTATCTACGACGTTTTCCGTAAAAAAAAAATTACGTACGCGCCATGTCGCTTTTTAATTATTATTTATTATTAAAATAATAGTAATATTCTTCGTCGACGTTTGTAGACCGCGTCGTTTTGAATTTTTTTTTCCCCCCCGTTTGTTTTTCTCTCACTAATCGATCTAATCCTATGAAATACTATAAATACCTGTATAAATCGCGACAAAGAGAGAGAGAAAAAATCAACTATAACAAGTCGGAGGTATTTTTTTATAATGAATTTTTTTAGCGTTGGCCGCGTTCGTCGTCGAAAATAATATTCGGAAAAGAACGAAAATATTTTTATCGTATCGTCGATGTAAAATACGACGTACGATCATTTTCGCGCGCCGGTACGATAGTTTCTCTCGCGCCGCACGGTACACACTGTCGGGGGGGGGAAACGCCGCCGTCGCCGCCGCCGCCGGTTGCCCGTGGTCTTGTATAGCTTCTCATATTCCGGCGCTGGCTCATCGACGTCGGGTACCGGCCGGTCATGTGTAGTAGTACGTGAATTTGTGGTGCTCGCGAACGTAGTATAAATTTTATTTTTCTCGGTTTACGGATTTTTTTTTTTTTTTTTATAGTTTTCGATTATTTTTTTTTCAAAATAATAATAGATAAAAAATAAAAAAAACGACAATTCGAAAAGGAGTGTGTAGAGAAAAACGACAACGAAGAAAATTCCTCTCGCGGAAATTTTCTCTCTCGCTCGAATTTTTCGTCGGAAAATTTAAAAGAAAAAAAAATTGTTTTCACTCGAAACCGTCTTTTATATTATTATATTGCACTTGCGCGCGCAGCTGTGACGTTTTTTTTTTTTTTTTGTGGTTTTTCCGCTATTAACACATACGTATTATTGCGCGTTTTTTTCCGTCGTATTTGGTCTGCGAATTTATTTTGACGAACGGACGGATTTACAATAGTTAGTATACCTATCGCGCGCGATTCAGTGTCGTCGTCGTCGTCGTCGTTATAATTATTAATTGATTCCGTCGCCGTGGTCGTATATATATAATATAATCGCGATGATTAGTGAAATCGAGCCCAAGCCGTTGGATTTGCGGGTAAAGTGTGAACCGGACGAGGTGAACTCCGAGTCGGACGACGCCGAAGACATCAAACCGATTTACAAGGGTTACAAGAAATGCATTATCAAACAGTTCCGTAAGTCTTGCACGTCTTAATAGTATTTTAAATATCGTATGCGTATATTATATAATATCGTCTAGCCGCGTCGATCGTTTGATCGCGATAAACGTTCATTTGATAGCATTTTTATACAATAATATTTATGTAATACGCTCTCGCGCGAAAAAACTCGTCCAAGTGTCGTCGTCGTCGTCGTTCCCCCCCGCATCGCCGCCGCGAGTCAAGTCTTCGAATTTTACCTGTTACTGTGCTCCCGCGGACGACGGGAAATATCGGGAGATAAAAAATGAAAAAAAATAAATAAACCCCATTAAATAAAAGGATAATAAAAACGCGAAATTCTTTTGTGCCGCGCGGGAGAAAGGCGAAAACACGGTAACCTGTTAAAGTGGGTCAATCGCGTGCACCCTTGTCTGCGCACAGGGTTTTGTGCGAAATCATTTCCTACACACATCTGCTCCTCGTCTTCGGTTCTGTTTGTGATTTTTTTTTTTTTTTTGTTTCTCTCGTTTTTGGGGTAAAAACACACCTTTTACTCGATAAAACCGTCCATCCGTTCGTTTTACCCCCATCGGTGGTTTCTCACAAGGATTACGTGTCGCGCGCGCGCGATCTTTTTATTGTTAAATCCCATCACGTGCACCGCACACAGCTCATAACGTACACTATAATATACTATGTGCGTTCACCTCCCCGAAGTCCAAGTGTTGGTCGCCTGCCAGCGGATTTCATCGTTTTGCATATTTAATACCTATGTGTGTGTGTGTGTGTGTGTATATATATTTATCGCTCGCCGCGCGACGGTTTGTTGAACCGGCAGCGGGGCCGTAAACGCGGATACGATTTATTATAATCAGAGACGCGCGCGCGCGTCAAAGAGAATCCGAAATAGTGAAAGTACAAAGAAACCGTGCGAGTGTGTGTGTGTGTGTGTGTGTGCATGTGCAGAGGGGGACAATGGGGTACCGCTGGCGGAGAAATCGCTGTGGCCTTGAACAATCGGGCGCGCGTGAAAGTTCACGGCCAGTCGCCCGGGCGTCTTCGTGTCCGTCGTCCAGGAAGTGTGTGTGTGTACGAGTCCCGGAAATAGGTCATGAGCGCCCCCTTCATTGTTATATTCTCGTACACGCGCGCGCTTCGAAAAACGTAGAGAGAAGAAAAAAAAAAACCACCGGCTCGAACGTGTTATGCGTTCGGCGTTTTCCTCCGTCGCCTCCTACTTTCCCCCACCCCCCGACGTTTTCGAATCGAATTTCCGAAGAACGCGACGACGACGACGTCTTGGGCTGCAGGTGAAAATAAAAATAAAATAATAATAATAAATCCGTCTGCCCACGCGCGCGCTTAACGGTCGTCCGGAGTAACTGTAAACTGTAAACTTCCAACGGATATATGGGAAAAAAAACTATTTTATTATTTACTCGCCGCACGGGCGATGATCGACTAAATAGGTACATCCAATACCCGCCGCGGGTTCCGAGCGCGCTATTACATAATACCTTATATTTCGATTATTGTGACCGTTGCGTTCGGATTTCGATTCCGTCGGTATTATTCTCAAAATATATTCGTTAAAACGTACATTGTGACGTAACTAATACTGCGAATCGCTGTCGGAAATCTGCCCGTTTAATCCCGGCGTTATTTTTTTTATTATTGTCGTGACCGTTGTCGGTCGTCGCAAACTATGATTTCCTCGAAACGCGTTATTTGCCCTGAAGTTTATAAGATAACGACCGCGTAAAGTGTATTATCGTCCGTCCGTATGTGTGTGTGTGTTGTGCCTCTTTGAGCGTTTATTGCGAAATTCTCTCGTTCGTTCGAACGAACGGCGACGAGCGAGTCGTTCGCAGCACGAACGTGATTAACGCGTTTTTGCATCGATTTTAGGAAATACTTGCGCGCCGCGTAAACGCCGTGTGCGCGCCGCCGCCGTTGCACATAGTATTATGTACTCTACAACACCTATGTATAAATTACGCGTCGCCGAATCGTCGTGAAAATCATTAGCGGTCGACAAACGCGAAACAAACTCGAAAAATATACCCGCGATCTATTTCCGCGCGAGCTCGTGTCAGAAGAGAAAACATATTATAATATTATTCCACGCGAAAGCGTCGAGATTATCGGATTCGGAGTCCCGTCCCCCCCCCCTCACCGTCGAGGAATTATCGGCTTCGCGTACAGAGAGTGCGCGACAAAACGCGCGCGTGTTATAATATGACACTCCGCGGCGGCGGCGTCGTCGACGACGTCATTTTGTCGCGCGTTGGAATTTTCTCGGAAGAGAATTAAAAGAGTGCGGACTGAGGAAACAACGATATCCGTTTTAATACGATCCCCCTCGCCACGAGTCTCCGGAGGGCTTCCGTTTCTCGACGAGAGGCGGCCGCGGCGCGCGCTCAGCGACTTTAAGACCGCGAGCGGGAGAGCTGCCGGGCGGCGGCGGCGCGGCGGGTGTAGGTCGTGCGTGTGTAACCGGCGGCGGCGGGGAGCAAGAGTAAACGACCTTTGTTTGTCCCAGGGCCACGAGCACTTTATCAGCGCGAATACGTGCGGCTCGTGGCAATAACGTAAAAGCCCGCCCCTTCGTCCCTGCCCGAGTCCCTTGCCGCCCCTTTCCCGCAGTCAACGCCGGGGTCGTCATCCCCAGCGACGGCGGCGGCGGCGGGTCCGACTCGCGCGTCCGCCCGGCGCCCGTTTCGCGTCCTCCACGCCGCCGCTCGCGAGTCCGCCGGCGGGGCGTCCCTCGTATAGTTCGCCAAAGGGATCGATCACCGGGCGTCTACCCCGCGCCGCCTTATGCCTAACGTTTTACCACGCCGATATATATACAGCGCGTTCCAAGACAAATTTATAGGTAACGCTTCCCGTACGGATCTATACGGTTTTCTTGATAATATACCGTCCAACTTTTCCGTCTTTATTCTCGCCGGGGGACGTTTTTCGTGAGATTCTCACTCTTTCGGATTGGATTCGTGTACATTTTTCCACCGTTCAATTATTATTGAGATACAATTATATTTTATGATCCCAAAAACGGCTGCTGTTACGAGTTAAGTTTGAAAATTGAAATTCGTTCTCCGTAAAAAGAAGAAAAAACTCTATTCACGAGCGACGACCGCCGCCGTCCCAAATTCAAAAAAAACGATTCAATCGTAAAAAACCACTTATAGCGCACACCGACAGTGCGAATTCTCATGGGTCTTCTTAATTGCTTTAAAAAAAATATAAATACCAAGTACCTGTCGCACGTGACGCGAATTTCAATACTTCCCCGGGTCACCCACCCTTCCTCCAGTGCAAAAGTCGGTTTCAATACAGTGACATGTACGGCTGCAATATTTCGCGTTACCTTTACAGTCTCCGAACACACACTGTATGACCGATACACAACCCCGCGCGCCTCACCGTTTTCTATATAGTGCGCCGTATTGACGTCATGCGGTCGCGAAATATATGCGCGCGTATAACACACAGAAGCCGTCGTAGTTCACTTTTCAAACGCGTTCGATACGTATATATATGCTTTTTCCGCGCGGATATTACTATTATTATTATTAAACACACTCGTCGCGTCAGCGCGGAAATCCGAACACGGTTGTTCGACGCGAGATTTCTCGGTTACACACGCGGATGGTCGCGGCGGAATCGGCGTCGCTCATCGTCGAGCGCGCGCGCGCGCGCGCGCAAAACAAGGTCGTTTTCACTTTTGCTCCCATTTACATATCGTATACTATGCTATTATTATATATCGTATATATATTTATAAACGTGCAAAACGCGCCGACCGGTTTCGTTTGTTGTTTTTTCATTTTTTTTTTTTTTTTTTCGTTCGCTCCTTCCGCGGAGGCCATAATGATACGATTTAATTTAACAATCGCGATAATAACGATAATAATATATATGTATACGATTAAAACCGGTGTCCGCGGTCCGTCTACCGATTTCGCAAACGACCGAAACGATTTCGCACGATCCGCCGCGGTTCGGCGGCGGCGGCGGCGACAAAAGTTTTCCGGGCACCGGTTGAATGGGGGCGGCGGACGAAATATCAGCTGTTATCGATCGCCGGCGCGGAAAAACGACAGTCCCTGCCCACATCTAAGACAGGCAGGGGGAGCGGTACACACGCCGCGTCTGTGTCTGCAGCGGAGCGTCTGACCCGCGTGCGAAAATAGGGCGAGGGCGGCGCGCAGCCTTGAGACTGGCGTCTGCCGCCGCCGCCGCCGTCATCCTGCCCCGCTCGACCCGCCTCCCACCCTTCGGCACGCGTTTGCACCGCAGATGGATACCATTTGTATACATATATATTCGTACACGTTTAAGTATCGGTTTTATGAACTCCTACGCAAACGTTTCAGTGAAAGTCCGCGGGGCGAGCGAAGTGAAGTGTGCCGCGGCGGCGGCGGCGGTTAGGGTTATTGCGAAACGGCGGCGGCGGCGGCGTTTCCGACGATTTTTATGCGTATTGTAAAACGGATAAATGCGCGACGAATTTATCGCGAATAAATGTTTATTAATCGTACCGTCGAGGGCGCCGCCGCGGGAAAAGGCCTACGACAATCGGACGGTTCTTACGTCGGGGAGGGCATTCAATCTCGAAAATTAAATAGTCGTATTGTTTTTTTTTTTCTTTTTCCACGACCGACCTCAACCAAATGTTTCGACCCGTACTCCTACATGTCCAATCGAAGAATTTTTAAGCATAGCTGTATTTTAAAAAGAAACGTTCCCCCCTCCCCCGTCGCAGTCTCGTAATACGTTTGTAGTCGAGTTAACGGATTCAAGGAAAGCCGTTCCTTTGTTTCACAACAATATAAAGAAATTACGAAAAAGTTACCAAATCCGACGAGAACAATAATCGTGCGTAAATATTTTTCTCTCTCTTCTCTGGTAGTAATTAACGGGCGGTTTTTTTTTAAATATGACGGCGACGACGACAATGACTCTACGGCCGTCATTCATTACTGCGATAGTGCGACACTACTGCACGCGCTACCCGTATACCTCAAAGATAGTGTCCGTCTTTAAACGTTGAACGTGTGTTATCTTATTTATACTAATATGTATACATTAGCCAATATGACTACCGGGTTCGCTCATTATCTCTTATTTAGACTGTATAATATATAATTATTATGAAGCCGGCAATTGTGCTTCGGTTTTCAGACGGGATACTTCCAAACGAATTCGGATATCCGGTTATTTCAAAGTTTTTTTTTTTTCAAGCCGGTTTAACGGGGGAGGGGAGAGGAAATACGAATTTGACCGGATGTGCGTTTATCGTGACTCACCCTTAGCATAAAATTGTTTTCTCAATCAAAATAACAACGCGCGAAGTGTCGATTTTTTTTTATTCGCGTCAGAGTGCCACGCAACACGATTTTCCAATCTTTCCGCGGTGTCACCAATGGCTATTACGCCGTCGTCGGAGTAAATTTCGTCTCTCTCTCTGTCTGTCTGTCCATATATTTGTACGCGCGTATACGGATCAAACGGAAGATCGCGGCGGTCGCTCGTCGTTAAACGAACGATGAAAAGTAATGTCGTCGAGCGGCCGTGACGCAGCAGCAGCAGCAGCCGAATCCGACGCCGGTCGTGTATGTGTAACTACATTCCTATACACGTATATAGTAATAATGTATTTCGTTGTATTGTGTGTTGCGTACATAATATTATATTATCGTGTCGCGTTCGGGGCGTTGCTTCGTCATTTATGCATACATTATACGGTATATTATATTATTATTATTATTATTATGTACGCGCGACGGCGAGAATTGGGTCAGAGCGGCGTTTATACGGCGTATAAGGTTTTGTCGCGCGTCCCTCTGCTGGCCGCAACGACGACGCGGCGATCCTTTCGAAAACACCTATATATGTGTAGTACTGCTATATAATAATCATCATACCCGGTTGATATACACCTAATATTACCGACTATAAACGCGCGTATTGCAATTTACGCGAACTACTTTGTCGTCGCCGCCTTAGTCGACCGGGCGATGATGCTTCGCGAGTAATCTTATATAACTGCGATGTCAAAAAAAAAAAAAAAAAAACAATGTTAAGTCAACACGGCTCCGTCGTAATCGATGTAAATTATAATATATATATATATATAAATACGCGTTCGCGGTTCGCGTCCCTCCGCGTGTTGCAATGTCATAACGATCTGTTATATAAGACCGTCTGCGAGCATTACGTTATCTCGCTAGACGCTCGAGTATAACATTATGTACGAGCCGCTTTTAAAACGTTAAAATAAAAACACAATTACTATATACATAATATATGTACAATATATGGGTGGTTACGCGTCCCACACGCGTTTTGTATAAATTCACGGCTGATTTTTCGGGTACGGGCGGGTCGGTTGCGTAAATCTTACGACGCGCCGCGCGATCTTTGGGTCGGAACAACAATAGTATAATATAATAGTATAATACTCGTATAATATACGACACGGGATTTATTATTTTATTTATTGACATATTGTTGTCGTGTTTGGATTCCCGAAACCGCCGTAGAAACCGTCGCGACCGCCGCCGCCACAGCCGATGTCCTTTTCAACCTCAAGGACGTGTAAAGACATTTACGAGACTGTAGACCTCAAAGGACTATTAATGTGGGTCACATGACAATTGGTCACATCCCTTTTTTTCTTCAAACACTCGTTTGTTACGGACAATTTAACCGCGTTAAGAATGTATATATTACAGTTTAAGAGAACGCGCGGTGCACGGAGAGAGGAGAATGGTTTAGGAAAAAAAAAACCGTCTAGTGATTTAACCCTTTAGCTCGCGTGTGCGTGACCTAATTTCCGAGACAACAGTTGGTCACGGTTCTCGTTTTTTCTTTTTTTTTTTTTCTACGGTCGGCCCGATTCTTTTTTCGGGTCTAAGGGTTTGACCTAGTTCGGATCCTCCCGCACGTTTATTTTCGGAGACTCGGTTTTTTTTCTTCTTTTTACCCGCGATGCCAAAACACACCACACGCTGACCCGATTAACTCCATCACGAGAAATCGTTCGCCCACGGCTCCTGGCATCGGTTTTCCGGTCCCTTTCGGGTGGGTGGAGGGGGGGAGGGGCGACGTGTGTACGTTATGTACAATATAACCGTCCAAGGCTAAGACTCCGGCCGGGAACAACGGCGATAAAAAAATAAAAAAAAAAAAAAAAACAATAAAAAAATATAATACGCTTGTTATACCTATATGCGTGTACGGCAATGGCCGTAATTTTATCACCGTGATGTAATGCGTAGATTATGACCAATGTCGTGTGCGAGATAAATACGCGTGGCCGAAAAACAGTAACAACAACAATAAAAACGAAACATAACGTTTTATTAACTTCCGATAGCGAGACAGTATAATATCGCATATTGTACGCGCGGTACCTTAAATATAATATATAGTACGCCCGCGCGCACTGGAAAAAATATGTTTGGGAAAAAAAATAATCGTGCCAGTGGAGCAGACGAAAAGCGCGTTATATATTATAAACATTGAAAGTGGATTCGTTTTCAAAACGACGACGCGACCGCGTTGTTTGCGCACCGGAACACAAACGTGAAATTCGTCGTCGTCACTTTCTTTGTTCCGGATTATTGCGGCGGCGACGGACGAGGCGTAAAACAAAAAAAAAATACGTCGAAAACCACCATTTTTTTTGCCTCCCGAACGATTCTACCTTTACCGCGCGTCCGACTGCCGCCTGTACGCGACAATAGTATATAGCTATTATATTGTCTAACGCGATGACATAATAATAATAATAACGATCCGGACGATTCGCCACGACGACGTCGCTTTAAAATCGTTTATGATATTATACTAAATCACGCTCTATTCACGGCGCGAGCTCGTTCGAAAACTTATTACGGTCGTACCGATTTGAACGGGTCTCGTCTTTGACCGAAAATCTCCGCGCCCACGACGCGACGTCGTGTATTATTTATTGTAACGTAATAAATACGTTTTACTTATCTTTGTTATTGTTATGCCGTGTGCCGCGCGCGCAAGGGATTCGGACGGTCGCCGTCACACACGATAAATTCGATTAACATATTATTATTATTATATGCATGTGCGGCACGGCACACGGCGTGCGTGGTGTTTGCGGGGGAGACGTGTTTCTTTTGGGAAGCAGGTGAAAATGTGGGTCAAGGAAACGATGTGGCAACCGTGCGCGCCTCAACCCACTTTCCCTTCCGGTGCCGTATCTGCCGCCGCGGTCAATTCCCCTTCGCCGGCCTCAGTACTACTACACATCATATTATATATACCTATCTATATTCTATATATATTTTTATTGTGTGTTGCGCGATTCGCTTTCGTCCGATGTGCGAATAAAAATGACGTCGTTTTGTTCGCAGGTAATGAAAAAGACGAAAACATCGACTTCCTGGACCATCTCAGGATCCCGGCCAATGGCGGAACAAACCCGTCCGCGACCGACCATCTGCCGCCCAGGCAACAGTTGTCGTTCGCCTTGCCGCACGGGTTCCATCACGCCGGTGAGTTTTTCCTCCACAACATTCGTACGCTTTAAATGTTTTCTTTCGAAACCGATTTAGAAGAACGTGTATTATTTTTACATTTTATACCAAAGACGTGTGTGTGTGTGTGTGCGTCGAGTGTGATGTCACTCGGTGACCTAAATCGCCGAGCGCGTGTTTACATTCCCCTTCCGACCGGTCGCGATACTTTCTATTGTTTACGATACGATTACACTAATAATAATAATGATAATAACACACGAGGCGTGTGTGTTTGTACCGCGCGCGCGGCTGCCGACGTTTTCCTGGTGGCTTTCGATGATGACGACCGGAAGAGCCGGTTCGAAAGTCCGCCGTTTTCACTTCGGCTCGCGATGTTTTCCAATAATATTCGGCGCAAGTTTCCGGTATTTTATCGCGATTTGTCGCCTTCGGGGCACGGTCGTCCGAGCTGTACCTCGGGTGTGGTTTATATATGCTCGCGATGACCACGACGCGTGTACCGGCTCTTTATAATAATATATTACCCGTCCTACCTCGTAGATGTAGATTCTAAACGGAGCGATTATATATTTCTTCTTTTTATTCGACCAGGAGAAGACGCGTTGTAGACCCGCGAGTGTATGACCGGAGAGGTCGTTTTTCGAAATTCCCAAATACTTTTCTCAATAGAACTAAGAAAATCCGACGAAACACGACAAACTCCCATAATTCTCATATTAAATAGGTCCACAACTATTGAGGTTGTCGTTATATACTACGTCGGTAACGTAATTATATATGATATCATCTCGGTTCCTATAATACGTACATTCCCGGCCCGAGTAAAATAATTACAATTATACATTTCTATTAGCCTACGAATATTTATTCGCTAGGACGATTCGTTTTTCCAAACGATAGTATTAAATATACATACGCGTTGTTAAATTTAAATTCGAAAAAAACTATGCGGTTCACCTATATATCCAGTCCGCGCGTCCTCAGCGGTATCGTACCTTTTATACAATTTACGCGCCCGCCTCGTCTGGCCGGTTGCCATCCCCGCAGAGTTCAAAGTTATCAACTCTGCACGCACCCCCCGCCCCGTTCGTCGCGCGTTTATTTATCTTCGTTTCCTACGACGCGACGGCGGTTTGTCGGGCAAATCGTCGGAGCGGAATTTTTCGTCAACTCGCCGTGTTACATACACATGGTTATACGCCCCGAACGTCACGTTTGATAAAATAGCGCGTTTATTCGGCCAATTATTTATAAACACATATATATATATATATATTTATTTTTCGTGGTCCTTGAAACCCAAGACACCGCGCGCGAAAATTATATACGCGATTTGCTCGCCAAATAGTTTTGTAAAAATAAAATTTCACTTTCGCGTGTATTTTTAACGGACCGACGCGATCAAAACCATTAATTCCGTCAAACGCGTCCCGTTCGACGCTATAATAATACGTGTGTATACATAAATTAATATATAAAGGATTTTGAAAATAACCGTTCGCGTTCCCCTTCGCGTCGTACCTTATAATTCGTCGTATCGGCGGAAACGTTCGTTTGGCTACATAATATATATTATACTATTGTATTTTTTATATGTATATATATATATTTCGTATAATATCGTGTACAGGTATAATTTTATTATTCACGGGGTCAATCGAAAATCGTCTTATGTGTACACCCCTGCCGTAACGGCGATTCACTTATACGTATAAATATAATATAGGCAGACGTGGTGGTGTGTACGGTAATAATAAATAAAAAAATTCGGCCACTGGTCATTCCTTGGGAATCGTCGGTTATTTCGCGCTCGGCGGTCAAACCCGTTCGACCGCTGGACGATGGTCAATATCGATGAGGGATAGTAATAATTTCCTCCCCCTGCTCCCGCCGTGGTCAGCGGACCGTTTTGGTACACGATGTGGACATCACCGGACGAAACAACCGGTATACACAACGAACCGGTTCGCCTCCCCCTGACTGTGTATTGTCTAACCCCGTTGGTCAGCGCCATAAAGTACGACAAACTTTGCGAGTAAAATATACGCGATTCAATCATACACGGTCGTTTTTATGTGCGCCGCGACGTGGTCGTCACCTGCGCCCGGACGGCGACGATTTTATTTCATTTTGATTTTCACGAGTGTTACGTCATATATTATAACTCGCAAAGTCAAAAACGAAAAACGAAAAAAATTCCGAGACAATTGGCCTTAATCACGTATCGAGAAACTCGCCTTCGTATTATTTATTCAATTCCTACGTATTGTAAATACATATAAGGAAAATAACGACGAGTATCGGATAAATTTTACGCAAATTAATATTCGAATTCTTAAACAAACGACTGTATTGATAAATTAGGTACATTATTTCCGGTCAGCTAGCTGATTACCGTATTGCTACTTGTGTAATAATAATCGTACGAAATGCGATTCCGTCGAAAATTCAAAAATCGTGGGTCGTTCATTCGCCGGGCACAACGGGGCATCGTAATCAAGACGCCGCGCCGGTCAGTTGAGCTCGTCGGTTACGACCTTTGACATAACGGACGTACAAACTAATAAATTACTGCCGATTTATTTCTCGTCATTCAGCTGTTGAATAATAAAAAAAAAAAAAAATCGCGTAGGTTTATGGGAAAGGTCATCGGTCTCCCCTTATATGTAGATGACCGATGGTCAGTTGCCGCCGACTGACCATCGGAACCCGCGAAAAACAGGTTCCCATTATAATCCCTTAGGATTGATATTATTAAACGACCTTAGGGAATCGGCATTTTTCTTTACGCGCCGTGTACACCAAGGCGAATGGTCTGCGGGGAACGTGCAGATGCGGTTAAACGGAAAAAAAAAAAACCCATATCGAATCGTGTCATTGCCGGAGACACGGCGAGTAAAACAATAATACGTCGTTACCCCCCGGAATCGGAAACTTAACATATCCATACCGCGGTTAATGAATTCGAGTCGATTCGGTAAACACGACGTGTTGTACACGCGGCGACGTAGTGTGCGGGGGGGGGGGGGAAGGACCTCTAAATCCGTCAATGTAAAATCCCGCGGAGACTGTAAAAACCTATACACGGCATATTTATTATGTGCGACGACGAATATAATAACAGTACTTTTGACGTCCAAATTCAATTTCCAACACGTGTCGCGATCAATTTTGAACAAAAAAGTGACCGGTATTTCGAATTATTACACTCGCACATAGGTGTATTATATGCTCGGTTGATTCGAAGAACGCGCTGTGGGCGTATTCCCGGAACCGGATGTCCGCTGAATTTAAAGAAGAATACGTATTACAAAATTACAACCTACGCGCGCGCGTACATGCGTACACTCTGTTCGTAAACATTTCTGAAACATTATCTATCTTAATAATAATATTTCTGTACGGTCTGCGACGAATGTAACGAAGTTTAAACCAACGAATTCGGCATACGCGCTACGTATGACTTTTAAGCAAACAATACATATATTATATACGTATGTACTCGTATATAATACGAGATGCGCAGTAGTTTTAAACTTCTACCGTACGTCGAAACGAATTATTTATTATACTCTCAATTAATCCATATACATTGCGGAGTATTATTTGTAATTATTTTTTTTTTATCGATTAATTGCTATTATAGGCGCGCTACTGAAAATAATAATAACACCAACTCGAATAATATTTCAAACCGGTATGAAACGTTATTTCATATGCGACACGATTACAATATAATCCGTGTACCTCTCGTTATTCGATAAACCGTACAGACCGATGTACGCGCGCGATAAACGATAAATCGTTTTGAACGTTATTTAGGTAATTTATATAATATAATATATAACATGGTAAATAGTTTACGATATGAAACTACAATATATAATTGTATGTACACAATATGTTTTGCGGTGAACTCGTTTTTATCGTTGCGGTTTCATCGTCGAAGGTTTTTCACGAACGAAATGCGCGTCGTCCGTATGCGGCACACAGAGATTTTTTTAGGTAGTCTAATCAGATATATATACATATGTATTTATATTTCTACATGTATATAAAAGAGAAACGCACGAGCACATTATAATATAACAACGATTTGATATCGTCGCCGTCGCCTCGTCGGTCGATTTACTTCGAGTCGGAATAATAATACATATATACTTGGCGGCGATAAAATCTATCCGTGTCCCAGAAACAATAACAATGTCGCGACGCATAACGACCCGTGACGTAACTCAGCAGGACGAACCGCGGGGGCTGCGCAAGCACATCCGCAAGTATTTTTATTATTATTTTTTTTTTTTTTTCTATTTTTCCTCGCTCTTCTAATTTATAGGTCATGTTTATTCGCTAACGTTTTGTTTACGCCGCGTGTTTCCTGTCGGGCGGTCGCAAAAAAGCGTGACTCGTCGCGTATAATATACAATCGTCGTCGTAATATTAATAACAACGGCAATATTAATAACGAATTGCGAAAAAGAAAAAACCCCTCGCACGCTCGACGAACGAACGTCATCGGCGACGCGCGGCGTAATTCTCGCGACCGCTGAATCCGATCTCGACACCCAACGACATACGTACTTTTATTATTATAAAACCGTATATAAAATAATAATAATAATAATAATAATAATAATTGCTGTTTGCGCGGAAAAAAGAAACCACCACTCGAGCCGCGCGCCGTGTGTCGCGCCCCTATTGAGTTTCCGACGAAAACATCGCGGAATTATTATTATCATGGAAACATCTGTGCGGCGCGCATTGTCCGCAAAAGGTTGTTTTCGCAATAACCCCATCGCCGCAACGCCAGTCGTCACGGGCGCGCGTGCTTTATGTTTATATCATATAATATATTATACGTGTGTGTGTGCCGTCCGTCTCATTGAATAACACATTGCGCAAAGAGCGGGCCGACACGCGCCATCGGTTTCCACAAAAGTGTCAAAAGTATCAAATAAAACCCTTTTGCCTCGCAATAACGTAATTGCGTCGTCGATATCGCGTGGCTAACCCTTTTCAAAAGGGGTGAAAATGCCCCAAAAAATCCCGATCCGAATCCGGCGGGCGCGCGTGCAGGTGGACGCCGTATTATTCAGACGTTCAGCTGTTTTCAGGTTGCACAACGATACGACCGCGGCCGATCTGTGCGTCAAATACTCTCCGCGCGTCGTCAGATAAATGGGGTGGTTCCGCCGCGACAACAAAGAGGCCCCGCACCCTTTTTGGTTGAAATTCCACGTTTTCAGCACAAAAAAAAAAAAAAAAAATGTATTAATGTCTTTTAGAGAAAAAAAAAAGAGTTGTGCTCATCACAGCTGCAGCCGTCCGTTTCCCCCTTATTTTCGTTCACGAAATAATCCCAAGGATTACGCCTTTTTGTGTATCGATAAATTATTATTATTATTATTATTATACTGCCTAGTAGTAGGCATCATCCGCGGGGCGACGAACAAATTTTTTTTTTGTTTCCTTTTCGCTGCTTTTCGGAACGGCGGCGGCGGCGGCGGTCTCTCTCTCCGCAGTGTCTGTCTTTCGCGCGGACGTTCGATGTAAAAATACGAAAGACGGGGGGGCAAAAAAAAAAAAAAATCCGACGACTACTCGCGAGAGAAACTCCCAAGGTCTCCGGCGCGGGGTCAGTGAATTTATACGCTCGCCGAACCGGTTTTGCCTTCAGACTCTTGGAACGGCGGCGGCTTCGGCGAGCGCGCGCGAAGACCGAGAAGAAGCAGAGGAGGCGCGGCAGCGCATGTCTGCCGGATTCTCTTCTTCCTGCTTTTGTTCCTAACGGTCGCCGTGTGTCCGGTCGTCCGCGCCCCCCGGGTGCGTGCGTTTTTCCACGAATCAAAATCAAAATCATTCCTTTGGCCGCGCGCGATATTATATTATAATATTTTATTTCTATATAAGACTGATAAATAGCCGTTGCCCGGACGTCCGCGTGATATATGACGTGCCGGAAAGAATAATAATACTAGGGACGTTGTCCGTCATCGAGCGCGGGGACGACGGGACGATGACTTATTATCGCGATCGCGCCGCGTTGACCGCCGGCCCCGGTAGGTGGAAGCGTCGAACCCTTTCCGGCGCGTCGAATCCGTGTGATTTACACCTGTGCGGGGTCGCCGCGGCGGACGTGACGCGCTCGCACGGAGGGATCTCTACGGTCGCGGACATCAATCGACCGTAGTGATTAATGATCTATACGGCCGCTATGCTTCGGGCCGTCATGCAAACTCGTTTCGTCTCTGTTTTTTACTATCCGCAACGGACAAAAAATTTATATAATACTATAAGTCGCGTTCCCGCGCGGTCCCCCAGACGCATCGTAATATACGTATATTTATCATATACTATATTTATTATGCCGCGATGCGAGCCAAACGTTTTTCGTACGGTAAACACTGCACTCGCTGTTTTAATGTGTATATATATATAAATTATTTAGTATATGGTCCGGGGCCGTTGACTCGCGTTAAAACGTTGTTGCAACGTCGTCGTCGCTAAAATGTATATTATTGTTACGCGCTCGGCGCGTTCGCGATTGTTTACGAAAAACCTCGTGTTCTATCTCTCGTAACAAGCGCGCGCGCGCTCGTAAAAATATAAAAAAAAAATAAATAAACGGGGAAAAAAAAAAAAACTTCGGTCGGGAATTAGCGAACGACCCGTTGCAGATATCGTGCGCGTCACCGCCGCCGTACGATATAATATGTTCGCGGAAATTCTCACGCGCGCGTGTTATTCGCAACGTCGTCGATTTTTACGACAATTATTATTTGTTTTACGCGAAACGTATTGTGCGTTTCGTTCGGTACCGCGCGCGACCGACATAAGATATTATACGTAATATGTGTTTGCGAAAACGACCGAATGTACATGTAATCGCTGCAGCACTCACGACACACGTTCTTTTGCGAAACCCGCGACGGTACGAAAAAATACCATTGCGATATTATAACGTTTACGTATATTCATTTACGGTGCATATTATGTAAAACGTGTGTGTTCCATCGTCTGAACGTATTTTCTCTTGTCCCGTTTACAGGCTCTCTGCCGCCCAGCCCCGCGGACTCTGGCGTCTCCGACGTGGACAGCAGCAGCAGCGGACACACGTCCACGGACACCGAACTCAGGGCTCGGCTCCAACCGCACCAGTATCACCACCAAGGTCAGATTACGTTCGCGATGACTACTGAACGGTCACGATTGCCGTTCGGCTATATTATGTCGTTTATATTCTCGTAACATCACGCGCATATGATATAATTGTTTTAATCTTATGCCGTTCCAGTGTCTTCTTGCGGCCGCCGTACCAGTCCGGACCCGCAGGGCAACGCGCAATGTCACCAACAGCAACAACAACAGCAACAGCAGCAGCAACAACAACAACAACAACAACAGCAGCAGCAGGATTTGTTTTCCAGGATATACGGCGTGAACGCGCCGACACCGGGGGCGTACCATCCCGGTCCCGCTCCTTCGTCGCCCAAACATCCGCTCTTCATGCGAAACAACCGTGAGTTATTTTTAAAATATAATAAGCACGTTACGGGTTGTATGCGTATCGCGCAGACTTCCTTTAAACATTTCGCGTGGAGACCTGAAATTTTGAATTTATTTAAAATGCAATGTCATAAACTCGCTACTGTCTATACGATAATAGGATCGATTTTATGATTTGAAAATCGATTGATTTGTCAGTTATCACTAGTAGTTTCGGCAATTTTTAGCATCCCCGACGATTTAGGTCCAGAGGCAGTCGTGTATTATACACGCGAAACACTAAATCCATTACTATAATAATATTATCCTCGCGTCCTCTATTATTAAAATCATTTTCGCTCGCAACGACCATCATGCATATATTTGGCAATAACCGTAAAAGTTTATAGAACGCGAGTGTCTTTTCTCGAACGTACATACGAGAGAAGAATACGAACAAAAAAAAATGCGCGGAACGAGTCGTCCTGTGACATTTTTTTTATTTTTTTTTTTCGCCACTTGCGACGACAACGTCGTCTCTCTCTCTCTCTCTGTCTCTCTGTCTATCTCTCTCTCTATTGTCTCTCCCCCTCTTCCCTACGTGGAACATATATAATATGTACGCCATATACCCGTTTGCTGTGTACCGAGCACAGGAAATGAGAGTCGGCAGAGGCGATGATCGAGTGTATATTGTACGAGGTGGAAGCGAACGCGCGCGGGACGAAACTGGGCAGAGAACCTACGTCGGCGTTGTAAATTTATTGGCCGTGTGCGGTTGGTCAGTAATAGCCGTTTTGGCGCAAGTTGCTCGTGTTCCGAGTATGCGCATGTGTGTGTACGAGCGCATAATATATGTATTAAAGACATTGTGTGTGTGTGTAGTGGGAACAATAAATATATGTGAAATAAAACTGAAAAAAAAAAATCGTTGCGAAGAAAACGAGTTTACCAGTGCTGCCAACGAGGCGGCGGCGGCGACGACGATATGTGGACGATAGGTGGTTTTTTTTTTTTTTTTTGCCGTCTTGTACCGCGATTTGCGGAAAGGGAGAACCGCCACCGCCGCCTTATAGCGTGACCACAGCGCGACTTGGCCGCCATGCGAGTTTACACGCTATCGGAGACGACGGGGACGGCAGCGCGCGCGAGGACAAAACGCCGACGAAGACGGGAGGAAAGAGAGAGAGAGAGAGAGAGATGGGCGAGACGACGGCGATTTGTGCTGTGAGCGCAAACGGAGAGCAGAGAGAGAAAGAGCAATGACATACTAACACTTCAAGGTTAACTCTCACTCGACTGGAGCTTATATTATAATATGTGCGCGCAGGAGAATATAATATGCGCAGGAAACCGTCCCCCCCGTGTCCCCCCTCCCCCTAGTAAATCGTCTGACGATTTAGTTAAAAAGAAAAAAAAGCGCCCCCTTCTAACGTCTTTGGCCTCGTTCGAAAGTTCGTCCGACGCGAGTGTATATTACGTGTAACGTGCCCCGTTTTACCCCTCGTGACGTACGTACGATCGATACCGTTTTCGACGATTTTCTAGTTATTATAAACGAAAATATTAAATTCAATACTGTGTAGACTGTACACGATTATCGGGTGTGTGTCTGGCGGTCGTTCGCCACCGCGTTCGATTAGCGATCTCTCCGGAGGAGGGCCCTGGACCGGGTTATTATTAGCGCGCGTCTTTGATGCACGAGCGGCGCACACGGTTTTGTTTTCGCGCGAAATCCCGCACGCGTTCGGTAGATTCGTATAATAACGCGAACGACGACGACGATAATAATTATTACACCGCAGTCTCGCGCGCGATCCCTTTCCGGGACAGATAAACGCCGCGCCGAATCCCGTACGAAATACCCGTACGTTATTATTATGTTCGTTATCTGCGCGGGCGCGCGGCATAAATATTCATATTGTACAATGATAATATTTCGGCTATCGAATTGTTATTTTTATTTATTTTTTTTATCGTCGTATCGAAACGTGCGCGCGCGCGCGCGTCCGTGCCGAGCAGATAAGAAGCGCCGCGAGGGGCCGCGGGCGATAATTATTTCGCTATTATCGCATTCAGGAAGTGTTGTTGATTGTCTAGTAGTAGTAGTAGTAGTAGTAGTAATAGTAGTAGTAGTAGTAGTCGGTAAAGGTCGTAGACGTCATTGGCGAGTGGGTTTTTTTTTTTTATTATTGTTCGTGTGTCGATACGACGACGTACTATAAATTAAAAAAAAATAAAAAAATAGTAATAAAACGTACAATACGCACGTCGGCGGCGCGCCGGGCGGGCGGGGGCGAAGTTAGGGGAGTAGTAGTGTGTACACATAGACGGAGACGAGAGTAGACGGGAAACGACGTCGCATAATGACATCCCACTCGCGTACTACTACGGGCGTAGAAGCTTTTCGTCGGATTTCAGACTCTATTTACCGACGCGTTTTATCAAGTGCTGCTCGCGCGTGTATTCTCCGTCTCGGAAGGTGACCGTCTCGAGAGTTACAAAATAATATTATATTTTAATTTCCACTACCGTTAAGAAAAAAAATCATTACTTATCGAACTCTACCATAATATAATATTACGCGTAAAATCGTTCGGCGTAGGGGTTAGTAGTAGATTGAAACCGTTCGACGGGGACCGTGGTCTGCGGTTTATTTAGCGTGTGTGCGCGGGACTTGTTGGCGCGTGATTTCGGCCGAAATTATATCGTATTTTTTTCAACAGCGCGTGACGGCGGGGCCGCGCGGCTCGCAGGTCGTGTTTTTTTTTTATTTGCTCCGCGTCGTATTATTCGCTTCGCCCGCCCGCCCGTCGTTGCGTAACGCTATGCCGTCGCTCGTCGTGAACGGTCGTCACGTGGTCGCCGCGGTTGTCGAAGGTCGGTTGCGGCGGCGGCGGCGATGCCTCACCGGGAGTCGTCGTCGTCGTCTTCTCGCACGCGCAAATTCCGTTCCATTCGCTTATAGCGATTTATATTTATAACACACCACCACGCGCGACTTCCGCGTTTGTCGCGTATACTCGTTTTGTTTTTTTTTCTTTCTTAATTTTTTTTTTTTTTTCGACTACACATTACATTATTACGTTCTTCTCCTCTTCCGTATCGCGCGCCGCGGCCGCGTTCGCGATAACACACGAAGGGGGAATAAAAAAAAAAAAACCATAATTTATTTTTTTTTACATATTGTATTATTATAATCTGCGACAGAGTCGTAAATTATATCCACGCCCTTTTTTTTTTTTTTTTTCTGAAAAACGACCAAACTCCGGGAAATTTACTCCTCACCACCCCTCGACGATTTATTTTTACGTTAAATCGTTTTGCCTATATTTATATATGTAAATATTTTTTATTGATGACTTTATCGATCCGTTTTGTACCAAATTATTAGTGAACATCGATTTCGTTTATCGAAGCGTGCATATGTAGGTGTATCCGCAATAACATCATCGTTTTTAAAAATACCCATATCGAAATCGTCCGCTAAACAGTGCAATATTTTTCAGTCCGGTTGTATTTAGCTTTACGACTCTTGGCGTGTACATACGACATGAAAAAAATCAACAACAATAATTGTGATCCGCGTCAAGTCGAATTGTTATCATAGAATTCGCGCTGGACACGCCGCGCGTGATAAACGATCAATTATTAATATTATTATTATTATTATTATTGCGCCGCTCGACCACGACGTTTATAAATATTTTATAATATTGTTAATCGAAATGGTTCGACGTATAATCATTATATTTTCGTCGGGCGTGCGGAAAAGAAAAGGGGAAAAAAACAATGTAATATGAAAATTATATAGACAAACAACGCAGCGCCCGTCGACCGTGTAATTAGTGAACGACGACGACGACCGCCGGCTATCGCGTTTTTCTATTAATTGTTTGTTTAAATTTTTTTTCTTTCGCTCTCGACGACGCCACTGCGCGCCGCGTTATATTATTTCGTGACAATTCGTCAACGCTATCCGCGTCTTTCGTTTTTTTAATTTTTTTTTCCGTTCGCGCGCTACTCTACGTCATAATACGCGCACGAAAGTAAAAGTCACGCCAATCGATTCGCCACGTCGCCACACGCTCTTCGCGCGGCCAAAAGTCCCCGCCGACACCGCTCGTCGTCTTTCGGGTGTATCGTGCGAAATACAATACGTTTAGCGCCGCGCGGGTCTCAGAGGTGGTACTCCAAACGTATCCGATTAGCGTCGGACGCGGAATGCGAAACGGCGACCGGCTGTGTGCGAACTATTATTATTATTTCTATTATTATTATTAGAGTACGACGAAAATAGCACGCGCGAACTCATTGCGGCGGCGGCGTTCTCGCGATTCGGCTAGATTTAGCGGCGCGCGCGGCCGACGAAACGCGGAAACGAGCGCGCGTGCGTGTTTAATTTTTTTTTATTCGAGCGCGCGCGCGCGCACACGCTAACTGGTCCGATAAAGGAGTAATACAATAACAAAACGCGAAAGAAGGGAAAAAAAAAACTGAAAAATAGGTTTTCGCGTGGACGAAAAAAAAAAAAAATTCGAGTGACGTCGGACGGCGTGTGCACGGTGCACGAGGAGCGAACGAGCGAGAGAGAGGTCGATCAAGTTCAAGGCGAACGAAAAAATACCGTCTGGGTTTCGACATCGCGGGGTGTGGCGGTGGCGGCGGCTGCGGCGGCGGCGGCGGCGAGGAGTAGTGAAACGCGTACGATTTGCCGTTGTATTAATCGTTATAATATTATTATTATTTAACACCACAATCGCGGCGCGTACGCGTTTTTTTCTGAATTTTTATTTCCAACATCACCGTCGTCGTCGTCGCGTCTGTTTTTCCATTCCACGCGGCGGCGGCGTCGTCGTTGGCTCTTTCCGCAAACGCGCGCGTTCGCCCGTATTATAATAATAATATTATTATACACGCCTATAATATATTAAAACACATGTGCTGTTTGCTTCGTATTTATTTCATGCACGACGTAGCCGCGCGCGGGGTAACGAGTAAACGACGCGAAATTAAAAAACAACAACGAACCGAATACGAAAACGGAAATCCGCTAATCTAGAAGAGAATGGCATCGGTATAATAGTAAACCGCGCGTACCCTACGGAATAGTAGAAGACGGTATTATGCGCGCGGCGTGTGTGTTGTGAATAAAAAATCGCAGGTCGCGCCGGTATAATATATTTTTATTTGTTTTCTTCATTCCTCTCGCAGTCCCTGTTACAATAGGACCGCGCGCGAATCGCATCGCTCCTATTATTATAAATCGTCTTCGGCGGCCGTGTGTAGTACACACACGCGTAATCGTAAATACTGCGTGCACTCATCCTCGGATTGCAAAACGCCGCGTTTATCGAAAACCGCGTCGATAGTATTATAATAATTTATGACACGTGTAAATTATAATATAATAATTGCAGTGTATGTATATACACACACACACACTCAAAATCGCTCGAAAGAAGAAAAAAAAAAAACGAGGTTAGGTTAGTCATAATTCGATTTTATTGCTCGTCCGTCGCGACGGGGGCCGCCGAGTAGATTCCACGATTGCGCGCGGGCCACGCGTGCTCGTGGAGTATAATATGGTTAGATAGAAATAAATAATACGCCTAGTTTTCGCTTTCGCGGACGGACGACGAGGGAATAGACGAACCGCCGCCGCGCCCGCGCGCGTATAATAATACTCGGTGCCGCCGTGCGTTTCGCGATGAAAACGAAAACAAACGGTTTGTTTTTTTTTTTTTTTTTTACTCGTCTCTTTTTCTTCGTCTAGCCGAAGTCGTCATTACGTGTTCGCCCATAAACACATATTCCCCGCGCGTTTATCCGGCATTAAGTATTGTCGTCGTATAAACGTATTATCATTTTAATGTTTGTGTATAATTTCGAAGCGACGACGACGTTTTCGCGCATGCGATTTGTTTTTCGCCGCAGCGGCGCGTATATTTTATATATCGTGTCCGCGTCGACCCGGCCGCGCGTCTCCTTTTAAGGACGTCTTCGCGCGCTACACAATAATATAATAAATATAAAAAGCAGAACCGGGAAAAAATACACGACGCGCGCGCGCACGTACGGCCGGCAGTGTGCCCCGACGACGTCATTGCGATCCGTTTTTTTTTTTATTTCTTCTCAGTTTTATGTAGACCGTTTGTTCTGCTGCGCTGCGGCGGCGCGAAACGCGTCCGGAATGTTTAGGAAAATAAAAAAAAAAACCTTATCGGTAGAAAAACTGCGCGCACCGCAAACTCTCGTACCTGTATACAATAATAATAATGGTAATAACGCGCGAGCAGCACACACACACACACACACACTCAAAAGTATTTATGCAGATTATTTTAACACTTCCGCCGTCGTCGCCGCCGCCGCCGCCGCCGTCGCCGGTATCAAGGTCGCGAGTACACGCGCGCGCGCACATATTATTATATTCCGTGAAATCGAAATTTTAAGTTTTTTTTTTTTTTGTGCCGTAACTCGTCCATATTAATTTCGACTCGTTTTTTTCTTCTCCCGTTCCGTGCGAGTCGATCGAAACGACAAGTTTTCGACTCGTTTCGTGTATTATACGCGCTCGTTTACACGCCGCGCACCCGTCGCAGCTGCGCGCCACACTGCCTCCTCACACATATTTAAACGCCCTTGAAACGACCGCTAATCGCACGTTATTATAATAATAATAATACTATTATCGCACGCACCTCATCAATACAAACACGCGTACCGTATTATGATTATAATATTATTTATTTTTTACGAATCGACGAGTATTGACGATAGCGATTATCATTAATAATATTATATTGTTGAATAACATTTCATGATCCCCGATAACGTCGCGCGGCGATTTTTCGAGGCTGTGATGTCGCCGAGATGACGGGCGAGCCATGTCGGATGTTTTTGTTTCTAAAATGTACGAAAGAAAATGCGAGATAAAAGCTTTAAAGCCGAGGGCGGGTGCGATCAGATTTATTGTAAGGTTTTGAAAAACGCTCAGCAAGCAGCCGAGCTCTGTGGCGCAGAGAAAATGTACGCGTGTTCAGATCGTTTATAACGGCGGCGGCGGTGGACGCGCGTGGCCCACGTCCAATATTCGAGTCGAAACGAAACGTTCAGCAAAATATATACATCGACGATTTACAAAATATCCGAATGAAAAAAATCTTCGAGGTCGAATGAAACGAACTATTTACACCGAATAAGACGAGTGTAGTACCCGCGGCATAATATTAGGCCAGCCATAATTCCCGATTCAAACAGGATCGTCCTGTTTTCGAGAGTGATGTTGGCATACGAAAAAAATGTTTATAAATTCTCCCGTTATTTAGACGGCGAGTATTGGTTTTTTTTTTCATAAAAAGTAAAAAATAATCATTTCGTCATTACATAATGTATCGTTTCTATTGTTTGTACAGTTTGCGATTACTTTATTTCTTCGACGGGTCGCGAAAAACGTCTCGGTTTTTCCCATGCAATGTTTAAATATTTTCTTCGAGTTTATTTCGTTTGGTTCACTTGATTAACGGTTTTTTTGTTGTTTTTTTATCGTTTCTTAGATCCATACGGAGGCGTTGCCGGTTACCCGTCGCCCGTCGGTTACGGTTCCGCGGTCAGCCCCACGTCCGGCGGACACTTCGCCATGCCCCCGTGCCCGCCATCGGCCGCGCTCCCGGGCGCCGGCACCGTGGTCGGCCGCAACTCCGTCATCCAAGCGGCCGCGGCCAACTGTTACCAACCCAACGGCGGTGGCGGCGGCGCGGCCGCCGGGGCGGCCAACCTCAACGACCTGTATTACATGGACTTCGGCGCGCCAGCCGGAGCGGCGGCAGCGGCCGCGGCGGCCATGTACCACCAGAACAAGGCGGTCAACAAGAACAAGAAGCCCAAAAAGTACGGCAGCGTGGGCAGACCGGCCGCTGTCGGTTCCGACGGAACAACGGTGCAACAGTCGTCCTGTCCGGCCACGGGGCCCAAGAGGAAAAGCCGAGAAGGTAAATCCATCGTTATACAATAATAATTATACGCGAAATACATTTCGTAAACGTGCGCACATATACAGTAGTTTATAAAGCCGGTGGGCGTTGACGTGTCGAGTCGATTTTGACTTTTCGTCTCGACACACGCCGATTTTTATCGACTATTTAATTTCAACTCGACTTATTTGCCCGGTCATCGATACGATAAGTTTTGGTAAATTTTTTGAGTTGTATTTATTTTTTTTTGGAAAATCGTTGAAAACCGATAACTTTTTCGGCACTATAACTTTAAAACTCATTCCAACCCCGTGATAATCGTTTCGTATACATAACACTGGGACACGTTTTTAATTTTTAATTTTTTTCTTTATAGGTTCCACGACGTATCTGTGGGAATTCTTGTTGAAACTATTGCAAAACTCGGATTATTGTCCGAGGTTCATCAAGTGGCTGAACCGCGAAAAGGGCGTTTTCAAATTGGTCGACTCCAAAGCGGTGTCGAAGCTCTGGGGAGAACACAAAAACAAACCAGACATGAACTACGAGACAATGGGACGTGCTCTCAGGTACGGAACAATCTATTATTGTCTTTAATATTTATACCAAGCGCGTTGACGATTAGATTTTTATTTAAATTTCTCGTCTATAATAATAACGTTCTCTTTCTTTTTTTTTTTCAATCGAACAAAAATCAACGATCTCTCTAGGTAGGCTTTTTTTTTTTATTTTTCCGCGGTCGCGTAAAACGTGCCAAATGTTTTCATCCGAATATTATGATGTTGAAATACGTACATAATATTTCCCCGCGCGCCGTGCGTTCTCTCGCGGCGGCAGCTGCGAAAGAGATTCCGAACGTGTGCCGCACAAGCGGTTTTCAATAACAAAAAAAAATAAAAATAAACCGACTCATCACGTCGTTCTCGATATCATCGCACTATTAGGTACTGCTGTTTATTGCTTTACGGATAACCGCGATTAGAGTGTTTTGTATATAAGTTACCGGCCGCTCCTTAATTGGGCCGCGTCCGACCAGACGTTGTTTGTAAACATCGCAATATACGCGCGGTCGGTAATATTTTAATTGTTTTTGTATATCTTTTAATGATTACATTATGTGAAAAATAATCAATTTACTCGCAAACGGCAACCGAATCATACACATGCATACATATATACGTGTAAATATGCGTTTACACGTACATAATTTATATCGTCATATCATCATCGCGTATGATTTAAATAGCGCTTTTTATATACATTATTATGCGTTATTGCAGTCGCGGTTATCGGTTTTTCCTGTTTCTTCTAATTAGTCTCGCAAGGTAAAAAGTTATTATCAAAATAAAACATAATAAACAAAACACTGGCGTGTTCCAAAGTCCACGTCGTCCGACGACGACGGCGCCGCCGGAGACACGCTTATCGCTCGCGCTCAGACCCTGCAACGGGCCGGCGCGGCGTATTATAATATATTATTATTAAAGTCGACGTTTCAAGACTGTAAAAACATCTTTTTCTGAAAATCAAAAATCGAGTAGACCACACGAAATACCATTTTATCCAAACGCGCATAACGTACATATATTATCTAAATGTATTTCTGCGATCGGAAACGATCAAAACGATCGTAGAGAAAACCTCTTCGTTAGAGAAATAAATATATAAATATTATTCCAAAATACCATCACAAGTATCGACACACAACACTAACAGTTCGGTTTTTTTTTTTTTTTTCGCGCAGGTATTACTACCAGAGAGGAATCTTGGCCAAAGTGGACGGCCAAAGGCTGGTCTACCAGTTCGTCGACGTTCCTAAAGACATCATCGAAATCGATTGTTCCGGCGCATGATGATCATCATCATCATGGAGACTGGGGAACGGAAACGATAACACGATAACTACAATATCGTTATCATAATATCCGTGTGTTATCGTCGTCATCTCGCACTGTTATTTATACGCGTTTTAAATATAAATACGTGTCACAATATGATTTATAAACGTACGTATATGAATACGAGTGGAGGGGGGGGGGGGGGGTAGTGCGTGCGCACGTGTGTTTTTTCGCGCACAGTAAAATAAATTATTATTATATAGAGTTCAAATTGGACCGCCGCCGTGTAAATATGTATCGCGCGAAAAAAAAAAAAACAACTCGCGTCGCAAAAAACTTGTGTTTCTTTTGTTTTTTCGTTTTTTTTTTTTTTTTTTTTTTTTTCGTGAACGTGTGCTGCTGCTGCTGCTGCTGTTACTACTATAACTACGTCATTAATGATAATAATATCATTATTATTATTATCATTATTATTATTATTATTATTATTATATATATATATATTATAATATATGTACTGCCTGCTGCTGCTACAACCGTCGTCGTGTGTGCGTGTGTATGTGTGTAAAGACTGACAATAATTAACTGAGAAGATAATATTATTATTATTATTATATTGAATAATATATATGAAAAAAAAATGAGGAAAAAAATTAATTAAAAAAATAAATAAATATCGGAAAATATTAACATATATAATATATATATATTATAATATTGTATCCATTAATTATTGTTAGTTTGACCGATCTCTACGTTTTTAGTATATATATTTAAAACAAATCTCGAAACGTGTACAAAAAATTTTAATTATTATTATTATTATTATTATTATTATTTAATTAAGGAAACGATTTGGAATGAAACAAAAGAAATTTATATAAATATATATATTTAGAAAAATATTATACGCGCACACATATATATATATATATATATTTTACGTTGTATATTTATAATATGGCCGTGTGTGTGTATAGCGTTGTTTTTACCATTTATTTATATTATTAACTTTTCTTTTTTTTCGTTTCCGAGAACGCGCGTTTTTTTCTCTCTCAACTTAAGTCAACGAAAACCCCTGTACATAACCATAATTTATAAGAATTAAATCTAAGATTAATATATATTATATTATTATTATTATTATTATTATTATTATTGTTGGTGTAAGTTTTTGATTATTCTTATATACATATATGATTATGATGTTTGTAATGATTTCTGTAAAAAAATTTCTCGAACTATTTTTGTATGCTTTTTTTAAGTTAAAACGAATTTTGATTCTTTTATTTTGTGTTTTTTTTTTTTTTTTGTCATTTGTATGTAATTTTAAGAATTTTATGTGTTTAAACTATGTGTGAACGTTGGCGCTGAACGTTTACCGTTGAATATTTTACCATCATCTCGAACGAAACAAAAAGAAACAAATTTTAATAAAACCGTACTTAAACACATATATATATATATATATAGTATATATAGTATATACATCATATATATATTTTTATTTTAATAACGCTCGCGAGATCACTCAAAAAAGCTCAAAAATAATAAATAAAGAAAAAAAAAATAGGCGAATATTCGTTACACGGTTCTTTTACCGTATTATAATATTATATTAAAAAAATAAATAAACTGTTTACCATTATTGTTACGTCCGTTACAAACTTTATATTATAATATTTCAATTTTTAATTGTGTGAAACAATACGTGGTTTAAATGAATTTAAGTAAATATATATAAATGTTTACGTTTTAATAAATATTATTATTATTGACACGACGCGAAAATAATATTTCACTTGTTTCGTCGATTTTTGTACTACACATCATAATAAATAATAATATAAATAGAACACGCGTTTTTGAAAACCGTAAATTAATATCGTGTAATAAATTTTAACGAAAAAAACGGGTACTATATAATATTGAATTATATATTTTCCAAAAATAATACATAATATTATAGTCGGTCGCTATAAACGTTTATGACTTATGTTACGTATTAATTATTTCCGAAATTGCTCAAAGAAAACACAAACACGAAATTTTTCTCTTTTTTTTTTCTATGTTCGTTGTTTACTCGCTGCCGTCGCTCGATTTGTAAAAATGATTAATAAATATTATATTAATATACCGTAATGTACTCGACGTTCAAATGTAATATGAATTATGTGACGATTTCGCTCTCGGTCTTTGCGCGTCGTCGTTCGTCGTCGTGGTTTTAACTACTTATCGCGTAAATAATAATGAAAATAAATAATTAAATAAAAAAAAACGAATTGTGATCCGAAATTACAAGGCCTTTATTATTACTGTATTTATGATATGTGATTAATAGATAAGTGTTGTTCGTATAGGTAGCGAATGTAGGACGTTTTTTTTTATTATTTTTCTCGTCCCGTCGGAGAGAGACTGTGAGAATTGGCATGTGATCGAATAAAGAAACCGAAAGGAATTTATTAGGAGGTAAGAAGATTAAATAAAAAAATGTTTGTTTTTTTTTATTTTATTTGTCTACGAAATGATTAATAATTGTTACTACTCGTATAGGGAAGAATATTATCGAATATTATATTTTAAAACTCGTTGTAATACGCAATTTTTTTTCTGTTTTTTTTTTGTTTTTCGTTTTTGTATACTTTATCGACAACGATGACGTCAGTAAACAATATATATATATATATATAGTTTAACACACTTTTAATTTATACAAATATATATATATATATATATATATATATATATGTAACGTTAGCTTAATATTTATATACAAAAAACAAATCTCTAATATATTTAATATGTACGTATAAATGTTTACTGTTTAGGTGAAATGTTCGCGATTTTTATACATATATAATAATTGAAAAAAGAATACAAAATAAGACCAGTATTTGTATAACGCATATTGTTGTTGTTGTTGTTGCATACCTAAACGAACATTTTGTTTTTCCCCAGACGACGACGATACTCGCGCGCGTAGTAAGTATATTTTAATTCGCAAACGAGTCGATCCAATATTGTTATTATAATTCAAGTGTTTTTCGTATGACATTAATATTCGTCGCAGTTGCGTTCGGCCGTCCGGGGAGACCGTTTGGTTTGGTTAGAAAACGTTTTTGAAATCGGAGTCATTTCTGTTCAAGCGAAAACCCGCCGATATATTTTTGGTATATGATCGTTTAACGTTCGAAACGAGACGGAAAAAAGAACGTTCACGGGCCACGATCGTCAGGAAAATTACACGGGCGGCGACTGGTAAAATCGTAATCGAAATCCGTTTCGTCCGATTGAAAGCAAAAAAAAACAAACAATTAAAATATATTTCTCACCAACTCGGAGCGCAAAAAAAGTAGCGTTTTTTCTACGCTGAAAATACGCGCGGCTAGTGCTCGGCTTGAGGGGTAGCCGGGTAGGTGACACCATAAATAAAAAAAAACACTTGCATTAATTTAATTATTTAATTGAAACAGTATTTATTATGTATACATCGTAGTTGAAGTAAAGAAAAATGTATCGGTTTCGCTTGAATGAAAAAATAAGAAAAGCCGTAATAAAAATATTCCTTCCTCCCCTTGCCACATCGGATTCGAGCGCTGCGGGACGACAATCGTCGCTGTGTCGCGAGAAACGTCGAACAATATTTCCGTACGGACAATTTAATTTCCGTTATCGTTTTAACGTAATGACAATAATAATTATTGTCATTATTATATTTAAATATCGTTATGATAATGTTAGCCCGCGAGTGTCGTCGCCGAAAAAAAACTATAATACGTGTTTTTTCGTTACGCGCGATTCCGTGGCCGGCCGACCACAATGACACAAGTCGAAAACTGTAACTTTTCAGAAGGGAAATTCGACGAATTCGCTTAGTATACGTTCGGACGCGAGGTACGTATAACATCATACACGCGAATACCGTTTGGATTCGTGTCGTTTTGACCATCGCGTACGAAACGGAATAATTTTCACGGCTTTATGATGGTTATCACGTGAAAAAGTATGTTTTTTCGACTTGCGTCATTGCAGTCATTGCGATACGTACGCGTATTGCGTACGATACGGACACGAGTTTTTTGTGGAAACAAACGATTGATTTTTTTTTTTTTTTATATATATATAATATTTATATACGTTTTTTATCGGACCACTTTGTGCGTGTTTATATTGTAAACGATAGGGCGAATGCGAAATGTGATTATTATTTCGTGTGTATCTATCTGTTATACATATTATATATTACGTACACGGTATAATATTTAAAATAATCGAAAAACCATAATATATATTATGTAAAAAAAAAAATTTTTTTTTTAATACAAATTTATATGTATATCGGTGTGAAAGAACTTTTATTTGTTTTATATCGATGAAAAAAAAATAAAGAAACGAAAAAATTCATAACGAAAAAAAAAAAGAAGCGATTTTTTTTTTGTACTATTACTTCCTCGTCAATCGGATCCCTCCAGTATTATACCATAGTGTTATCGAGGCAGTCGATACGTGCGGCGGCGGCGTTGGAAACGCATCAAAAACATTAAAATTGCAACCGCACGGGTGCACTAGAAACCCCTAGAAAATATGCGCTGAAAATGAATGGATTTCAATCGCGCGCATATCTGCAGCCGCTGCACACGACTTTCGGCGTCATCGGAAAACACTCGATCGCGCGGCGACGCTGACGACTTGGTTAAGTAGAACCATCATTGATTATAAAAACTAGTATTTATAATCAATGGTAGAACCAATTTTGTGTGTTTAGCTTAAACATTAGAGTGAAAAGACCTATCGTGAAACTTTAAAGTAAGAACATTGTCCGTGTCCTCTCGTAAGTTTGTTTTACGATATTTTAATTGTTATGCGAGCATGTAAAATTTAGTATTGTTTTCATAAAAAGTCGTATAATAGTAGGTACTATTATGCATAATGATATAGTTCGTTATGAATACATAATTATGTAACAATAATAATAAATCTTATCACTCGTGCACGAGTGTGTTTACGTGAAATCGGAATACGTGAAATCGGAATACGTGAAAGTTCACGTCGGTCCAATACTGTCAATGAAAGCCCAACTGCTCGCGCCACCCGGACCAATGGTAGCCGAGTTGCGTGCGCAAATCGACGAATACCGATCGATTGACGCGCGAAAATACAGCGTGTGCAGACGATCAGTATAGTGTGGACAGCGGTTCAGACAGTTCTTCTCGGTCTTAACGTTTTATTTTTTTTTCCGTTATAGTGTTGTCGATTGTTATTATTTATCTCGTCAAATCAAACTTTTTAATCGTGATTTTTCTATCTACTAGTACTACTTACTTTATTTCACAAGCCAATACGAACACCGAATCTCAACAGCGACCAACCGACATAAACCGTGAGTAATACCGATCTTATTTATTTACAGTCCATATATACGTAGATAGGTAGTGGGACCGTGCGAATAATATTATTATCGACGGGGCCCGGATTTAAGTGTAATTTTTGTAATTATTACCGTGACTAGATAATTTAATTCGAGCAAGAGACGAATTCGTTTCAAACTATTTGCAATAAAATGAGCCATATTTTGATGCATTATATAATTTTTTTTACATATTTCTCACTAATTCCGTTCGTTTTTTTTTTTCTTACATATCGACACGATTTTTTTACATCTCGTCAACAGTAGAATCGTATCGTTATTTCGCGACAAAATCGTGTTTCCGAAATAATAACGGCGGCGGCGATAATATTATTTTTTCGAAAGGTACACGCGCCGCGTTCGCTTCGGATGGCGCAATTCAACGTACAGGCTTGTCGTTTCGTACGAGATTTTCATAATACATTTATAGTTACCCGGGCGCGCGCCATTCTCGTATAGTTTTTCACGGGGATAACACTCGGTCGTGACGCCGACCGTTAAATCTAAAAAGGACTAGATTATGAGACTCGATAATACCTAGACGCGGGTGACGGGCGATCGACGCGCGACGTTCGTAAATTGTTATTGGTCTTTTACATTTAAAACCGATGTATTATTGTAGCTTTTGAAAAACGATTAAAAAAATACCAGCAGGCTCGGTTTTTATTTTTAATGATAGTTTACATATTTAATACAAGCTGATTTAGCAGTATAGGTTCGATTTGATCGAAATCCGGTATTTCTTCGATTCGACCGTTTGATTTTTTTCGTCGTTTTTCGTCTTTTTTACACTTTTATTTTAAAACCCGTTGGAAAATTCGAAAAATGACTTCCCGAACTATGACTTTAACCCCCGGGAAATTATCGCTCGTCGATTCAATTAGATAGAATAAAGTATCGTTTGAGTTCGTGATACCTAAAGGTGACGACGATTCATCACATAAGCCTAACTCGTTACTGCGCCTCTCAATATAATATAGGCATTGGATTTTTTTTTGATTTACCCTAAAAGTAATACTGCGTAATAAAAACAGAAAATCAAAACGAGAACGACGTGTACCGTCCTACACTTGTAAAAAACGAGTAGATTAGAGTAAATTAGCCGCTAGAGGGCGCGAGCTTTATTTTTATTTATTGTCAGTAAACAGAAATAGAATTTCTAACTGTGCGGCGTCTACGGCTCTACTAACAAAATATAATTTTAAATGTATTGAATTTTTTTTTTCCTCATTGCTTTCGTAAAATCTTTATAGCAAATAACGTAATATTTTCTATTCTATATTCGTACAATTTAATTCGAACTTTATAAGTAAATTCGTTTTTATTTTATTTTTTTAAGTTAAAAAACGCATTAACTTAATAATTAAATTAGCTTTGCGACGACCCCCCCCTTCCCATATCTATATTAAGTACAAAAAAAATTTTAAATAAATAAGGTTCATTTTGTAAATCGGCGTTTTATTATATTTGACCAACGCGACCACTAGTCAAGGTGATCGCGACCCCTCTATGGGTTAGCACACACGGTTTCGAACGACGTTTTCACGGGACGAAACGTATAATTTCACGACACACTTTTGTGTGCCGTCGGAGCGAGTCCCGGTGCGCGAAGCGTTTGTCGCAGCATTGGCACCCGACGGCCCCCGTGTTTTTCGCGTCCCGGCGCGACTGTGCGTGCTCGTGCAATAAGCGCACGGTCGCCCTGGCCGGCGGGTGCCGAACGCTCTCGGGCACGCCCAGCACCAATGCGGCTTTACGCGAGCGCCCCCCCCCCCCCGTGCATCGGAACAGCACGTCGGGCTTTCGATGTCGCGGACGCCGCGGAACGCGCACCGGGACCGCCGATAGTACGCCATCGTCGTCGTCCCGCGGTGTCGTTGGCAGTGTTGCGCCAGGGCAGGACCGTCGGCGAACTACTGCGCGCACTTGTTCCGCATCGTTTCCGGTCTCGGCATCGCCCCCGGTACTTGATCCCTTTGTCGTACACGCCGTGGTGTGCTCGTTTCCCTGCTGCTTTCGGTCGACCGGCGTGTGTCCAAGCGACTCCCGTCTGGCGAACCTCTCGCTGCACAGTGACTCGATCCAAGACGATCGCAGTAGGCAGTCTTATTTAGACGGTATCTAAACGCAAATAATTTTCGGATTTTTTTTTTTTTTTTGACCGATTTTAAAGTGGAAAATATGCGTATTCAAATGGGTATGGAATTCACGCGATTGTGTTTTGTTATTATTAATAATTATTATTATCATCTCGAATTATTGCAAAACTCTTTGGAACTCGTTGTTACTTTAATAATAATGCAGACTATAATATAAGTGTGTGTGTGTGTGTGAATTCGAATGACTGTTAAACACGGCAAATAAGATTGTTAAAAAAATGTCGCAATAACTATTTATAATACGTGCTTGATAAAACGTTTTCCTCGTTTTCGTAACATTTCATTCTTTATGAACGAGTTACGAAGACGTGGACGACTGCGAGCCTAACTGTAATCCTAACTGATCGGCGACCGTTGAAAACAATCGCACCACTACTGATCTTCGGGGGCGAGGGGAGGGGGTGTCGTAGGAGATGTTTATTATATGCATACTTAAAATTGATGGCAAATCCATTTCGAACTGACCACTAATTTTTGATTACATTTCAATAAGAATAATTATAAACATTTGTGATTCTCGTATTGTAAATTAATTTTTATAAAAAAAATATTTATTTTTCCGTGTATTATTTCAATGAAACGGGTAATTATAGTTTTTTTCCGGTTAAATTCTAGTACGCGATATAAATGTATATTATAATTTGGCGCGATGAAATTCGTTTCGGTCTGCCTAGTTTTTGCATAGTTTTCAAAAAGTTGAGATGACGCTCCCCCGTGTTACTGCGACCCGTCTGGCGTGTGCGTTTTTGCATACTTTCTTAACGATTGTCGTTTTTATTTTTCCCCCGTACATTGTGTATACGGGTCGCGCGCAAGTTTTATCGCGTTGTCGTCGCGTGTAAAAATTATATTTTTAAAACGCTAAACTCATTGTGATTATACATATAATACCGCTAGATGTTTTATACAGTGTTCTTGGCATCGTTCGTATTGAGAACGGCCATCACTCGGTCACTTTAATGCACAACAAGACACGATGGTATGACTATATCACATTATATTGCCGTCGTACCGTACGACTCGTACGTACTCCCACGCACTCGGTCGCACGAGAGAACCAAACGAAAACTTTACGAATAGAAATTAAAACGTGAAAAACTTTAGCGCGCGTCGAACTTTGCAACCCTTTTTACGTCCCCGCGCGAACGATAATAATATAATCGACTGCAGTCTAAAGCGGCCGTTACGTTTGTCCGACTTTATTCGGAAAAAAAAACCTATCCCCGATCGATATCTAATCGTAGAACTTGAACTTTTCGGTTTCGCTATTCGTATATTGTTACGCGTGTACACTTCAGCAGTCGGGAAAGGGCGAGTTCCAATAGTAGTACAAGTTGAAAGTTACTTTAAAATAAGTAATCTAATTTATTAAAAAATTAAAAACAACGCGCGATTACTCTTACTTAGTGTTACTGCAGGTTATAAATTACAATCGAAAACCGTCGGATTACAATAGTTACAATATTGGATTACAATATTAGATTACAAATAGTTAAGTCTTGATAACACTATAGTTAAAATAATCAACGTTATGCGTTTTAAATCATTTACATAAAAAAAAAAAAAAATCCCTAATGGTGTGTGCGAGGTGATTGTGATTATTGTTTTCATAAGTATTTGTTTATTTTTATTTTTTCAAAACAATCGTTCGAACTCTACAGCGTCGTAATATCACAATTCCGTATTATATATGTATATAATTTGGCCTATATTTATAATAATATAAACTTCATAATCAAATCGCATAGAAAACAACTCCACTTCTAGACTTGAGGTCGGGCGGGGTAGTGGATTCTCGAGTCGCCTCGTTTTGGTTTAGTCGAGCTTTTCGAATTAAATTTTATACCCAGCACAGTTTCTCAGCGTCTCAGCGTCCATGTGTATGACAAATCGCGATATGTGGAACACGTCTTTATTTGACATTATTATGAAACGACCACGACGACGACGATCTTCAAAAATTAGGCGTAATTAACAACGCGTAATTGACGTGAAACGGTGTCCGCGCATAAAGCGCAATAAAACGCGATGAGAGCGTTTGAATTCGGCCCACGCCTATATACACCGTCGCGCCGTAATCGTGAGGAGACATCGTCATTCATTAAAAAGGTTTCGAAACCGACCAAAACCGCAGTCCGCGCGGGGGCCTACTTCCGTTCGGCCGATTTTCGACCGTATATCGTTCGAGGACTCTCCTCTACAAAGCATTTATACGACACAATTGGAATCCGTATTGTACTTTAAACTACGGATCGCGCAATCGTTATTCTACGGTTTTATTTTTTCTTCGACCAAGTAGCGTCTATTTACGGCCCACGATATCATCACGAATTACGTATACGAAAAAGGACGACCGCGTGGAGTCTGACGGAATATACAACTGGGACGCGCGGGCAACCTCTCGTAGTTACGTTTGATGAGACTTTTAGAAATCGCCGCATTTATAGTCATTGAGAAATAGCTATTTCGAAAAATTACATTTCTAAGCAGTACCGAGAAGACGATAATTATGATGTTTTGTTACTGTAAAATAACAGCTACACGTGCGCCGATTGAGAAAACACGTTTTCTGGTCGAAAAGTTGTACTTCAAACGAAACGAAAAAACTAACGTCATCATAAACGCTCGCTGCGCTCAAAATCGAATTACCCTTCAGTTAAGTACCTTCTATCGAATCCATCTGAATCCTGTCCGTTCAGTGGATCAGATATACAGTAAAACCTCTCAATAGCGGAATCGCTCGGGACCAACAGATTTTTCCGTTATAAAAAGTTTTCCGTCATAGAGAGAGGTGGGTGTTTCACATCATATATTATTTGAGCCGGGACATTTTCCGTTATAAAAGGGTTCCGTCTGATAAAGGGTCCGTTGTATAGAGGTTTTACCGTGTAGGCATTATGTATGATAAACAGTTCTAGCATAAAAATAAATTAGTTTTTTAATTTGTTGGCAAATACCCGGTCAAAAATGTTTGCTACCCCGAACCGAATGCGGCATAATTTCGTGCGACCGATTCGTTTTCTCGCTGTACGCTAATCTAATTAATTGAATTTTACCGCGGATATAACACAAGTATCAGATAACCTCTGGTTAAAGAAAAATCATTCATTTGACGGATAATGTATACATTTTTTATCAACGTTAAATCGACAATTTACCTGCACTAAATAGGAAATAATTTATGATGCCACAACAAATACTTAATAAACTACATTTCTTAATACTCTTTAGACGGTTTGTCATTATTCATTAATTATTGTATTTTACAAAGATAAACGACTGGTATAAATTATCGGGTGTTTTTTTTTTTTTTTCAACTTCGGAGTAAATAAATATAATATTATTGGTAATAATCAATATATTATCACAAGTAAATAAATGTTTTTTTTTTTTTTAATAAATAATTATAGGTATAAAATAACTTGCCGACTCTCTCGCCGTGCGATAAATATTCAATCGTTTGAATAATTTTGAAGTTTCCGTTTGATCGGAGGTTATTTTAATATTTTATTAATGTGCGAACAATATTTGTCGGCATTTTTTTTAAAAGTTTTAATCATCAGTTATCGATTCGCGATTCCAATCCACGCGCGTAGTTAAACACTCGTCGTTGTTCGTACAGACCTGATAATTTGATTTCTCTCGCGACTTCTCTCTGATTTATTAGCGGTAGGTATTGGATTAAAATGTGAATTTCGGCCGCGACACGAAGATACTACGAGTAGCAAAAAATTTAAATTAAAATAACTATTTATATATATATAAATATATTATATCGTTTGAAAAAAAAAACTATTTTATTCTAAATTTAATGTTTAACTTCCTAACAACTAAAAAACATTCGTCTACTGCACTCTGTAATGATTACAGTTTGTTTTACGTTGCTTATACGCGCTATTGCTGAGAGATTATGTTTACTTATCGGGTAAAACGAAGTGCGCACGTGCGTATTATGTTACGACCTCATATCGCATATATATAACACACACGATGGAGATGCGATTGCGGCATTTATCGGCTGGACCGGTTTCTCCCAAACCGTTAGCAACAGGTAAAAAAGGAATAGAGGACGTGTCCAATCGTCGTCGGGTCGTGTGTGGTATTCCTTTGTGCGGTCTTTGTTCCTAGTGCTCCTACACAGTGTGACTACGTATTTACAGGTGACGACGAGGGTGACACATATCCATTGACCTTTGTTTTTTCGATTCTCCAAAACTAACGTTTGTCATACGTTTTATAAATATTAATCGCTTATTCTATAGTTTTAAAATAATATTAGTAATAACTTTTATTTGTTCTAAAACCTACGACGAAAAAAAGCGAAAGATAAAATTAATAATTACACATCAACTATTGTTTATAATATTTTATTCGAGTGAAATCATATTTAACACATTTATTTTGATACATTTCAGGTGGACCTCGGCAAATTTTTCAAAAAAAAGAAGATAACCCTGCGTACAGTTTGGCATCTGCTTTTAACATATACTTTTTAATTTCGTGGACGGTCGATCGAATTTCCCGGAATGCATTTCGGAACGACCTGCTAACATTCGAGTAAGTACACGTATTTTATTTATATAAGTTTTTGAAATTTAATATCTTACAAGTATCGTTTAGCCGCCGCCTCGCTTTTAATGAAATTCGTTAGGGTGATTGCAGACGGTACAAACAAACACGTAAAACAACCCAAAGCTAGACAAAATTGCGAAGCTTCTGTTTGATCAATTTTAATTTTGAAAATAGATTTGTATTCGTCATTATATTGTATTCTAGGATTTAGCCATTGGGATTTTTGATATTGCATTTTTTTAATACGCAATTGAGTACAAAAAATATGAAAATCGATACATTTTTTAATTGTGGATAACTTAACAATAAATTTGAATATCAAAAATCGCGTTGGTTAAATCCTAGAAGACGGATAACTAAGAATTCAAATCTGTTTTCAAAATTGAAATCTATGCAACACAAGTCTCACAGTTTTGTCTAGATTTAAGTCGTTTTGCAAATTAATAAGCGCAATTAAATTTGTTAAAATTTCGGTGGTGACATTTGCTTGTGCGTGCGCGAAATACTAAGAATATAATTTTATCGTTCGCTACGTATATCGTATATTAGTCGCAAATAGAAATTCAAAATCATATCCAAGAAGTAATAAATACCCCAATACCCGTATAAAGTTTTGACTCGAGATTATTTGTTGAGCTATAATTTTAGATCTGCCAATTATAAATCGAGGTTTTCGACCGCGTAGTCATGAACGCGGACACGGTCGTTTCCAAGTAAAATTCTCATTCGCGAGCGGTCGTTATCGATAAAGCGTTAGAGAGGCCGCCCGCGCTCAAATCGTGATATTTCGTCTCGAAAATCCTGTCCAAGGATTGTCCTCGTAACTTTCGACGTGGTGACGACGATCGTGCGCACGCGTAGCCACATCGCAGGGACTACGCGTGTATATAGAAAGCGACCGCGACGTCGTCGTCCCATCGCGTATAAAAAAAGGCGCGTCGTATTTCAGTGGAAAAATAAAACGTCGGCGCGGTAAATTCGACAAAACGAAAAAACTGACCTCGCTCCGCCGCGCTATAATACGATTCGGTTTGCGAAAGCACTGACCACGGACAATGGCGACTCCGCGACGCGCGCTATAACTCGTGTCGCTGCGTAAATGATAAAAATAAAAAAAAAACAAACACATTGTGTTTGTATTTGCGCGTTTAGCGACGGAGCATGGACGGAGAGAGGCTCTAAACGCGCGCGCATTTACAATACCACCGCAATATGCGCCTCGCGTACAAGTAGTATATGCGCATTGTAACGCATTGTGCGTGCATCGACGCGATGTAAATGTATTATGCACACGTGCACGGTGCATAATGCATATTATAGGAAAAGTGCATCTCGTAATAATGGACGTGTCGTATACGTGCAGCAGAGCGTCGCGCGGTTTTCTTGTCCGCGCAGCCGGGAATGCGAGACTATGTATATAATATAATATTATATATTATGTATATAAGTACGTGTACCCGCACCATCGTGACCGGTTACGCGGTTAGAGGTTCGGATTTTCACGGGTTAAACGGTTCACCTACCCCGCGAGTGTGTGCGTGTACCTCGCGACCGCCGCACGTAACCGTTCACCTTCAATTCCCTGTGACCCTCGTTTCGCGGAGACGAAAACTGTACGAATTATGGGCAAATTCGCGGTCGAACGCGCGCGTGTTCCGTATGAATCGAACTCCGGCGATCCGACGGACGTGTAAAAAAAAAAAAAGCACTCGCACACATTAGTTCGTTTGTAAAAAAAAAAAACAAATGGTATTTCGTCATTTAAAGTTCGATGACTCCAGTACGACGCGTTTGAGGTAAACAATATCATAGTATTACGTGAATCGATATCGGGTATTTCATCTGACCGTTACGGCGAAAAATGTGTCGTAAACATGTGATTCGAAAGAAAATCGTTTATATCTCACAACGTTTCAGTTTTAACGAGCTAATAATATAAATCATACGTTTTATCGTTATTATTTATTTTTATTTTTTCCCATTACGGTGTGATTTTCTCCACGTCCTTTAAAAATATATCGTAAATAGTACTTACATCATCATTTCCGTCGACAATTTTTCATCGACCGACATCGGATTTCACGTGCAAGCAGTACTGTACCTACGTGAACAATATAATGTGATATTTATTTGTTTTTGAAGATGCAAAATTTACCGCTGGTATAGCCAGACACGTTAGGTTTTCGCTAGGAGCAATTATTATTTCAATCGCATCGTTGGAATCGATTTCCGTTTGAGTAATTTTTGTGGTTTTTTTTGCGACATTGGACTTAATAAAATGATAAAAATAAATAAAATATGTATCGCGCCGCCGAATCGGATCAAAAAGTTACGAAAAAACTATTTTGTTTTTATATAAAAAAAAAAAAGACAAAACTCCTATCGGTTATTTATTGTCAACCGTCATCACGTTTATCAACAAATATCGATTGATACGTATATTGCAACAGAGTGCTGTACTGTTTATCGCTATAACGTCACAAAATAATTCGCCATAGTCTAGTACAACGCGACGCTTACTACTCGGCTCGTCGTCGTCACAGACCATACGCAAATAATAACAATGATAAAAATAAATATTAATATTTTCATACGGTCGTCGTCGACCGTCGTTTGCCCGCGAGCATCAAAACGATATTATATCTAGGGCAGGGTGGGACGAAAAGATAAAATAAAAATTGAAATGAATTTCGGAAAAAACCCGACTAAATCCGCAGGAATTCGAGTCGTCTTTGTCTCCGCGTGTCGCCCGACGCGCCGGTACCGCCACCCGTACCCGGCCCGGTCGTCGCCGTACCTACTCTCGTTCCGCGTTCGCCGCGTGCAGTCAGTCGGTCGTCGGGTCCGGTCGCGCGCGTACGCCGTTTACGTTACATTCTCGTGCTCGTCGTCGCCATTCGATCGCGATTTTTCCGTCTTCGAAACGAACTTTTTATTTTTCCCGTTTTCGTTTCGTTTTACCCGTGTCCAGTCGTTTAGTTGCCCCCCGGTGCCGCAACACGCGAGAGGAACCCAGCCGCCGCAGTCGAGCCCAACACTCGTAAGGTAAGAGAACAATATTATTATTATTTATTATATTATTATCATATTTCGACGCGAAATCGGGTATCGGTTTTACCGCGCGCTAGGGGTGTGTTTTTTTGGTGTTTTTTTTTTTCGTTTTCTTTTTGTCCGCGAAACGTCGCGACGACGTATACGAGATTTCATTTCGATCGTTCCTTCTCGCACTGTCCGACGGATTGAAAACAGCCACCGCTGTTTGTAGTAATAAATTGTCGGTTTTCAATGGGGTTAGGTTAGGTTAGGTTACGAATATTTAACGACATTCGGCTTTTCGTTTTCCGATATACCGCGTTAAAATATTATAATCGTCTATTCGCTTGATCGTAGTAACGGTTTTGTTTTTTTTTTCCACGGAGTACTTAATCGCAGAGAGGTCCTAACCTAACTCGACCGAATCCCTCGGTTACCTGCGTCCCGATGATGGTTCTAACCCCGTATACCTGTTTCGACCGCGGTAAATCAGCGGGAGGCGCCGTCGTTCCCTCTGGTCCGCAGACGTCATGTTCAGCGGGGCAACCGGTTCGTTTTCATCGGACGGTCTGTATAGGTTTTCTTTATTCGGCTGTGATTTTTTTGTTCCCCTCCCCCTTCTACCCGTTTGAATAATCGTTTGTGTTGTACGCATCACTGACGACGATAGAGAATAACAGTGTTACAGCGCTAAAAACGAATTTTATTTATTATTATTGTAATATTATTGTTGTTGGTCGTCGTACGTACGTCTCAACGCAAACAATCGACGACGAGTGGAAAAATATTTATAGTTTTACGGGAACGAAAAAAAAAAAAAAAATATATATATATATAATAACGATTATAACATTCGTTTTGTTTCTGTCACATTTTTGGACAAAAGAATTTTATGAACTCGTCGTCTACCGTTACATTTGTTCGTTTCATTCCTTACAATTTTTCGACCGTATACATTATAATATATGCAGAGAATATCTAACTTGAACGGTATATCACTGACCGATCGATAAAGTTATTGTAAACCATTAATCAACGCGCACAAATCATTCGTCTATAATTTAAAGTTTTTTTTTTTTTTTTATCAAAAAAATCATTATTAGTAAATAATAAAATACGTTGTAAACAAAATAATGACCCTCTCCCGCCCTCCTTCGTCTGTCTACGTTACCGTGTTCACGGTACGTATATAATGTATGAATACACGTCCACGGATTATTATTATTATTCATACACCTAGTAATTATTATTCGAATAGTTTTCGACCAGCTACGTTTTTGTAATAATCCCCCCCTGCCCCCCACGTCGACTCGTTATTTCCACGCGTTATTACTTATTTTCGACCGAGA
This sequence comes from Drepanosiphum platanoidis, assembly GCA_948098885.1. Taxonomy (NCBI): domain Eukaryota; kingdom Metazoa; phylum Arthropoda; class Insecta; order Hemiptera; family Aphididae; genus Drepanosiphum; species Drepanosiphum platanoidis. The sequence goes on from OX402531.1 coordinate 14,076,281, forward strand.
TTGGGTCTGGACCAGACGAGTTTTCAGCCGGACGTGAAAGTCGCGTGGACAGTTAAAACACGTCGAAACGTATATTTTCCTCCTTCTTTCGACGACCATAATGCGTTAATATAATGTATAACGTACGCCGCTCGTGGTTGTAAAACGACCGTCGTCGTCGTGATCGTATTTATGACGTTCAATGCGCCGCGGACGAGCTTTTTAATATTATAATCCTAGCTCGGCCAAATGGATCGAATCGGACTCGCGGGTCACACTCGTCGAGCGTGTACGACACGTTGGACGGCGCCCAAATATCGTTTCGCGCCATGCCTAACCTAATCTATTATATACATACATATAAAACGGGAACAACACGCCGGAGTAAACGCGCCTTTTGATGTTCGAAATATCATATAATTTACGAGATTTATTGATCCGTTTGAAATTTATTACGTCTTACGCAATCACTTCGGCTAATTTCATTGTGTAATATTATAAACAGGTATATAAGTACAGGCTTGGATTGACGTACAGGCACGTGTCTAATAGACATTGTCTATAGGTCGCACTGCCTGCACTATAGGGTTAAGCAATGAAGGGAGGTGATTTTTCTCCTTTTTTCTAATAACGCGTAAAAAATCGTTCTAAAATCAAACAAATATTCAAAGGATTTATATAATACATATTATTATCTTTTCTAAAATTAATTTTATTGCCACGAGTATGATTTCTTATGAAATTTGTTACTGATATAAGTTTGAATGATTTGAATTATCTTGACGAACCATTAAAAGTTGTAAAAATAAACGTTTTTCCGAGTTTCAATGGGATATTAAAAATACGTGTCTAGGGCTATACTCGAGTTTAATATCTGGTCCTGTACGTATGCTACGTATGTACGTGTAGAATTAAATGTCGATATTGAACGACGATAAAATCGCATAATCTAATGAAGTTCTTTTGACTTCATCCAGACATGTACGTAACGAACCAATTATGATTTTATAGCATTATCACTAGTGGCGTCATTTCAAATTTTTGCCTAGATATTATAACTTATAAGCCGGGCCATGACATCGATATAGTGTTTTATTTTTATAGTACTGTAAAACTTGACTTTGTTATTGTGGAAAACGTATTTCAGACTATATCGATTATTCAAACGTAATTTAATTTAGCATGTCTCGTCAAATATATCGTTTAAAGGAATTTTTTTTTATTTTTTCAATGCATTTTTAAGTTTTAGAGTATTTCCCATAAAATTTCAACTTTTTCTATAAAATAATTTATTTCAAATAAAAACCATCACATTTTATATAGGTCAATAAGTATATCGTGGCCAGATTGTCGTCGTATCTTCAATAAATTAATAATACCTATAACCTTGACGATAACAATGTTTTAAATTTACCTTTTTTTTTTCATTTTCTTATCAGCCGGTCGCTTGCGTCGGACAAACGTATGTAATTTTTCTTTTATTGTTGTTCTGTTTATCGTTCGAATATATCGCGAAAATATTTTGTTTTTAATTCATTGCTATCCTAATCGTTACAATTCTACATTTGAAATTCCTCAATTAGAATCGTCAACTTCATATCGATTAACGAAATATAATTATTATCTACCTTCCTAATAGTTAATACCAATAATAATATAATATTTAAAAACAAAACGCTTAAATTTATTACATTTTTTTTTTACTTTAACTTACTTTGACTGTCGGTAAAAATAAATTTATAAACATTTTTTTAATGATATTTTATATGGTTTTCGAAGTCATTAAATCCCAGCCCTTACTTATATTATATGTTATATATAAATGACAAAATGAAAATATGAAATTATTATCGAAAGAAATAGTTGTATGCAAATTTACACCCTCGTAACTCACGAATGACGCCACTGATTGTTACCGTCGTCGTCGCTGGTTCCAATGCCATTTCGTAATAATAAACTAATAACGATTTCGTTTCGAACTCAAAACTACAAAACGATTTGTTTAATAACACGCCATAACGATTTATGTGTTATTTTCTCTTTGAAATGATTTGAAAATGCCAACTACACGCACTGTATTCACACACACACACACACATAATGTAATGTAAAGGTTAAAATATTTTATTGAGTAATTTTCTCCAACTCGTTAAGTGTTTTTAAATTTTTTATTTAATTGGTCGTTGGACAACAATTTCTTATAATACGTTCAGCGCGTTTGTCATTGTGCTTATTGTGTATATTTGAGGCCAGTTTAAAACAATAATAATCGAAAGTAACTTTATTATTATAGCCTTAGTAATTATTTATTTAAACATTTTTCCGCGTGCATGCCGTATGGTGTTATGACAAACATTTCGCACCCTCTCAACAAATATCGCGTGGTACTCGTGTGCGCGTTTTGACGACGGTAAATTTCGAATAATCGAAAAACGTAACTGTGAATTTTCTCCGAAATAATGTGGTAAAAATGTAACAAACTATGTAATATTACAGTTTAACACGGTCTATATATGCTCCATATGAAATAGTTCGCGTAAAAGTATATTTCAAGTGCGCCGTTAATAACCTCGAATTAGAGATTTGTTGATATTTTTGTTGTTATACTTTTTTTTTTAATGATACTAATTTGAAGACGTCCCTAAAAATATCATTTCTCGTCTATTTTACCGTTGCACATATATCATGTGAATGATAAGCACGTTATTATTACTCGTATACAGGTAGATATACAGGTATATACAGGTATACGTACGGTATATACGACACGAATTAAAAACTATATCAATTAAAATAAAACTGGCCGTATATTATAATTAATAACTAATTGAAAACGAAAATAACGTGTAGGAAAAAAAAATTGTTCGTCTTCCAATGACATACATAGCTTATGCGCTCGCGGTAAACATCTCTAGTACTTTATTTATAAACTCCGCGTAGTGAGCGCAATATCGTCGTAGTGCGTGCGGCGAAAAATAATAATTGTCAGCGAACGTCGTTTTTACTCGGTTATACTTCTGTGAATTAGCAGCCCGGCCGCGCGCGCTCGAAACAAAAACTTTTATAGTTTATAAATTGTTCATAATAATATGTGGTTCTCGCTAATATTACATCATCGTGTTAAAATTATAACAAATGCGACTTTCCGCGATAATACGAGCTGGCGCACTCGTGTATAAGTATTAAGTACGTAGTTGATATTATTACAATATATTTTTATCTCGTTAAAGTCTAAAAATCAAATGATTATTTTTTTGCTTTCATAGATTACGCGATAAAAAAATATTACTATATTTGGTGGACGAAAGCTTTACGTTTGGTTTTACGTGTGGTACGTTTGACGAAACATATAAAAAAAAAAAAAAAGAAGCAAACAATAATAAGCTATAACTGGCCTAAAAATGGAATTTTTAAAATGCTTTGTTCGAATCCGTTGTTCGCCGTGTTGTTTAAAAGATAGTACTCCGATGTCAGACGAGTTGGTATAATACCTATATACGTATACCGGTAAATATGTCATTATGTGAGTGCCTTTATTACGTTTAACGATCTCCGGTAAACATTTTATGACGTATATTGTTTCGAGTTTTATTGTGAACCGCGAAAAAATAGATTTTCCGTGACCGGAGACGATAAGAGACAATAGACCGTAGTTATTAAGTTTTTAATTGTCTTTAATTGGCGAGTAGTATCATGCGGTGCAGTATGAGATAATTGTACGCGTTATTTTTCTGCTGTTTACGCTTGGCGCTCGACACATTTGAGTATTTCTTTTGCGGTCCGCCGAACGCTAACGCGTGGACGTCATTTTAACATGACAATTATTGAAATCATTTTACGAATTAGCTTTAAAACCTTCTCAAAACAGTCGACTGATGAAAGGTATTTTCGAGTACTGACAGCGCTGCACTGTCGGATCGCTCGCTCACGACCGAGCGTGTGTGTTGTCGTAATGACAAATAACTGTAGTTTTCGCGTCGATTTCGGGCACACAATATGTCGTGCTTTCGACACGTGTATACAGGATGATGCTTTTGAGGCGAATCGGGCTAGGAAAATTACAGTTGGTATGGTTTCTGAGTTTCGTTTTTATCGGACACGTTTTTTATAATGATTCGTTTTTTGTACCCTAAGTATTTTCATCCCCGTGCTCTTATTAAAATGTCGGTTCACGTAAATCTAAAACAATAACATCAGACGGACGGTTTACGATTATTTAAATATCGAGGACGGGAAGAGTAGAGAAGGTTTACATATTATACTTTTCAGTTTAAATTATTCTTACGTTACTCGCAAGCTATATATATATTATCAATAAGTTAGGCTAGTACGTTGTTTTTGCAAGGATTAGGAAAAATTAAAATTTGAAATTTTAATGAATCTATGGGTTACTATTCTAATGTAGGAGTTTCGTGGAAACGTCCGAAACAAAAATCAAAAACTATTCTCAAATCAAAGATCCAAAATTGACAGTATCTCGTTTTTATACGCGTATATTTTGCAGGATAAAACGAATTTATCATTTATTCGCAATTTCGTTTTTATGAACTGCAGTTTACTACATCGTATAGAGTTTTCATAGAAATTCAAACGAACACGAAAAGTTTGAGAACCGCTGGTTATATAGGCAGCCGTTTATTCGAATACATCTGATTTCGTGTGATATATTATTGTAATAATTTGTAAACATAAACCACAAAAGCCAGGCTGTATATACGCTATTGTACGCGTTCCAGCAGGACGATGCGCATTTCTTTGTGTTGACACACGTGTGTGACACAGTGCATCCGCACGAAACTACTCGCATTGTACAATGACACCGTCGGGTGTTCCACGGGTAGAAATAACGCGGTCGGTCCGAGAGAAACCGCGTGGTTATACTGCTCGCGAGCGTTCAATTTTCCGTCTCGCGCGTAGGTACTCCCCGCGCGACACGAGGCATATCCCGAAAGGAAAATTTTTCTGATTGTTTTTTAATTTGTTATACGGACACCTTAAAGTTTTCTCCGTCGTGTTTCAATCGCCGTTTGCCATTCGGCAGATCCTCTACGTGCTCATACGTGCGTGTACGCCGCAGTATAGGCACGGTGTTGTATGTTTTATCGATTGCATATTTTTGTACGCCTATATAACGCACGTCGCATTATCGGACCGTTCCGATCTGCTTGCCGCGGAAAAATCGCGTTTTATTGCGTACACCCGCGCCCGGAACGCTGCGGTCATTCGGAAACGCGCGTATTATTATTACGTTTCGTGCGCGCATATTCGTGGCCCGCGAATCGGGTCGTTTACCCTTATTCATAGGCCTAAGGCTTTCGAGCGCGCGTGTTTTGTACAAAGTGATTTGTGCGTATAAACGATAGGGTGGGGGGAAGTCTCGGACATGCGACGACTTGGCAACCGACGACTACCTATATATAATATGTATAGGCCTATACGCGCCGGTCGTTATCGTATGGTGTGTATTATGTGTGTGTGTGTGTGTGTGTAATCAAGCGCTACTAATGTCATCGGGGGCAGGGAGAAAGTCGGAAACGGTTTTTGGGAAAATAAGAATAAAAAAATATTTTACGAGAAAGCTCATCGCATGAATATTTTAACCCTCCAAAGTCGGGGTGGTATAGGCCCGACCGACAGGTCTCGTACTCGCGCGCGAACAGTGGGGCAAGTGTACATGTATATATATTATATAAATAAGTGTATAGGCAGGTATATTTGTACAATATTATATACCTATATGGCGGCCACACGACAACAAATGAGGGACTCGCTGGAGGGTCGCTGGAACATTGATTTTTTACCCTTTCTTATGTGTGTTAGTTTCGCATCACAGGCATGTACACAGCGAGACGTGTAATACACAATACGTTAACGCGCGGCGTTTTATTTCCTACTCGACACAACCCTTTCGGCCAGGTGACACGTGTTGAAATTTCTCGACCGAGTCGAATGCTTATCACGCCCATAAACTACTGTTTGCGCGCGGTGCGGTAAAATAATTCCGTATTGTCGTAGCGTACGTGTATACGTATGTATTCTATTCTCCGGACGCACACTCGCATTTTGTCCCGCCGAACGCACGCCACAGTCGTTACCGAGCTCTCCGAATATCAGCTTATTATGTGTATTAAATACATTAGAAACGCAAAGTTTTGGTCTCGTATATAATATAATGTCAAACCAGGTGGCAGTCATACATATCGAACGTACGTACCGATTGTACCGACGTTAATCATTAACAAATTGACAACATCGACTGTGGTATGTGTTTAGTATAATGATGCATGATTAATACACTGTGATGTCATAGCCGTTTGTATAAATTAAACCCGTTTCACAAACATCACAACGCGATTAATATAAATGGATCGCCTCGAAAAATAGTTTCAATCCACACCGTAACTCGAAACGAAAGCAGTTTAAATGGTCTTTTGTTTCGTTCGGCCGTCGACGAAAGAACGTACCTGCGAACGAGCGGCGACGTCGTTTATTATTAGTATCGATGAAAACAAACACCTTAACGATTAAAAATACCCGCAGTAGTCTCGGTGCCGTTTCTCGCCGGCGGCGGCTGCGGCGACTCTCGATTCTCGAACGATAATAATGTGGTGCTGTGCGCCACAGTGACCTGCGGACGGGTCAAAAACACTGGGGCTCTCTGTTGATAAAAAAAAAATCGTAGACTCCCGTGCGCGTATCGTCTGTCACGCGCCAACACGTAATGTAGGTGAACGCGCCGTAGTCGTCTCGACCTTCGACGCGGCGGCGTCCAGAGATTATGTCCGCGAAGAAAAAGCGTGGAGAAAATTTCACTTTTTTACACGCCATAACTGCGGTGCACTGGTAAACAATATCACGGTGAAATGTCACGACGACGGAAATATAACGCGAGCGGACAGACGCACACGTGCCTTTATAATACGACGTCATGAATACTGCGTTTTCGACGAACGTATCGTATAGAGAAATTAGAATATACGTCGTGCCCACGCGCCCCCGACTGACGCATTCGTAACAGTCTCTCGTATCTCGGATAGTACGCGTTGTCGCGTGTCTTATCTTTCGTAATTATAATTCGGTAAACAGCAGAGCTGCAGGAATATTGTAATATTGTACATGTCGTTTGAACGTTATGAAATAATAAACTAAAGAAAAATCGATAAATTAGTAATGTTAAATTAGTTTCTTTTTCACGTTTCATATAAAGTAGACTTACTTGTTCGATGTAAAATCGAGCCGACGAAAATCCGCTTTCTCCCACGTCAAATTTTTCTAATATTTAGATTTTCGTCCAGATATTGAACGCATAACGTAAGAATTCGTTTCAATGCAAACGTGATCCGAGTACGCGACCGTGTCCCACAATACCAACCGTGGACCATGCGTTAACATTATCAACATTTTAGAATAACAGACACAAAACAATATGTTTCAAATCAAATAATGGGTAGTTGTGTGCCTCGTGTGTATAATATTATATAGTATCGATCCTTCCGATTTCGTAGTACGGACGATAGATTTTTAATTGCGCAAAATTGACAGACCGGATCGTTGGCGTGCGGATAATCGACGTTCTGCTATATACGCCTATTCAGAGTGTATATACATCGGCGGAGTAGTGCGGCAAACGGTTTCGCCAGGACATCTCCCGCAGGTGGCAGTCCCTCCCTCATCCGCTCGTATTATGCGTATAATATGTTGTTCGGTCGCGAATCATTTACCGTGCGCGTAATATCTCGTGTGTATGGCTATTGTATATTTAATGTATCGCGGGAACGCAGTGACCGTGCGTGCGAAATGAAAAAAGTTTTCGTCCCTCGTAAGATTATCACGACATACTAGGTGCTCGAATTTGTGGGGGGGGGAGCGAGGAGACCGAGTGCCCCGACTATAATTTTCCGGAAATTGTAACGTACGCCTACGATAAATTTTAAAAAACGGGACCCATTTGACGGTACGCGTTATCGTCGTTTTAAATTTCCAGTTTTTATTTTATCCGATCGCTATTATGAAAATATCAGTATTTCTTAAATTACATTTTCAACGCCGTCATGATTTACATTATTACTATTTAACACTTTTTATCATTGTTAATACGATATTTATCTAATTTTTTTTTAAATATAGATAATATGGTGTTTTGTCGTCTCTTTACAACACACAGAGTATACAAGTGCACGGCAAATTTCTCTTAGTGATCAAATATCTTTGTAATTCAATTCGGCTCTCCCTTTTTATTTCTCTTTTCTTTTAAAGTAAATCGCGCTTTTTTCCAAGTAAATATCCCTCCCCCCTCCATTTACTTTTATTTTTCGATTCGAGCACTGGATATACCGTATTATATATTGTTAGTCTAAGCGAATAGAAAGTCTAGCCGAGTGATATGCGTGTAGTAATGCGCAATTTATTAGCACTTGTTCGATATCGTGTGTCGGATATCATACGATATGTTGTTAGGCGTATGTAAGTAGTATATATATTATATAAATATATAATATCACGTGTTTCGGTTTCCTCGACAAAGCGCGCGAATCATGTGCAAACATACAAGTTTTCGAAATCCAGAGGAGCGGTCGACGTTGGTACATAATGATATTGTTTCGCGTATCGTATAATATGCAATTCTCGACTATTTACACTGTACCGATTTCCTACGTATTTATATATTATGGTACATTTATAGTATACACACGTGGGAAAATCGATATAAACGTGAAACCAAAAAAACAAATTCTAACCCACGTACTCCATTTTCGGTAATATTAATATAATTATCATGGTCCTAAACTGTATTATGAATAAATACTATTATGTAGAATACCTACGCTTCGCAGTATACGACGTATGTAAAGTCTATAGAACGTATAGAATATAATATATAAGAACGAATAGAAAACCTTCGTCGACTCGGTATTTTTGTACGATTTTAGGTCGCCAATTATAAAACATGAATGTATAAATTTGTTTCGAGGGGGTTATAACTGACGGTTTTAACCGTACGATGATATCGAGACAGAACATAAACTAAAAACTACCGACTGTTTCGCATTCTTATGAGAATTTAAAAACCTAATGAGTACGCGGGGTGGTTTGAAATCGGCCCATTCTTTCACCGCTCCTCAAAGCCGCCGCCCCGCACCCCAATGTATACGTCACGATCGCGGTGAAACCAGTGACGATACACGTTTTTTCTAACCCATTTATATTTAATTCAATAATATTTTATGTACCATCTCGTACTATAGATTCTAGACGTCTCACGGCTGCGCGCGCGCGCGTCATTTCTTTGTTCGGATTTTTCTACCTCTATAGTCTATACTATATTTGCGACATTTCTAATGCGTTGTGCGCCCGTTCACGGCACACGTGCACGCATTTCGACAATAACGTCGCCGCGCCAAACATAATACACATTTATACTATATTTGTCGTGTATACCTATTTATATACATATATGATTTAACATCGCACGGCGGTCGTTTCCTACTGTTTTCTTGTACACGCGCGCAACACAATCATGATAATAATGGTCCAAGGATATAATATCATTGTGCGACACAGTGTATTATGCCAACACCCAAGGCTGGGTGAGTTAATAAGTCCAGTCGATGGATATTTTCGACTCTAGGACGTGTATTATCGGAGTTTCTCGAACAATATTTTCTCGCGATCCGTACGTTACAGAGGTGAATAATAATTATTATAATATCGCGAGCAACGACATAGCCAGCGGGTAGTATAGGCCTGGTGTAGGCTCGGGTTTAGAGAGAGAGATATAAGTGGGAAATTCACGGACAACCAATTCGTTGCGGTCGACGAGTGTTTGTTTGTTTTGAAAATAATTACTTCATATAGTTTAGCATATTTTATTTCATTTTTAATATGCCTTTTACAACTACTATTTTACACTTAATTATTTATCGGTTTTGACTGTTTTGAGGGATGTTTTTTTTTTCTGGTGCGAATCGAAGATATATGATTTTTATTCTACTGTTAAAAATTACACCGCTCGAAGTAGAATATTATATATATATACGACATGCTATCTTGTATACTGTTAGGACATACATTTTGAAGAGCACACAGCAGAGATTGTTCAACTCGCCCCCTCCCCTATCTGCTGCCGAGCGCGTACCTATACGGCGACGGTCTGTCGCGTGAAATCGGTTTCCTCGTTCCGGACGACATTATTACGCCCAGATATATATATATATTATATATTATATATATGTATAGACTCCGCCGTGGGGTCCGTGGTCGCAGGATGTTTCGGGTGAACCGGATTCGTTCGTTTTTCAGCGTTTCATTGTTTCCTTCCCCTCGGCACAAAAACCACATCACAGTGCACGGTCTGCAAAACTATACACCGGAAAATAAAGAAAAACAAACATCCAACATGGGTCGTGACGCGTGCAATGTGTGTGTGTGTGTGTGTGTGTGTGTGTGTGTGTGTGTGTGTGTGTGTGTGTGTGACGTGTGTGTGTGTGTTAGTCTCCGCAAAAGATGGTTTACGCCTTTGTCAGTGCCGTTGGTAGTCGAGATTTTTCTTCGTGTAGTGGTTCAAAAAATGTATATAATAATTTATGTATCAAACATTTCATTACCGCATTCAAAATTAAATTAAAATTAAATTGCAAAATTATGTGCCAGGTCTCATTATGAAAGTATCTATACTTATGTACCAGAGTACACGAACATACTAGGTATTCGGAAAACTATCATTAGAAAGTCGTTACAACAGTATAATTACACATCGAGAAATGCATATTATTTACTATGGTAATTAATAATTTATTAGCGAAGGATACTCGTATATTGCAAAAGTATCGAACAATTTGTCCGCGTATAATTATTGCCGTTCGATTCTTTAAATGCGCCGTGGTACCAATTTTGCTATTCCCACATCAGCCGCCACTGTCGTCAAGTTATTATTATTACTATTCAAAATCATATAACTGTTCTTTTTTGTTAGTAAATTAATCGATTATAACGTCAGTATAGGTATATCGAATATCGATATTATAATTTCTACGAACATTCGTTTTTGGCTTATGACCACACGATATTTGATCTATTAATATATATCTTAAATGTTTTAACAACCGACTTTCCATTTTCGAGTAGAGACTTCTGCAGCACTCACGGCTTGCCCCCCCCCCTTCAGCTACGTCGGGGTAAACGTTAAATTTCTAACAATTGCACCTTTGTTGTCGCTTTAATTCGGTAATTCGTTACAATTGTACAACTCGTTTGTATCTATAATAAATTAATAAATGCATATTATGTATATATATAGGTTATATAGATTATAGGTATAGATTAATATCTTCGATCCTGTCGAGTCCTAAACCGAGGAAATGACTAGAGTCTTATGAAATAATATGTGTCACCACTACGCTGCGTATATAAAACCTCATATCTAATTTGTATTATTCTTCTTCTTATTATTATTATTATTATACATACCAGTGCGGGTCACGCGAACGTTTTAACTCTCTTTCGGACGATTTTCCCACCGACGACAGTGCCCGGGCTCCCCCACCGACACTCTCGTAAACTCGTTTTACCGTATACGACATTCCCTATCGCGGTGTCTTCGTGTCTTCACAATATATGTTTCTGTAACCTAACCGAAGAAAATCGGTAGGTGCTATCGTATATATTTGTATGGTATGCTTGTAGCAGCGAATATATATATATATATATATTGCGTTGTGTATAGAGAGGTCCTGTTTTTCGGTCAAATCTCCGACAGTAACTGAAAAACATAACAAATAACGCACTGGTATTTTTTCAGAACGTCCTTCAAAAACTAGTCTCCGATCTCCACGTCCCGTAATACCTCAGAGATGGAATTTTTACGGGTACCTATTGCTATAATATCGTATTTTATGCAAATTTTTCGTTTACCACGCATTTGTCGGGGGGGAAAAACCGTTCGTCTACAACGATAATCATTAATTGCTACGTGAATTTTCTCATTATTTTCTATCAGAGTCTCGACGCGCGTCGAAGTGTACCCTGTACGTGCAAGTACGTCTATCATCTATCGATTGTATTTTCGAAAACCTGCCGAGCGACCTAACACGAGTATGTATATATATTTATGATATATACTGTGGTCCGTACGTTTACAAATGTTTCGTCCGGGGGGCCGCTCGGTATTATATTTTAATGTCGCGTTAATAAATTTAGGTGTGGTGGTAGTGTGTCAGCTGTGTACCCGTCAGTGTCGTCGTACGATATTATACGATGAACCCCACGCATCGTCGCACGGTCTCTCTCTCTCTATATATATGTTAAATGCGCTCACACGTTTTAGTCAGATCCACATCGTTAATTTTTCGAATATCACTCTCTAATATTATTCGTATCAGTGCTAGGTATATATTGTATCAACACTGCAACGGTATGAAATGCCACCGACCTTTAGCAATCGTTTAATTTTTCCGTTGTTCTTCGACCGAAAAATATGCGCGTTTATACATTATTATATTATTATAATTAATTAAATGCTACGATTTCACGACCTTTTTTTTTTTTTTTGTTCGTTTTTAATTTCTGCGAGTATATTTATATGCTTGTATAATTTGTGCGTCGCAAAAAAAAATAATAAAAATAGTCGTTTTCTATTAACGGCGCCGCAACGGTGCAAGAGTGTCGATGGACGGGTCGGTCGGATCGTCGAGTAATTAGGCGTATAAAGGGCACATCCTTGCGCGTAGATTTTGCTTCGTTTCGAACGACTACCTATGCGATAATATTATATTACATCAAAAGGTTCGCCAAAACGCACGTCCTGTGTATTTATAAATGTATAGGAATGCGAAATCCAAACGCGTATTAAAATACGAAACGTTATTCATTTGCAGTTTCGATCCGTTTTTATTACATTATAACGAAAGAACGATAATAATGTTTATTTCACTGCGGTGTTTTCACTAATAGTATAACCGTCGCACTACGTCTGCAGCATCGTGAATCGATCGAATTATATTCTCAAAGGGTTTAATTCGTTATAATAACAATACGTCGCGCGCGAGATACGAACATAATAATAATATTAGACTTCCTGTTTATATCGACGATTTTTTTCCACGCTTTTGTCGAATAAACCTTGTCGGATTCAAAAAAACCTGCAATAGCTCGAGCACACAGCTGCGACGGCTCATAGGTGTATATACCTATAAATAAGTTATACAATTTTTAACCTTAAATACATACGCTCCATGTCGTACGAAATCGTGTACGATATTTACTCGCGTATAGTATAGCGTCACGTGTAGTATGCTACATATGCGCTTACGTATTCATTAAAATGCGATAATCAGCGATCAAAATGAGGTAGCATACGAGCGGATACCAGCTCGCTTTTTTTCTTTAATAACAATTGTTTATACTTTTGTTTTGTTTAAAACACTTCATTCTTTTAAGATTTAGAAAAATATTCAAAACTGATTTATTTTTCTCGTCGTAAAACGACGTGGAATAGTTTTTTGGTTTATCGTTTTTGTATGAAAAACGTTATGAAATTGGTAAAGATAAAAAAAAAAAAAGTAAATAAAATGCGTACGATTTTTGTGTTTAAATTATTTAATTGATATTACATAATTATGAAATCGGAGTTAATCATCCCCTTTGACAATACGCGGTGTCACCGCCGAGACCACGCCCGCCGGCCGCCAACCAATAACAGCTGAGCTGCGCGGGCAGCCGGGTCTCCGGATATTGCGTAATTTAGTATCGAGGAGGCCGCGCTCGTACACGGCTCCCGAGACATTCAGTCTAGTGCCGGCCGTCGTCCGAGAACTTTACGCTCGCGTGTACGTTTTATTTTTTTCATTTCCGTTGTGCGATTTATACAATTCGATTAACTTACTTAGTCAGTTATATTATTATTATACCGAGAACAATTCGCATTTGATTCGAAACTTTCGTCTGTTTTTCCGATCGCGCCGCTCGAAAACCGAATTTCCGCGCTGCTGCAGAAGACAAATCGTTTGGTGAGTACATTACGTTATTGTCTAGCATAATATAATATATATACGTATAATGCGCCCGTTCCACGTTAAATAGAATAAACACTCGTGCGTCCCATATAGTCCGTATTTCAATTGCCCGTGTAAAATAAACCGATAATATATTATTACAAAAACACGCCGACCGCTCGAATCCTCGGGCGGTCTGCGTCGACAGTAGACTTTTTATAACGATATTTGGTCATGACTGATAAAGAAAAAAAACTATGACTAGTCGAGTTTTATTATAATATATTAATAAATAATATAAAACAAAATAAATAATTGTCTTTAGTGGTTAATACTCGTATAATAAGTGCGTTTTTTACTTTAATACAAGACCTTTTCATATTTTTATTTTTATTTTATTTTTCGTTCATAAAATAATTTGTTTTGATCAGTCGGAATTCGATTAGTATTATACGATGTAAGATATATTTAGACATAGATTATCCGTAGATACTTTTATGAAAACGTTAAGTATGGGAGTCACTATTTTTTATTTTTTTTTTTCCACTTCGACCACTGGCGGTGTATTTTATAGTATATTAACAGCACGATATTGTGTTATATCATATTTTATTAGCGTTAGAAATGCCCGTTACACGGTCGCTAGTTATATCCGCTCGATAGCACACTGCATAATAGATACGACCGTTGATGTATCGAAACGCTTGGACGGTACGACTTCGCGCGATGCGAACGGGTAGATACGATCGTTCGTCGAAAGTTTGGGTCGTCTAAACTATAATTTAAATACATTTAAATACTCTGCCCGATATTTAATGCAGCCGCTTAACCGCGTGAGGTCGAATATTAACCGACGGTTTGTGAGACGCGTTGTGTCGTCTCGCCGTTATAAATATTTCATACGATATAAAAATAATATCATCGATAATATCGTCTTGTGACGGCGGAAAAAGAATAAAAAATTGCCACTTACCTATATAGCTTATAATCCTTCATCGGATATTCGCCGCGACCCCGAAACTACGCCCAGTGAGCGGTCTCTCGTCGTACACATAATAATATTATATTTTTTCGGTCTTTCTCTTGACGCGCTTTTTTTCCGCGTAGTCGCGCGATTTCCGTCTCGTCGTCTTCATTACATTGCGATTATGTTATTATTTCCTACTCGTGGTTTTTTTTTTTCTTCTTTTTCTTTCCGATTTCTCTATATCGATCGCCGTATGATATCGCGTTCGTGTTTCGTTTTTCGAGGTCGACGTCGCTGTATATTATACACAACACATTGTTACGTGTTTATAATCGTTTTCGAAATGTCAATGTCTACGCAGACAATCGTTCGATAATAATTAATTGTATATTTCTGAAGTATTAGTACGCACCGTCGGCGATTAATTAATCTAGGCACTCTCGGACGGCCGATAAGACTATTATTATTATTTTCTATATTGTTGTTTAGTACAAATCGTTTTTCGACTTTTCTTTTTCGTATATTCTACCTAAACGCTGAAACGCGCATAGTTTTAAAACGAAAACCATTATCTTCAATAATTACCTATTAAAATACGTATTATTACCGTATACGCGTATAACAAAGTCTCGTCGAAATATAAAAAAACGTTATCGAGTTAATATTATTATGTACTCGCTAGGTCGATGAAATCAATTACAAAGCTATTTATTTCGTGTGGTCTTTAAAAACAACACGGGTTTTAAACCTTTTTTTGTCTTTTACAAATACACGTGATGGTAAAAAATTAAACGTGCCAATTAAATTTCTGTAAACATTATGTTTTCGAGTTTAAAAACTGAAAAAATATCGTTTTTTTTTTTTTTATATCTAATTAAATTAATAATTTCGACTCTTATCATCTGTATACGCGTAGTAACTCATTAATTTGAATTCGATAGGACAATATTAATTCTAAAAAAGTATGCTTTTTATTATCAATCGTTTTGTTGCGCTGCACGAATTCGGTCAAAGTAGGTACAGTTGTTTCGATTTAGATAAGTTGTGTGTGTTTGAGTGAGTTTGAAATATATTTTTTTAGGGTTTGATCTCGACAATTAACTTTTAGCGTTATTTATCTAATTATTTGATTATTTGATTAAACACTTCAAAAGTACAGTAATGTGTTTATGATATAATAAAGTTTAAATCAGAATTGAAATTCCCACTATCTTTATTGCTGCAGAATTGATAATTTTTACTTTTTTACATGATGGGTTTAAGTTGAGCCATTTATATGAATTACAATTATTAGTGTTCAATGTATTTACTATTATCAAAGCCGGGCATAAACGAGTTACTTTTTTTCATAATAACTCTCGAATAATTTGTTTTCCATAGTCACTATACTTAATTGGTTAACTTAATTGTCACGTTAACTTTTTTCCTTAAACATCGATTTGTAACTTATCTTTATTAAAAAGACACAGAATATTATGAGTAGGAAGGTTATGTTCGATTATTATAAATTAAAAAAATAATATAATGCCTGAAAACATCATCTGGTTCAGAATCTAAAATTAAAATATTATGTTCATAACCACTATCTATCACTTCGGACTGGGTTATGGGTTAAAAAAAATTCTACTAATAATTCTATCAGAATTTTTTTTTATGGTTTTATTCAATACGATTAATTATAATTTCTAATAATATAACATGTCTGTGAATAATATCATTAAACACAAAAGCCTAAAAAAACACTATCGCGATTTGTTTCTTTTTTTATTATAGTTCGAGTCATCAGTAATGATTTTGGAAATCGATTGCTTAAAAAAACTCGATTAAGTCATAACTTAAAAAGCCAAATAAAAATTATTGTTTGTAAAAAAAATAAAAAAATATATAAAACCCCATCGTGTCGCTATTCCCGTGAATTGAATATTTAGGTTGTCGCGATGGTGAGTAGGTTGAGAAGTACAGAATTGATACGATAAATTACAATATTATTTATTGAAACGCATACAATATGAGTATTTAGTAGGTTATCTTATTACGCGTAATGCTGTCTCCACCTCTGATATTTCTGTCTATGGTATCGCTACAGGATTTTCCGCAGTGTTGGACTTGTTTGTATATTATAATATTATAAACGAGTCGAAAAACGACGAAGGCGCGATGAGTCACGTCGCCGGTGTGGATTTACCCGGTCGAGAGTTTGTTTTTTTATCATTGTCTCTTATCGCGAGTATCAGTAAAAACACGCGCGTACACGGCGGCGGCGCGAGCGAAAGCGAGAGAATTGCGGTCGACCTCTGAATCACGATTTGGCGGTGGTATTCGATTAGTGGAAATCTTTATTTTTTACAATTCGTACATTATGCTTTACTTTACACCTTGAGCGTTATGAATGATATTCAATAATTATATCGCCCGTGACTCAACTTTACACTCGATCGCGCGTATATTACTTATATTATTATTCATCCGTGTGACGCGTATTTTATAATAATACTTATGGTTAGACAATCTCGTATGTCATGAAATAAACCCGATATTGCGCGGTAGTCGATTCGCAAACGTCACTATAATCGCGTGCGATATTCATGGATCGTCGGCGGTCCTAAATCGTACGTGAATTACAAAAATTTGAGAAATAAAAAAACCCTCCCGTCGACGGTAATGAGCCGCGTAGGATTATATTGCTAAAATTATTATTTTTTTTTTAACGAAAATTATTATCGTTCGCCACGAGAACACGCCTACGCGATAACTGACGTCTCTAGGAGGAGTTAACAAAATTACGTCGCAGTAATTAGAAATAACGTGGAAATCGTATGCGTCGAACGCATTAATAAATTACGAATAGGTTCGGCCGTTAGTGTACTGCAGACGGCGTTCGAGACGTTACTAAAACTCATACTAACAGGACATATTTGGTATGTATTACCCGTTGGGACGCGAGAGTCTCTGCGCGTTTATAAATCGTTTTTATAAATTAGAATATTATTTTTATAATAACCACTGTCGATTTCGCGAGATTTACAGCACATTTATATGCAAATGGCGTGCAGTTGCGCTGTCGACGCACTGTTTATCGGCTGCGATGATAATTATTGTAATACTACTAGACCTCGTACGTACACTAGAATCGAACGTATCTCGCGGAAAATATATAATTAATTCGTACATAGTTAATTTTTCCCCGCGTCGTACGTGCCTTACATTTTATTTGCGCGTAATTTTATTGTTATTCTGTCGACTGTTTTATCGCGTAAAATATCTCGTATACCGATATCGCGACTGATAAATAATAATTTTTTAGCATAGCGACATTTGATCTCCGTCGAGGAAAACCCTGCAGTTCTTAAAACCTATTTAGCGAACTTAAATAAACTGTGATTATAATATTTCAAAACGACATTTAAATTTAAAATAATCATCGCACCTCTGTTGGTGAAACGATTATCGAACATCGCATCGATTAAAACTCTAAAAACTTTATCGATACCGAATCGAAATGTTTTGTCTACGTTTAAATCCCTCAAACACAAGTCCGTGACGGTTTTGTCGTGACTTATGTTTTACGTAGATCGAAATCCCTGGCAATTATTGAGTCGAAAAGATTTAGGTCTGGTTTGACTTACAACTGATGAGTGAAATCAGTCTTACTATTTTGTAACTTGAAAATTAACTTTTACTAAAACTTTAATTGTTGACAACGCCGTTTCGACGTTAGAAACGTCTAAACGAACCGCCGCTCAAAGTTGATAAACCCATTTCATTTCGTCGTTTCGTTGAACAAAATTACAATATTAGCCGTTGATAAATTTCCATTGTTTTAATTAATTCCAAATTCTCTTTCGCTATTATTATCCCACCAGTTCACGCCCACGATATTATACGAAAATCATTTGGTTTTCGTACGTGTATGAAATAATTATTGCTAATAACCACGTAATATAATGCTATAAAATTAAAAACTTGCAGTGAATAAGTATTTATCATTAGATGAACAATTTTAACCGTTGTGCTTTGAGACAAAGTGTTTTTGGTATAAAATCACATAGGCGACGACGGACGTATTTTTCAACGTATCAACAGGTCCCCCTTCCGTTTTGTTGTCGTGTAAAGTGCCCTCCGAAAGAAAAAAATCATCCCCTACATAAACACCATCTGCGTACAGTACGTCGGTATTGTGTATGGCCTCGCAACAGGTACTTACGCGAGCGATCTGCGAATTAGATCACGGCGTGCTGCGATTAAAATTCTAATAATAATAACAACGTAATTGTCTGGACGAAGGGAGAGTTTTATTTTTCAAAGGGTCCGCGCGAAGGCATTCCGATAAAAGGGTGGCTAAAGGCACGCGCGCGTTGCAGTGTTATATAATATATACATACATATATCGAATAAAATATTTAAATAATCCCCTTTAATTATTATAATTATTTAGAAAATGTGTGAAAGAGAATATTATAAATTATACTGCCGAGTAACGACTATTTACGTATATTTTTTTCACTGTTTATATTATAATAATAATCGACGTTGACGAATATTCGTCGCCGCGACGCTCACATTGTAAATACGAAACTGGATAAAAACCGATCTCAATATTGATATAGTATACCGCCGCCGCGGCGGGAACGCGTGACGATATTATTTTATCAAACAATAAACGATTTGGGGCACGTTTTTTCGACAACCGTACAGGATATATAAAAATACTATTTCGTTATTGTACTAGCTAATGATATGTACTTGTGACGAGTCAACAATGATTTCGAATTCTTTAATATTTTATGCCTGCGGCACTCGACCGGTCGTCGATTATCTCACAAGTATAGGTACGCAGTAGATTATTAGTGACTAGTGGATTTAAATACGAATTTATATTTTTCGTAGGAGTTCTAAAACAAAGTTTTTCAGACACAGTGTTTTGTCTTAGTTTTTGAAAGATCTTATTTGAATTTTGTTTTGATTTTAAAGGCATATCTCTTCGTTTTTTTAAGTATATCATTTTTTAGTGAATTAAAATCCGCGCTATATAGTCTTATCGTTATGTTATCTGAATAATAATCGCCGCAGGACTACTCTGACGAAATACTAATAGATGCCTTTCCGACGATTTTGATTTGTTTTATTACAATAACAAAAAAAGACTGCATTTGTGTCAATGACAAACGCGTTATTACGATAAAATAACACAATATAATATAATACGAATAAACAAACATTTTGTCGTGAAATAATTCTGATTCGAAAATAACTCGATAATAATAATAATCAATATCTTTAAATAATACCGTGCATCAATAATCAATAATCTAATCGTTCTAATCAATAAAAGACAATTATTTTTGACCCACGCGATCTACTCCATGGACAATCTGCATTAAATTATCATTATTATTATTATTATATTACTATATTATCTGCTCGTCGCATAAAACATGGTCAGTCATAGTTAAATTGCCTTCTAAACAATAATTTCACCAACTCTCGATGACGGATAAAATAGCTATTAAATGCATATTGTTGTTAAACCATTTACGAGATATGGCCAGCAAATTGATACTTTGATAATCGAGAAAACAATTTGTTGTTTATTCTATTCCTAAATTTGTTTAAAATTTATCTATAATTATTAGAACGAACCTATTTAAAACTAAATTTGTTTGTCCGGCGGTCATTGTGAGAGACTAAAAACGATTTTTATCTAGGCACTTATTATTATTAGTGTAATAATCCTATCGGTTTATTGTTATTGTCTTGCATCACACGCGCGAGTACGGTTGGTATTATTATTCAGAACAATATAATATCTGTTGCGATATTATGTCTGTCAGACGCGTTTTTTAATGTTTTGATTTTTTAATATTTCTACGACTTTATTTCGATCACGTGATTTTCCACTTGTTTACGACTTTCTTAAAAGCGAACCATTTAGAAATTCATCTGAAAAAAAAAAACCGATAACGCGACTCGCTGTAATTTATGCAATAGGTCATGCAATACCGTCAACCACGTAGTCGCATTGTCACAACGAGTGAGATACGGAAAGTATTTTTACTATAGGTCCGTCCTTAAGCGTTAGACTGAGACACGAGACTGATTCTGTTTTGCTCACATTAACAACAATTATGCGTGTATTGTGTATGTCATTTGTCCGTATGAGATCGAATATCGAATTTAAACGTGTTAAATAAAAACTAACTAATTAAACTCATTTCATTTAATAACAATTTCTTTTGTCATCGAAACACAGAGACTGACGAGAATAATATACTGCCAACGAAAACGAGAGACAATAACGCGATATAACAATAATGGTTTTAGAGTAGGACATCGATTACCCGCACTAATTGAGACTGAGTAGTCACGGATAATCGAAAAAATGATTAAAAATATTGTATAAAAAAAAAAACGTTTATATAATAAGAATTAATTTAACCAGGATAATCAAATAATAACGAGGACAAACGTTAAAGACAAAACACGTTTATTTAAAATTAAAACAATTTTATCTAGAACTTTTTAACACTAACGATGATTGAAAATTATAATTTAAAAGTGCGAACAATTGATGATCTGTGGGTAATCTAATATCCTTATATTTCAATGGTTTTGAAATTTGCGCGATTAAGTGGTGTTGAAAACAAAAAATAAAATATGCAGTACGTTTAGCGCAGTTTAGCGCAATATTTATGTTATTAAATTAAAACGATCCGTTTTGTTTTCACGACAAATAATAATTATGTTGAATCGTTTGCGCATAATAAATTTACATCACGCGGTTTTCGGCAATTTCCACGTTTCTACAGTAATGATAGTTGACATAAAAATGTTGTCGTCGGCACGGAAACGCGTTTTAAGAATTCGTGCGATTTATACCATCGTTTCTAGTCACGTCGGTGATCGTTGTCTTTATAAACATCGCGCATGTGATATCAAACGTTACCTGTTCGGTACGACCTGTATGCCTCGTGAAAACAACAGAGTTGAAAAGTTTTCGGCGATACAACGCTTATTTGTGACGTTCTATCGTATACGTAGTGTATCACGAGTAATTTTCTTTTTTTTCTTCAGGAATATTGTGTTTTTATCTGTGTTATTGACCCGCCCAGACGGACTATAAACTAATAACAATAATAATTACCATCGGAGTTTTTTTTTTCGCGCGACGTATTTATACGTACATAACGACAATGACGATTCGACGACGACAGTTTACCGATTTAACCTTACCGTATCGAAATCGACGAAATACAATCGCGTAATTTCACAGTCGATTTTTCTCAATTTAAAGTAATAGACTTTTTACGCGAATTCACGTGATCGTCGATCAGTCATTTTTTCAGTGATAATTCTTTTAACAATAATGATTTAGTACACACGCGCGTGCGCGCTTTTATTTCAAGCGTAAAAATCACACATCGAGACGTTTAACGTCGTGTATGAGTTTCAATTTTAATCTCAAACAGTCTAAGTCTACGACAAATACGAATAAATAACCGTCGTCTATTTGTTTTCTTATCATCGTCGAATTCTTTATCGTTTCGTTGTTTACGTTGCGAGCAACAGTGTTATAGATTTTTATATGTTACGGTTTTTACTGACTTATAAAACGCGCGATATTGTTTTTATTATTCTTTCGAGACGTACGTATTTGTTTGGCTCCGACCGTTCGTATAAATCTTTCTTAATATACACATATTATAACCGATGGTCCACAATAGAATAACGCAGTGCGAACATAAAATTATAATAAAATATGTATTCGTTCTCGATATCAAATGTTACTCGTAACTGGACTAGTTATATTTCATTTGAATTGACTTTTAACTTGACTCATAGTAGTACCAATAACAAACGGGCAACATATAACTCGTTATAATTATAATATGTTTAAATTACAATTCGATGAAGAAATCGTTCTCGCATATTATTTCTCATATTTTCGTTTTATACTATATAAGTATTGTATTAGAATTTAAATAATAATAATAATATTCATTTATTTCCAACTAAGATATGACAAAAAAAAATTTGTCGCTATATATTTACATAAGTTGGTCACTTCCAAGCCTCTTAGCTTTGTGTGGAAGAGAGATTTCGATATAGTTTATAAAGGAAAATTAGGGCAACTCGTAACTCATCTCAGTTACTATTAATTAAGATAATTAACTGTAACTATTGACTGCTATACTAAAACCTAGTGACTTTCCCAGCTTTGAAAAAAAAAACAAGGAAACGCTTTTAATACGTGTATAGTTAATATAATATTTATATAACGTATGAACGACACACTTTTACGTCGGTAGATAATATATACTCGTTGTTTTTCGATGTTACGGTAATTGGGGGGCTGTATAATTTTCTCCACTCGTATAAAAAGTAATAATATCGTCCGAAAGTGATTTTCAATGTAATTTTTCGTTTTAACCGATAAAATGCGGTCGATCGACGATCGAGTGTTGAGACAGCGTGTCTCAAAGTCATCGACACGGCCGCCGCGACTCTGTTGCGCTCATATACGTCTTATCGCGTCGATATAATACACGAGGCACTTACCTACTCCTCTCGATGGAAGTGCGTAATTTATCGATATAAAAAAGGTACTTAACAATATCGCCGCGCACACATTGTTCACGAAAAAAAAAAAAAAAAAAAAAAAAAAACGTTTCCCCCCGGACGCGGTCGTGTAATAAATAATGATAATAACGACGATTATATACCTAATATACGTTTTCTCGTTTTAAGCGAATCCACTACACTCGTATTACATCGATCCGACGTGTGTGAGTACCGAAATAGCCGCTCGTCTCGATCCTTCTGCCCGGAAAAATATCCCGACCGGGCCCGCCGTGAATAGACGAACCGATATAATATATTATTATTATAATATAAACGCGCGCGCGTGATGGTAAACCTCTCGATAGACCTAACCGCAAGGGTCGCGCACAGTGTAATACTCGTATATAATATCGTCGGTCGCTACTTGTGTTATGAAGACGTCTTTGAAGTCGCGTAGGAATTTCACGGAATCGTCATAAATAAATATATATTTACTCGTATGTGAGTAGAGCGCTAGAGAATTAATATTTTCCAGATCCCGGGGCCTAATTTTTTAACCTCGATACGAAATAATAGAAAAGGTGAGATTAAAAACGCGTTTTTCTCGCTCTTGCCAACGTAACATTATCATCAATTTTATTGTCTTAAGATATTTCGTAAAATATCATTTTCTGACGTATTATCAATATCTGCACTAGTATAGTCTTCCAAGGTGTAGTTGTGCTGGTTCTGAATTCGTTTTTATCTCTCCCGAGTTTTGAAAACGTTCTCTCGGCGCGGCGCTCGTACTCGGTATTATAGTCGAACAAATCTTTAGAGCATACGTATATACGTTGGGGAATACGACTATTGACGAATTTTCCTAGGTAATTATTACAATATTATAAATGCACGGTGCAAAGTTTAAAAAAAAATTCAAGTCTCGTGGGCCACGATCCCTTTTCCCCTCCTTAATCCAGGTTTGACCGATTATATATGAATTTCAAATCTCATTGTTGCTCGGATAATATCTTATTGGTTTTAATTGTTGATTACTTAATTGGAAAAAAAAATATGGACAGCAGAAAAAAAATAAATAGCGTTCGCCCAAATTAATTGTCCTCATAATACACACTCGTATGTGTCGTTCCGGTGGATTCGTCATCGTCGCATTGTAGTAGATGTAGCACTGCTTAAAAATAAATTGAGATCAACAAATTTCGAGAGGTTATGCCCGTGCAGTGCTGCGATGACGTTTGCAGCGCTTTCCTCGTCTTAATATATAAGTACACATAACATATTATTATCATGATGGCGCGCAACCGCGACGTCTTCATTTGTATTAATCAATTGCCGCGACCCGGGTTAGTTAATACTTTTGTCGTCGTGCTCTCTACATCAAAGGCACCTACGCGCAAAAAACTACGCTCAACAAACGTTTATACCAACATATTAATATTAACATTCGTCGATGACCTCACAACGTATTACAATCAAAGATTTCTGTGCGCTCGAAAATCGCGTTTAATCGACCGTTTCCGGCGGCGTCGCGTCGCGCCGTCGATTACGCGCAAATATCCCGCGGTTTGGATTTTTCGTTCGGATACGTCATTTTTACGCGTTTCGATTGCTATTTTTTCGATCCGCTTTTGCGCGCACCACGTGCACGTGTGCCGGCTTTTGTTTTCTCGTCTCGTTTCGTCGTAATACTGAATAGCTTTATTAATTTCATCCGTCGTCGTAGCAATCGTAGCGACGCGACAATGATGGATCGATTCGAAAAATATAATATTTCCTGCTGCTACGTCGCGACGTATATAAAACGTACCTGCCGTACCTTTCGACAGTATAGAGCCCGCGATATCTTTGTACTATTCTGCTTAGGCGCGCCTACTTGGTGGAATAAAAACATAAAAAGCAATGTGCTGAAACCCCGATTTGCTTCGTCATACATAGCGTAACCACTCGTATTACGTATATAAGTGTTGTTGCGGCAGACCGATATATACGGACGGCTGACTTTTATGGCTTTCGATCGATTAACGATCTCTTTAAACGTCCTCTACGACGTCGATAAATTGTATGATGGACAAACCGCGAGTCCACGCTGCAACAATGACTGTAAACGAGCGCATATTATGGCGGCAACCAATCGAATAGTCATTTGTTTTTTTTTTTTTTCAAATTCGAAGACACAATATACCGTGCATGGACAGGTAACTGGATTACAGTTTTTATCTGGCCCGTCCCATTTTTTAAAATTTAACTCTCCAAAGTATCGTGAAAGAGAAAACGTTGGTTCCTATACTCGAGAAAACCACGTGCGGTGAACGAATGTTTTCGAAAAAGTTAAATATCGTTAAAAGTAAATCGAGAAGGCCGGAATCTTTGGTAATATACGTAGTTCTACTGTTTACGGGGCGGACACAATGGCTTCAAATATTTTTTTGTTAATGGTGTGTTTGATGTTTACCGTATACTTTTGTCTTTATAAAATTGTAATCGTTGATGAAATACGACTGTGAGACAAAATTTAAATAACAATGCTACGTAATACACACGAGTTACTCGTCTCGTCGAGAGAGGGGCTAAAAATTAAAGAAAGGGGTCTAATCACATTGCGCACTCTCCATGGGTGTACATTCGGCCTAAAACTCTGGAATGCTAAAATAATTATTTTCCCAAGGAGACCCTTGGGGGGCTTCACTTCCCTCCCACACTCCCCTAAACCTACCGAATATAAAATATTTTAATTTCAAAATAAGATTATAAATGACCACATTAAAAAAAATCGAGATAATAAGATTCGATTATCAATAAATAATCTTTTACTGCTCGATATATAACCAACACTATATCGTTGTAATTTCTTTGAAATAGTTACTCATCTCTTTTCTGTGTTTTTTTTTGCATAAAATTATTCGTCTAATAGTATTACCATATATGTCATATGTACATATATGTCGATCCATTACTAATGCAAATTGGGATAAATTCATTCTGATGAACGCAAAATATTCCTCTTCAAACAATGTTTTTAGCACAAAATTAATCGGGGGTGCTGATTTTTGACCCGAGGTTGCTGAGCACTCGACCCCTTCCCCCCCCCCCCCGTATGTGCGCCGAAGGCCCTCCGGAATTCAGGTCGCTCGCGGAGCAGTATTATTTCGTCCAAATCGTATCCCCAAGACTATAATAATACATATTTATTGTACACTCGCGACCGCGGCGGAAACAGTCACTTTTCTTCGGTTGATTGAGTCTAATGAAACGTCGGTGCACCGGGTGACGCGGCGGCGTGTGCCAGTGTACGGCGGTATAGTCATTCGCGCCCGCGCAAAATATTAATAAGTCGAGCATCGAACTGCACGACACTGCTGCCGCCGCACACGTACGTTTTTATTATTGTTATTACGACGACGAATAAGTACGCGCCGCGTACGATAACAAGACGCTCGCCGTTCCTATTTTTCGAGCTCTTAATCTTTTTGTTTACGTCGTGTTTTCTATTTCACGTGTATTATCACGTTGCGCGATGTGCTATCTCTATTACACGACGTGCATAATATATTATTTATATATAGCGGCGGGGTAGTGGAGGATATTACGATGTGATAATGCTACTTGAAATTGGCGAATCCTCGCGAGACGTCCCGTACAAAACATGTCGTCGTCGTATACGCGCCGTTCAAACGATCGCAATAATTGTTATTGTTCGCGATGACTAATAACGATTTGTTGTGTAACAGAGTGATGTGTGCTCTCAACCGCCCCGCCGCGGTCCGTGGACTTTCGGGGGGTCCGTAGACGGGGGTTTTCGGGTTTTGTCTTCTCACGTCGCCGAACCCCGACGTTCTGTTGAACGTAATACGTTCAGGGAGGGGTTTAGACCTTTTGAATGTAAAAATAGTATCGTTTAGTAAGGCTACAGTTGAATTCAAATTAATATTTTACGGACGTGATGTATATTTACCCCTAATTCGTTTCGAAAGCCGCGATTTGACGATGAGTTCTCCATTCCGTGTGTCGATCGTTTTACGTTACTTCTAATTTTTTTTTTTCTTTTTATTGCTCGGCAAACAATAATAAATCTTATCGATGAGGCACGTCCATTAACTACTATTTGGTACTAATTATGAACTAATTGGCACTAATGCCACCTACTTTATATGTTAAAAATATGCTCTGTGAACTGTAGATGAAAAAATATCCAACTATATAGTTATAGTATACCTACTCACATACGAGTCATAATAGTGTTGTTCGATCGCGCGGTTTGAACGATAATATAATAATAATATTGTCACGACGATTTGACGTTAATATCGGACCAAATTTCGTATAGGATATGAAGTTTTATTGTCAATATTACACCGCCGACCCGTCCTCCCGTAAATACCCGCAGTTATTGGAATAGTGCTCGCGCGTTTCACTATGATAATTATTACTGTTTTCGCTTCCTTCGGAAAATCACGCGTATAATATCAATAATCGTGTAATATCGGTCATTATTTAAATATGGAAATCGTATACGCGCATTTCATACCGTACGCGGTGCGCACGTTTTCGTCCGAATAAAATAATACCTTTTCGCAATATCACCAACGGTCGGATCTTATAACAACATAGAAATGTACACAATATTACGTTTGCGAATAAATCTCTTGTCGTGTTTCATATTACGACGAGTGTCGCAATAATAACCGCATTATATACCCATAGCCGCGTGTAATCCTTTTTTACCGATAGCAATAAATTATCCGTCGACGATTGCCTCGCGGTAGAACTCGCGTGCTTTTTCTCGATCGACGGATTCGATAGTATCGTTGTTTGATTGTTTTATTATTTTATTCTAAGTACGTCGTTTACGAAATTTCAATTATTTATTCGCGAATTCTGTACCTACGTAAACATTCCGTAACAAAGAAAACTCGTTGCCTTATTATTACTATGGACGTCGCCTTATTCGCGAATCCGCGACCTTCAGACCTGTTGGTATTACATGTAAATGCATGCATACATTATAAACACATGTGTTGTTGTGATTATCGTCGCAACGATACACGTATACGTCCAAGTAATTTCCAAGTATCGGTACACCTTACTTCCTCGTTGGAACGAGAAGAAAGGAAAACCGTGCGTTTTAAAAAACAAATCGTCTATTTTCGTCTACCATCGTCCTGCTGGCGTATTTGAACGACGACGGTCGCCGGTCGTCGCTTATGTGTACACTTACATTCGTTCAAGTTTTACCGTGCAGACTATGGCGGTCGCGTGTTACGATTGTAATTCGTCGGTTTTTTCTAATAATCGTTGTCGATTGACGTTCGCCGCGCGACAGTTTAATCGATTCGAAAAAAAAAAAAATAGAGATTTATCGTGAAATTCAAAGACGAGCCTAGTTGAATGTCGCGCCGCCGGTACACGAAATAATTGTTGTTGTTTTTAGATCCGCGAGAGTAACGAAAATAAAAAACAGCCGCTCGGATTGTTCAAAACACGAGTCTCTGAACAATCCGTCGCTCGAATCGATAGCACCGAAAATGATCGAAACGTCGTCGTCGCATCGGAGTATTTCTCCGTTATTCGTAAAACTATACGTTAAACCGCGTTATTAATAATAAAATACAACGTAATTATTTAATTTTACAGACAAAATAATACGTACGTTGAACTCTTCGTGAACGAGTCATTGACGTTTCGACGACGTTATAATTGTATTGTAACTACGCGATTACATAAAAAAAATAATAAATCTGGCAAAACATATTTTCTTGTTTTCATAACTAATTATTCAATCCGATGATATTATTATCCGTGCGAGCATAAATCGTAATTTCTAGTATTATAATGTATTTTTATACACACCATGCCTTCCCTCCCCCGTAGTACCGACTCTGTTCGCGCGTTTACTCTTTATCCGTCGTTTTTTTTTTTTCCTACGCCCGCCAAAACACTTATTACGCGCATCTCGTCTTACTATCTGCTAATTATTATAAAAATATATTACAATTAAATAATGACCTAAACGCGATTAAAATATATGCGTACGTGCTCCGGTCTGTTATATACGAGCGTGCAATAACACTGCAGCTGTTGTTACGATGCCGCGCGTATAATTTATTTTTATTCCATATTCCGTCTGCAGGGCGTGATATTAATTATTATTGTCGACGGCGGCGGCGCGGGAGGTATTGTGCACGTACGTGTTCAAACACGTTTGAAATCTTTGTCCTACTCTGTTTACATTTCGTGTGTTTAGTTTCCCTACCGGAAACTTGAGTTTTATATACAGTTTAATCGTAAACGGAACAAGACTCCTCGGTTACAGTCGACGCTGTGGTGATGTACCTGCATATCGCGCGCGACACGCCGTCGAAATGAATTCAATTCTTAAAAAGTCCTGTCCTCGCGGGCGTATGCGAAAAAAGGAATGCTAAGCCTGTTATAAATTGACGAACTATTCTAAAGTAAGGAGTAATAATACTTCTCGGCGTATAAATAATAAGAACACTCGACAGTCAACAATATAATTATTGATAAAATTACGATAAATCGTTCGATGACAATAATATTATATTTTTATGAAACGAGAACGAATACTAATTATAGTTATGAATTGAATTTCGAGCTAGTATACTGGTAACTCTTTAAACTTTTTTTTCGGCCGTTTAACGTCAGGGTATTTATATAAATTTTAAACGTTTGTAAAAAAAGAATACATAAATACACGTGTAAATAACGTGTTTGTTGGTAAAATTATGAAATTTTTAAAAGCATGTTTTCGGGGGTTTATTTCGTGCGTATAAAAATCCGTTCCTCAGTAATAATATTTTGTTTTTCGTGTGATTACAGCGCGGCCGACTGGAACTCCTCGGGTCTCTGCAGAAAGCATGCCGATGAAAATTAAGTAATAACCGTGCGTGGACGTATCGAGATCAACAGCGTGAGACGAATAACAGACATGGATCGCAGTGAGTGTGCATATCATAGTATAATATTATTACGATTTATTATGATTATTTATCATGTTTATTATACAGTAAATACGCGAGGACACCTAGGGTTTACCGTGTAAATCTGATGAGTGTACCGTCGCGGACGTTACAGTGACCTAAAATAAAATCGGACAAAAAAAAAAAGAAGCTGTATCAAATACCATCCGGTCTGGGAATACGAACATAACATCGTAACTCGCTGATAGTTTGTCTGCGGCACACGCGTCATCGTAATCGTGCGTTTATTATGTATTATCGGCGTTTGACCGGAAAATAATTTCGCTCTGGGAACAATACCAATTATTGTTTTATTAAAATGTAACGCTGTGTTCGACCATATTATTTCGTCGCCTTATTTATTATTGTGCCGTCGACGTCCGAAAACTTTTGCCGGCCATTTCTGCACTATTAATACTTCCGAAACGCCGCGATGTTCCATAAAAACACAAAGCTTTTCGAAATATACGCGCACGGCTATCCTTCCGGTACAGTTAAACTTTTCCCTGCGTCGTTGCCGTCAGCTCGTTCTCGCGAAATATTTGTTGTTTTTTTTTATAGTCTCCTTTCGACGATATGCCGCGGTTATATCACTATATTATATACGACGTAATAAAACAATCGTATCGACAAAAAAAAAAAAATTCATTTATATTCGTCTAATAATAATGATAACGATTTCGACTCGTCGTCAATATAATATACGTTTTGCGTTTCAGACTGTTACAGTCCGAACAGGAAGAAACCGCTCGAGAAAAGGTCGTGTACGGATTGCCTGTGCTTCGTCGGCTTCGGCGTGTTCATAGCCTGCTGGGTGTTTTTGGCCCTTTTCGGTACGGTATTCTTTTTACGTTTCGTTACACGGCCGCGTAATGTTTTGACGATTGTTAATCGCCCGCGATTTTTCAGCTTATCAAAACTCCGATCATCAATTGCTCACGTCTCCGTCCGACTCGAACGGCCAAGTATGCGGTCAAAACAAGAACGTGTCCGACAAATCGTTTTTGTTCTTTTTCGACATAACCGAGTGCACGTCGCCGATGATTTTCGTCCACGGGTGTCAAACCCCTCAGGTAATATACATATTATATCGTTTGGGTTCGATTATGCCGATTGGAATCCGTGTAGAAGGGTTGGGGTTGGTCCGCGCGGTTATCGCGGGTCAAATCTATATTCGTGACACAAAGATTGACAATTTTATACTTGAAAACGTCACTTTTTAACGAAGAATTTTAATTAAATTCGTCTCTATCGACCACGTCCGCCGCTGTCGTTAACTTGTTACTAACTTATTTATTAATTTTTAATTTATTAACGTATTTGTCTTCGATTCCGCCGTCAGGTTTGCGTGGAAAAGTGTCCGGACAAGGACTGGTCCGTAAAAGACGTGCTGGACGGCAAACAGTCTCAGTACGACTGGCCGACCATACAGAAATCTCTCATATGCATCTCACCCGATCTCAACAAACAGGTCAACTCGGTGGAAACGCTGAAAAACTTTACCTCGTCCAACAAATGTTCCAAATATTATATTAAGAGTTCATCGCGTGAGTATAATACAATATCATGTAAACATTTAGCCGGCAAAACGGTCCCTCGCGCGGCGTTTTCGCCGATTTTTGTATATTTGTTCCCTTTTTTTCATTTTATAAATACCTACTATAATGTTCGTTGTGTGTACGCGGTTTCAGTATTTAATTACTGCGTTCCTTCGGTGAGCGACACCGAGAGTCTGAAGTCCTTTATGAAGACTAACAACATCGTACTGAGCAACCTGATCGACGGAACCACCATGGTCGAGTGGTTGAAAGATTCGAAAGAGGTAATATATTTATTTAATTAATACATAGTATATAATAGGTATATATTATATTTTTTATGTACCCACACACACGAGCTCATGAATATTTAAAAAAAAATCTAATAATTTTATTTTATAATAGTTTTTTTTTTTAAATTTTGAAAGAAAATAACGTTCGTGTTAAAAATGTTCATCAATTAGTCAAATATTAGTCGTTAATTTTTTTGAGGTCTACGAACATTTCGATTTTCTATTTATTAGTATAATGATAAATGACTATTGATATAACATTGATTAGCGAGAAAATATTCAAATTTTATCAAACTTTAAAAACGAATGACCTAACATTGTTGAAAGTTTTAGACACGAACGTTTTTCTAAAAGTTGTATTTACAAAACGGCCACCTTTATTGAAGAGATTTTGTTTCGTGTGCATTTACAGAACAGCAAATTGTTATACGAAGATGTGATTAAGAACTATCGGCACATCATCGGTGGTCTGCTCATCGCCATTTTATTCAGTCTCATCTATATCCTGTTGCTAAGATGGTTCTGCTGGATAATGATATGGATGTCGTTGTTGGCGATGGTGGGACTGATGGGTTTCGGTACGTTTTATTGTGTATCGATAGTGTTGTTTTATACCATAGGTGAACATAATGGTTGCTCGGGACCCCTAATTTTATTGGATCAATTTGGACACCGTTTTATTTTATTAATTTTTATTCGAGCGTTCGCTTACAATTATTGTAATAAATTGTAAATTTCATTGTGCTGCAGGTAGTTACGAATCGTACGCGAAGTACGTTTCGTTCGGCAGCGAAGAAGCTAGTTCTTTCTCCGAGTTCGAGGTGCCCGCAGACGTCATGACCGGCGGCCAACAGAGTTGGTCCAAATATATGAACGATAAGCTCAACACCAAGTCTACTTGGCTGATGTTCACGATCGTGTCGGCCTCCGCGTTCGTCGTGTTACTGTTGATAATCATATTCCTGCGCAAACGTATAAAGCTGTCCATAGCGCTCATCGTCGAGGGAAGCCGGTAAGACGTGATTTTTTTTTTTACATTCTTTTCCAATCCCTTACTCCTTCCATTGTCATGGGCGGATATCGGAGGCCTCGAATCCCTTCAAGCAGTACTCAAATCCCACTAGGCCATAGGTGTATATATATAATATATATATATATATCAATAATTATAACCGATTAAACGTTTCGCTTTAAAATTGATACTCAAAGCGAAGGACAATAATTTCCATGTCGTATAAATGTCAAATATTATATATTTGATGAGATATCATAGGTATTATATACACGTTTTTTCTCTTATTGACTGAGCAACAAAGATTTAATTTATATTATAATATATTTAAAAATATATATTATGTGTTGTCCGAGAGTCAAACACTAACACGTCTCGAAAAATCAATTTTTGAATTCGACACGCTGACACATTCCCGTCAATGGCAATCGTTTATTTCATATAAATAATGGTCATGATACTATTACATTAACACCAATACTTAACCTTTGTCTACTATTTATATTAATTTTGGTTTTCTCACCGCCATTTTTGCTTCCAGAGCTATACTCGAGATCAAAACGTCGCTGATGTTCCCGGTGTTCCAGTGGCTGTTGTACCTGGTGGTACTCATGTGGTTTCTCGGCGTCGCCGTCTATCTGTCGTCCATGAAACTATACCTGTTCAAAGTCGAAAATCTTGCCAATGACTCCGATTGCTTTTGCAACGGCAGTTACTATAAGGTAAACAGTCCGTCTACTATATAACTTGGGGGGGGGGGAGAAGCGTGACTAGGATTTTTTTTTCTGAAAGGGGTTCAAATAATTGTTATCGCTATGTGTATAACGAACGTATTTCGGTTAAAATTCCGTTATATTATTGACCATGGGCCACAGTAACTGATTAGTTTTAGACGATTATAAACAATGTAAGAAAAAAATCAACTCTAATTTCCCACGTCCTCCAATACAGGACGGCGACTGGTGCACCGAGTCCAAGTGGGAACGGTACTGCATGAGCAATCAGACGCAGTCCATGTGTAAGGTTGCCAAATGCGCGTACAACAGCTCCATATCGCAGGACTTCATCACAGGACTCCAACTGTTCAACGTGTTCGGTATGTTTTGGCTGATGAACTTCGTGTCGGCCTTCTCCCAGATGGTGTTGGCCATCACGTTCGCCTCGTGGTACTGGACGTTCTACAAAAAGGACGTGCCGTTCTTCTCGCTCACGCAGGCGGTCTACAAAACTATCAGGTACCTAAGAAAAAAAAATCCTATACCCTCGTCCTGTATATATATATATACACGCGTACATCGTATTATTATCGTTATTGACGCTTTTCCCGTTTTATTATTGCTTGTTTTTTCTTGACCGAGCCAGTTTTTTTCTCGAAATAATTTTAATCGAAAAAACTCGCGTGTCTTATTCAATGAGCACGGATTTCCTGCAAACTCCGCGCGGATCGTGACTTACCTAAATTAGGTCACGATTGAACTCTTGTCGGGTCGCGTAAAATTATAGAATATTTATTTATTTTTTCGGGCGCCCTTCCCCTTCTTCCTCGTCCTGAGTCGCGGTCAATACGATTTCGGCTCGGCTTGAATCCTAAAATCTCGGATACCCGCCTCCCCCGACCTCAGTTCGAAAAATCGCCCACATCGATACACAATAATATACCGCTCAAATTCCAAATCACAACCGCTAACACGCGTGCATGCGACTCTTATAGATATCACTTGGGCACGGTGGCGTTCGGGTCTCTGATCATCGCCATATGCAACTTTATACGCGCGATACTCGAATGGGTGGAAGTCAAGCTGAAGAAGTACGACAACGCGTTCACCCGGGCCGTGTTCACGTGCATGCGGTGCTTTTTCTGGCTGCTGAACAAGTTCCTGCGGTTCGTCAATCGCAACGCGTACATCATGTGCGCCATGTACGGGCAAAACTTTTGCTCTTCGGCCAAACAAGCGTTCGACCTGTTGCTTCGGAATCTGTTGCGCGTGGTGGTCGTGGACAAGGTAATACCAACAATGATATCGTTATAAATACGCGTTTGTTTACCTATTTTATATATAGTTATGAGAGACCTCGAAACGACGAAAACGGTGCGGAGATATTTAATCAGACCCTATTTTTCATAAAAATATGACGTACTACATATCTTTTCTTTTACAGGTGACTGACTTCATATTTTTCGTCGGCAAGATCATCATAACCGGCGCGACGATGGCGGCGTTTTACTTCGAGTTCTACGAGCCGCTGGAGCCGATCAAGCAATTCGCGTTCGTCGATAAGCCGCCCGTCCTCCACTACAAATGGCTGCCCATGATCACGGTCGCGGTCGGCTCCTGGGTCATATCGTCCTCGTTCTTCCACGTGTACTCGATCGCCGTCGACACGTTGTTCCTGTGTTTCCGTGAGTTTCCACTGCCTTCGTATCTATACTACACCCGTTTGTATATATAAATATGTATATAATCGGCGCTTGAATTGGAAAAAATAATAGAGGGATGCATAAGTGTAAAATAAAATGAGCGTCCTCAGAAATATTAAAGTCTCGTCGACTTGTTGGGTTCCTCCCACAATCTTCACTACAATTTACATGATTTCTTCAATTTAAAATGTTTAAACAACCATTTCTTTTATTTGTAAAATAAAAAACACGACATTAGTAAATTTAAATATTTCATTTAATTTCGAGCCCGGCGCTGCTGACATTTATATTCTCATAAATAAATCTATCAAATTTGCTATATGTACCAACAATCATAATATGGATGACAAATCTTTATACATTTGTCAACATAATAATATTTTATTTATATATTTCTGTTTTTACAAGTTAAATAAAATCTATAGTCCTAAACGTCCCGTTCCCAGCGTCTCGTTTTGAAAAATTAGATGGGGTACGCTAAAATAACTCCCCCCCCCCGCCGGGATTTCTATTTTTCCCGAACGACGTACCTATTCGCGTCATAATAGCATTTTAATATTTCGTTTTCGTTGCAGTGGAAGACTCCGAACGCAACGACGGCTCGTCCGACCGGCCGTACTTCATGTCTCAAAGGCTGATGAACATACTGGGAACGAGGAACGTCCAATCGTTCCCGTTGCACTGATCCTCCACTCCGGCGACGCAGTAGGTGCAGTTGTTGCGTACATACTGCAGTCATCGCGCAGTGTACCGTATTATTCGTTACACATAATCATCATATTATCTCTATATATATATATTATATATACATATATCATACCATTCATAACCGTACCACAGGCGTACGACGTACCTCCAGCACGCGACGCGTGACAATCCTCCGACGATGCCCGTGTGTTCAATATGAAAGTTACAAACAAACAACAACAAATATTCACCTATATTGTATTTTATACGGATTTTTTTTTTTTACTTTATTATTACGTTATTTACTTAGAATTAGGTATGTTATGCGGGTAGGTACGCGACTATGTGCGGTATATATAAAAAAGTACACTATGTATATATCTGACCGATATTATATGTTTTGTATACGAGTCGTTTTGTGATGAGAATATCATAACACAACTGATATATCATAGGCGGTACCTACCTGCGTTACAGTTATACAAAACATGATTACTATTGTTATTATCATTACAAAATTACTACGACGAGCTTAATATTTGTACGCTTTATATGAGTCAAAGCAGGAAAATAAAAACAAACCAATGTTTCAAGGCTGTTTTATACATATATACATATATATATATTATTACAGGTCCGGATAGGTTATAGGCGGAGTCGTATGGGAAAGAATTTGGAAAGAGCTCCTCGATATAACATTTTTCGATATTAGACTCACGAGGGGTCGATTAAAAATTTTCATCTCTGTGGGGGCGCAGGTACCTTTCCTATCCGGCACTGCATATATAAGTATATATATATTATATATATTATTGTAATAAAAAATAAACTACTATATAATATTACGATTTGTTTTGATTTTCACTCGCGACGAGCGAATCCATCGATACTATATAAAGGCAGATCAAGACCGACGCGTGACCAGATCAAAATGCTGTGAAAGCGGGACAAGTGTTCAAAGGGAAATAGAGGAAGAGGGGTTCTCAACTCATAAGGTAGTACTTGTGGGTGGAGTTGGCTTCCCTTAATAATTTGTTTTGGGTACACCTGTGTATGTTTCCTTTGGTAAACATATGAATGAAAAAAAGTACCAAAAACGTTTAAACTTTAGGGGCAACAGGTTAGACGTACCCTGGGCATCAAATCTCTAAATCTGTCAACGGTTATACTGCATGACTCACACCCAATGTTGCCAAAATCCTTTCCAAGAGCACCCCCTCCCCACACGGTGCCGTGGGAATTTCAAATCTCTAGCTACAGTACAATTTGGGTTGTACGTTGATTATGAATCTGTGAGTACTGTGAGTAGACGGTCAGGTTTTATTTTATATTGACTTGAGATTAACTAAAAAAT
Organism: Drepanosiphum platanoidis; assembly: GCA_948098885.1. Lineage (NCBI taxonomy): Eukaryota > Metazoa > Arthropoda > Insecta > Hemiptera > Aphididae > Drepanosiphum > Drepanosiphum platanoidis. The sequence goes on from OX402531.1 coordinate 14,114,051, forward strand.
TGATATTTTCCCACATGAGTAAGAACGAAGATCGAGGAATTTTATGATACAAATTTGTTTGTCAGACTTGAATTATTTTGTCGACATTTAACAAAGAAAACAATCAAGATTATTCTTTATCGAACGGTCCCCATTCGATTTAGTGCTTGACCAGTAAGTTTGTTTGATTTTGCCTACATTGTCTACAATAAGAGGAGAACTCTTGGTGAGTACTACATTTTGTTCACTATTATCGTCATTCGAATAATAATAATTAATAATGATGTAATCATGAATAATAATGATTTATTTAATCAATTAATAATGAAATAAGATACGAATAAATAATTACTATTTTCTTCAGAGTTCACCCGGTCTAAATTAAACATTATGAATAAATACATTGAAATACATATTCATTAAGTATACACTAGCATATAATTTGGATTTTAATTGGGGAAAAAATAATTACATAAAACATTATGCTATATTACTAGTGAACGATTTTTATACAATACATAATGATTATACGTTTTTTGATTGAAGTAATTTATTTTAAACAATTCTTGTAATATTTTTGATTATTCATGAAACTTCCGCCTAATTATAATTCAATCTGCTTTAAAATTCTTATGAAAAAAAAAAATGATAGAATATAATTATGTATAAAATACAAATCATAGTAGGTAAATATCTATAACAGAAGTTTTTTTTTTTTTTTTTTAACATTAAAAGTTTAGTTTGATTTTATATTTTTTTTAAATATAATGAGTTAATTTAAAGAATGTTTTTAAGATTATAGTGAAAGAGTTTTCATTTCTCACAAATATTGTACAAGTTAAAATTGTGTTATTCGTTTTCATGAGTATAAAATTTTTAAACAAAACAAATTACAGTAGATAATCTGCACTAATTGGGACTGAAGGGAGAGCGGATAATAGATTTATTTATTATTTATTATAGTTATAGGGGCTGGGCCCTTTTTACATAAAACATTTGAGGCAACAAATATATAGTACAATATTGAAATTATAAGATTTGCCCCGATAATGATTAAAAATAACATTTAAAAACTAATGTACTGTATGAATAATGTCATGACATAGAATATGTACATATAATTAATTTAAATTTAAAAATATATTATACATATTTTTTTTTATAGATAATATATAATCTCACATTTCATTTGAAAAAATAAAACTAACATAACGAACAATAAAACTAAATTAAATTAAACTAAAAATAAATTTGTACATTTGTGTAATCGACGACGCTCTACTGTATTGAAGTTTTAGACCGATTCCTACTGTCCCTATGCTTAAAAAATAATACGTATTTCAATGTATATTATTTGTAATTACTTAAAAAAAGAATTTGTAAAAAGTAGAATTTAGTAACGAACAATAATAGCGTTAAGTGTTTGGTTAATTATTCCCAATTATTTTCTTAAAAAAAATATAACTGACAAAAGTTAGCCTTTTAAATTTTTAAAGTAAAATATAATCTCCTTCACAAAAATATGATTTATATCTTTTAAATACTATATAAATTTTACCTAAATAATTAAGATAAAAATAAATATTTGAATAAAACTCAAGGTATAATTGGAACAAAAACCAGATTATAATGACACACTCTTGTTTAGTACAATTTAAAGTAAAAATTACTAACTGAGAACGGGATGATGCAGTGGTTAGCTACATTTTTAGCTCAGTGCTGTAGTTACAGTCTAGCATTTATAAAAATCAAATTTTTAGCAATGAATCTATGCTTCCACAAATGCGAGTAGTCTTAAAGATTTAGTTACCAAAGCTTGAGAATAGTAAAAACTAATAATATTCAAATAATTCACAATAGTAAAAACAACCATGTGTTATTTTTCTTCTTCAATACATAATTTATTTGCTCAACTTTTTATACTTTAAATACTATCACACTTTCAACTGTTCAAAATTACACTTAATATTGCTAACATGGATGTCCATCCAGTACAAAAGTTAACTCTAGTCATAACAGACTTTATAGTCTATTTTCAATAAAAAAACAAAAAAAATCTATTTTTTTCTTTTTCTCCTCAAATTGTTTAAAAATAGGTTTTACACATTTAATTAAATTATTCATTGCCTAGTGGTCTTTTAGTGAATCCTAAATATTATTTATAGAATGAAAATGGAGAAGATTCCTTTATACTATCAATCATAACTAAAACAGTTCAGCGTTTTGTTTGTATTTTAAGCTACAATTTTTTTTTTATTGTTTTGATTGGTGATATATTATTATGAAAATTATCAGAATGTCACTAATGGATACATACTAAATTATTTTATTTTTAGAATGGCAACTCGGAACGAAATACTTGAATTTATTTGTCAAAATGAGTTTACATAACAATTTACTGTAAAATGAATATCTAATAGAAAAAAGATTCAATGTTAATTATTAAGATTCCAAGATCATACGTCGATTGCAAGGTATTCATTATTTAATAGATTTTATAGGAGGAAATAGTTAAGGATTTAGGAAAATTATAAAAAATATAAATCATTGGTGAACTTAAAAGTATAAGTTGTATTTTTTTTCAAATGTTCGTACAAATAAAACAGTTTACTTATGCAACCAAAGCGGAAGCAGTGCTGGATTCGTATTTCCAGTTGGGGGCGATCTTTGATTTACGTTTGTAGTATCTTGCCAAACGGTGGATACGTGATTCAACCAAAATCAAACGGAATTTAGAGTCTCTGTCTTTCCTGAAAAATAGAAAAAAAATTTGAATTATTTTGAAATTTTAAATAATCAATTACATTTTATTCAAAGTAGAAATATGTTACCTGTTCCTTTCCAAATGTTTCCTGATTGCTACAGCTTTCTTGATCAAATGGTACAAGTCTTCGGGGAGACCTGGAGCCAAACCCATGGCTTTCATGATCCTAAGAATTTTGTTTCCAGTCACAAATCGTACTTGAGCAACTCCATGGGAATCTCGCAAGATAACACCTGCAAATTAATCAAATGTTCAATACACATATTCAGTATAAAATAAACATATTATAACAATTTTATTTTTTTTTAATATAATGGCTCTCAGACAAATGCCTCGATAAGTCCGCATAATAAACTTAATTAAACTGAAAACCAATTAAATAAAGTGTTCAGAAAAAAAATGTATAGAATCATCATAGAGCAACATTTTAATAAATATCAATATTATTAAAATAAATTTCACATAATGTTTGATTTTTATATTTCAATACCAATTAGCTGTCCATTAATAAGAAAATACAATGCTGCAAATATTAGCTATAGATTTATAATTGGAATTGTAATCATAAATAAATATATAAGAGTAAACAGGGTTTTTCTTTTTGAAATGTTGGTAATAAGTAACGTAAATATTCTTTCTAAAAAGTTTCAACTATAAAACAACTCAAAATATTTTATTCTTATAATTTATTTTTAATATAACTGATTTTCATTATTATTTATAATAATATCATTAATTGTTTTTCCAACAGATATTTAAATGATAAAAAAAGCTCTCAGACAAATGCCTCGTTTAGTCCGCATAATAAACCATATGAAACTGAAAACCAATTACATTAGGTGTTCAGACAAGTGTATGTGAATCATCATGGAGCAATTTCTTCTGTTTAAATGAAAAACAAAACTTGAAACTTTCTTAAAAAATTATTCAACTTTCAACTAGGTAAACTAGTTTTAAAAAACTATGACACATGTGAGGTAAATATTCATTTCAAAACAAATCAAGACATAATTGTTTAATATGATAATTAATGCCTATAATGTATAGTATATCTACTATCAAATGCCATTTGACTTAACCCTGCATAGGTTGCGTGCCTTAATAAGACCTCTGTAGTCGCGTGGATTACAGTTGTAATTCAATTTTTTTAAAACAATTTTTTATGGGTTTTAGGTCTATATTGACAATTCTAATTACAGTTATATACCAAGTACACATTGACAAATACATTGAGATAAAGAGAAAATTGATAATTGAGAAAAACTGAAACAAAAATTATAGAATGTGCATAGTTAACACGTTCAACGCCGCTCGTGATTTCGTAGTTTATACCGCGACGCCGCGACGAAAATGCCGTGACGCGTTTATGCGTCGATGGCATTGTAAGAACAACTCTATTGATTTATACAATTATAATACATTTCTGTTATTAGTTTTCACTTGTGTTTTAAATGCCTGATAGCTTTTTTATATTATGTACTTGTACAGTTAAGAAACAATACATTCCAATACATAATACCAACATGGAAATAAAATTACATAATATAATAATACAAAATAAACATGATATAAATGTTAAAAATAGTTCTAAATTAGTATATTTTGTAGTATTATTGGGAATATTGTGTTTAATTTAGCTTTTATACCCACCATATAATACGTACATATATATTGTTCTGGGAAGACAAACAACAATTTTCAAAAATAACTATTTTCGTCATCTAAAAATAACGAAAACTAAAACCAACTATTACATTAAATTAAGAGTTGATTGTGTATCGTTTATGTGAAATCCCGAGTTTATTAAAATAAAAACCAATTGATTATAGCAGTTTTAAACATAAAAGTGTTCGACGCACAAACGCGTCACCGGCCCATTCGAATAAAGTCAAATGACGCGTATACGCGTCAGCGGCGTTGAACGTGTTAATCAACTTAAAGTAATATAATAATATACTAAAAGCACAAGTTAAACTCAATACTACAACACCTCGAAACTCAAACTGTAAATTTAAGAATATTAAATCTTAACTCTCAGACAAATGCCTCGATAAAGTCTTCAAAACAAACAAAAAAAAACTGAAAACCAGTTGAATTAAGTTTTCAGTAGTGTTGAATAGTAAAACTATCATCATTGAGTTCTTGTAGATATCAACCTATAATATATTAAAAGTACAAGTTAAACTCAATACCACAACACCTCAAAACCCAAAATGTATATTCAAGAATATTAAATCTTAACTCTCAGACAAATGCCTCGATAAAGTCTTCAAAACAAACAAAAAAAAACTGAAAACCAGTTAAATTAAGTTTTCAGTAGTGTTGAATAGTAAAACTATCATCATTGAGTTCTTGTAAATATCAACCTATCATCATGAGGTGAAAAATACCATGTGACAACACCATTAAAACTATGCAAATGCGGGAAGAGAAAAATAAGAACTGTATTAGATAAGAGGCCTTCATAGAAACATATGGTAAAATAAACGTCAAATACCAACAACGATGGGGTATGACGTTACACATTAGATATACCAGACGTAATTTACAAGATCGAGACATTAATGTGGTCCATCCGAACTAGTCGCTGGAGTAAACGATCACGGACATTTTGACAACAGATAATAGTGTTGCCGCGCAAAATCAGTCGAAGCCACGATCACACTATCGACGTTTAGAGAATAAGCAACAGCGTGTCGCGTTTATTATGGAGCTGAGAATAGACGTAAGAGATTGCATTACCGATTTTGGACGGAGTCAAACCCTTCTTGGCCAACTTGAAAATGTGGTCCTTGACATCTTCGGACGAGGACTTCAACCACGTCGGCACGCTGCGGCGGTACGGCAAAGCCGATTTGGAGATACCTTTTCTGCAAGCACATAGTACAAAAAATGAGACAAGCCGATCGTGCGCATGAACAACGGTGTCGGGCCACACGGGCCGCGCACGAAAAATGTCGCCGACGCGTCGACAACGGTCTGGTTCGGACGACGTTAAACGGCGACGGATCGCAAAACCGAGATGAATATTTACCCAGGTGTGTGCATCCGACCCATGTTGACGGTTTGTTTTTACACTTTACGAACGAGAAGAATGATCTGACGACCGACCGAGTGGGTAAAATTTCAATAAGAAATCCTACACACGTTTGACAAACTTCACATAACCAAAAAGAATGGCGTTGATCAATTCTGCCAGGGAGCCAATAGATATACGCGCGTCAGGGAGCCTCAATAATCGTCGGTGTCCGTTGTTTTTCTTCCATGCGTTCGAACGCATGGAACTGTGAGTCGCAGATAACTATCGTGAAAATCGAAAGAAATACAAATCACAGGTATCGATTGTAATATTTTTATTTTTATTTTCTATTTGCCACATAAATACAATTTATTGAACATAAATAATACGAGCTTTAGAGATTATGATTTACAAGCCGGGACGATCCCCCGGCCTTCTGGAACATTTGACTCGCGTCAGGCCCCGCGCTCATTGTACGCGCGTCCGATTTTTAAATTTCCAAATTTTTCCATAATCTTTAAAACACGAGGAATTCGGGGAAAATAAATTTAAAAAAATCTAAATCTTCAACTTTTTTCTCACTTAAACTTTATAACACGTAGCACGCGTGTGCAACAGTTGGTTTAGTCATATAAAAATATATAAAATATGAGAAAATATAATGGAATTTTAAAAATAATATGCCACATTTCTACTACAACAGACACTTAACATTCACGAGCTTTGTCACTTAATACAGTTAAATTGTAAAAATTATCTTAAATGCGCGGAAAATTAACTATTATTTCTTCGAGGACGTCTTACCCATACTTGTTGTCTCCGTTTTACAAACAAACGACACAGCAAATTTGCATTTAGTAGAACCAATTCTGTATGTTAAGCTTAAATATTAGAGTTAAATGACCTATTACCAAACATAAAGGATTAAGATCTATGTCACGTTCTTAAAAACTGCATCTAATTGATTTTAAAGGGATACATATTATCATTGATTATAAATACTATTAGTAATAATATTACTTTACTCGATTGAAAGTTAGTGTACTGTAATTTTAATATCTACTAAACAAAGATACATTTTGTAAAAATAAATAATTTATGTGAATGTGTAATAACAAATAAAAACAAAATATTCATTTAAGTGTAGATTACGGATACTGAAAGGAAACGCATGTTAAGACTCGTGACAATCAATATATTTCAATACTCATAAAGTCATAAATAATAGCCAAAAAACTGTATAAAAAAATTATATTTCAATAGAAAAAAAATATATATAATTTTAAATCATAGTAACTTAATGATCATAGGTGTTACAAAAACTAATCAACAAATTGCCGTTTTTACATAAAATAGCATCACAATTTATAACATCTCCCGGACATACTTTTCGATATTTATTTAAGAAGTAAATCCTTTGCAATGCATAAGGATACCAATCTGAGATATAGGTTTTTCTGTCTGAAGCACCAAATGAAATATGTTTATCTGTGTCCAAACACCAGTCTGTCCAGCAAACAAGTCCATGACAATTGCCATTGCTGCAAACAGACATGAATTAATAATTATTACGCTATTCAATTTAAAAATATTTCCAACAAATTAAAGAATTAGTTGGGTGGATATTGATTTTACTTAAAAATAAGTAATTGGCAATTTAAAGGTATAAGCTAAATTCTGTCTAAAAATTGTCATTAAGGTAAAATTTTAAAACATGAAATTATTATGTAAATGTTGCATGTTTTAGAGGAACATGTCATCAAAAATTACAATTTTGAGATCCTGACCAATTTTTGGTAACGAAAATATTGATAAATGTATGCAACCAAGGTGTAGGAATATCTAATCAATAAGTTATTCATTCATTTCCATTTTTGTCAATTTACAAGTTTGTAGAAATGTTTTGTACATCAAACAGTAAAGTACGTATTTTGAAATCATTTTATTAATAAAAAATAAATTATATATAGTATCTATTTTTCTAACTAGTATCAAATCAGAACGTACATAGCTGCAGCCTACAAAGAAAATAAACTAAGAATCAAACTTGGAGATGAAAAATCAGGTACTTGACTATTTCTATGATCATATTTTCAGAACATATAAAATAAACTTTGAACTATTGATGAAAAGTTTGCTTAAAATTTAATTAAGGATTGTTTATTTATAATACAAAGCGATGTAAAATTATTTATCCTTTTAAGTTTTACTAATTACATTTTGGGATGAATTTGAAATTTCAATATAAATTACTAAAAATTCCGATATCTCCAAATCATAAAATAGGGTCTGAATTGTGATCACTAAATGTAATGCTAATTATTTTTAAAATTTTACATACAAAACATTTCCTTAACTTACATTTTATCTGATTAGATACTTTTCAACTTACTTTTCAATATTTACAGACAATGTGTTTTTTAAAATCAAACTAGATTCATTTGCAATGTTCTCGAAATTTAATGTGAACAAATCATAAACACTCGATAGGCTTTTGCTTGGGTATTCCCATAATGGTTTTTCTTCTAGTATACCATCTGATATTTTTATGCTCTCCTGAAAGATAATACAAACATGACATATAACTGATTATAAATAACAACTATACAGATTTTGATTAAGTCATTAAGATGACAGAAAGAAAATGAATGAGTCAATAAAATATAATTTTCACAAAATTAAAAAATACCAACAAAAGTTTTGGTGAAGTGTATACTATACTAATAAAAAAACTGTAACTACATTTTTAAGTTTGATTTGCTTTATCTAATATTTGAGTTAACATCAAGTATGTATACTACGTAAATGCTAATCTACCAAGATAAAAAATATTATTTTACTAAAAATTGCATAAAATTGAAGCTTTTTTGTAACAATATAAATATTAATCGAATTCAATAATTGTAAAATAATTGTATAAATTAATGCAAATAGATATTTTAATACATAAATATACTTGAAAATAAAATAAAATTAAAAAATAAATAAATACTTTTTGTTTCTTAAACAGTGAATATTATAATACAATTTATTATTTAATTACATTTAAGTACAATAATAGTTTTCAAGTTTATTACCTGTACAATTTCATTGAATGGTACAATTTCAAACCCTTCAACTTCTGTCAAAGGAGCTCGAATTTTCCATAAATCATTGAACTCAACTGTTTGTATTTTCAATGTTACTTCTTTAGGAAATATTTTTGTTTTTGGATTTACGTGAAGAGAAAACATTACAATATCAATCCATTCGGGCAAAATCCATTTGGACGGTTCCGTAAACACAGTAAATATTTCTTCCTCATTCTAAAATAAAATAATACATTTTTTTAAATAAATATATTATCATGTTTAATATTTTAATATTTACTTCTTTTTGTTTTGAAATTATATTTAAAACTTCTTTGTAAGTTTTCAATAAAATAACTTTGTCTTCTAATCCATTAACTTTAATATATGATTTTAAAACTCTTCCAAAACTTTGAGGTCCACTTACATCATAGTAATAAACCTATATGTTATTTTATACTATTAGAATCAGATGTTATTGTTTTAGTAAAATAGGTTATACAGAATGAGTTTAAAATACACATGTACCTTTGCTGCCCCAAATAAAGCTGCTGCCAGTCCAATAAATGACAAATTGCCAACAAATAGACACACACAGTTTGGCTGAATGTACTTTTTCAAAGCGTTCAAATAATTGTTTGTAAGATTGTGATCATTCATTTGCCCTATAAGTGTTCTGCTTATGATTCTATGAAAATCACATTCACAGTATGGAAAAGGAACATCTAAATATGTACTGAAAACAAAACATAATTGAATCATAATTAATTTTCTGAACATAATTAAAAAAATAAATACGTGTAATATACATGTATTGTAAAGGATATATAGTATACTATACAGTATACAGTATACTTTACTGTTAGTAAACAGTAAATTAGTTAAACAATTAAATAAATAAAATATATCTTGTATATATATTATATATTAACAAAACAAGTTATGTTATAGGTGTGTAGTCCCTAAAAGTAATAACTACCTTGATTTGTTGGCATCAAACCAAAAGGATAGTTCATCATGGTAACCAACTACGTTTACTTCTTCATTTGTTTTTAAATTCACTTCATCAGCAAAGTAATAAATTCCTTGAATCCAATGATCTCTCCAAGGAGCATCAAGGCGGTCTCCATACCACTTGGGAGCACAGCTTAACATAATTTCACCATCAGAATCCATAGCCAAGTCCCACCACACAAATGCAGCATGTGCAATGCCATTATCCTTAGATTTACAACGAATTGCATTTTTGCGATCAGTTATCACACCATTTTTATCACTCCAATTGAATCTAAAAATTAATGTTTATATTAATTTATTATTATGTATAAAAATAATATTAATAACCCCACTATTCATTACCTGAACATCACTTGAGCGGGAACCAAAGTTTTAAAAGAATCTGTTGGTAATTCACCAAGTTGTAAATCAAATACGCTTTCGATGCCTTGACACTTCTTAATGTTATCAGGTACTTTCATCAATATCTTATTATTGTGGAACACATCATTAACTCTATTAAAATTTCTTATATACTCGCTTTCAACTACTTGCGCATAAACAATTGCTTGAGAAGGAATTACAATACAATCATCCTAAAAATAAAAAATAAGTAACTTAAAATTGTTTAAAACTTTAACTATATGTAAGGTATACTACTATAGTAGCATACATTTACCTGTTATTATATTAATAACATAGGTAAAACAATAATAATAGGTAGTAAAAAGTTTTTAATATTAACTGTTAATAGTTCTTGATGAGCATGGTTAAACACTGAAATAGCTCCTTCGCCAATAAGTTCTGTGTCAAAAACTTCAGTAACTAATAAATTCATACGATGGGGTAAGTCAATGCCAACTTTTAACTTTTGAGAACTCTTAAAGATAAGTTTAATCTTATCCTCAAGATAGTTTGATCTTATTATTTCTTTTGCACATTTATAAGATTCTTCAAATTCCTAAACACATAAAAAAATTTAAATCATAATGACATGGATATTTAATTATTTCATACATTCAAAAACTATTATATTACTTCACAAGCATAAACGGAATCAGCACCACATTTAGCAGCCATCATGGCTAAAAGACCAGTACCGGTTCCTATGTCTAAAACATGTGCTTTTTTGTTCGCTTTATGTAACCTAGTAATTTCTTTTTTCAATGCTTTAAAATACAATTGATTCTGAAATTTAAAAAAAATAAATATTATTTTAGTATTTTTTTTCAAGTGAAATGATGAAATATTATATTTATAGATATTTACTCTATCAGAGTCATAAAGCATATCTCCAAAAGCAGCTCGTGCTATATTCTGATGATGATCAAAATCCATCATCGAGTTTAACTCCCAATTATCATCCATAGTTTTCTGAAACACAATGTTGAACAATAACTATGAAAGTATATAATTTTCAAACATAATTTTATATTCTATCATGTATTTAAAGAAATAGGAAATTTATCTTAAAAAATAGATTCAAAAGAAAAACAGTTTAGATATTTGAATGAAAACTAAAAAATATTTTTAAATTTATATTGGTTTTAAATCATCTCATTTTTTTTTGATGAGCTGCCAAATACAATTAATTACATGGATATAAATTAAGAATCATAAATAATTCTAAATTTTTATCTTTCTTATATAAGCTCGTAATTAAAATACTAAATCTGACTTAAATCATTTAATCATAACACTATTAATTAATATGTAGGTAACTGAAGACATTTTAAGACACATCCAAAGTTTTGATGATTTAATGCCCATAAATTTTAATGTGATAATGTGAAAGCATTCATAGTTTCTCCATTGATTATGGTAAAATAAGTGGAAAAAAACAAAACTCATGATTCTCAAAAGAGTCGTGTTGATGTAAGATGTACAAATTGAAATATGGATGGAAATATCATTGTATATCAGAAAAGGATCTGAAACAGTCAAAATCTATAAAAATAATAACACTTAAAGAGTCATCAGAGGACAAACGTCAAGTCTATCATACAAGTGCCTATCATGCAATGTTTACATTTTTAATTAATATTTTCATTTGATATGTATTTTGTTACATATCAGATAACATTTAAGGAGACTGAATAAAAAATGTGCAGTAAATATTATGGTAGGCAACATCATGTTGTGTGATAAAGATAATACAATAACAATAGACTTTTTTTTTTTTCAACACGCCTACTGGTACGGCCGAAGAAGAAAAAGAGTATAAAGGTCGTCAATTTCGGGGAGGAAAAAGCGATAGGGGACGGTGAGATCTAAAAAGAACGATTGGAATCAAAAAAGGTTAGAAAAAACAGTACTGCCCGCGCGATCGCGTACACGGTGAATACGTACTCGAAACGCTTGCGGCGCGGCGGCGGCGGCGATGGCCGCTCGAAAGTGCCAAAAATTTTGAAAAATTTCGACACCGACTACCGGAAAACCGACCGACAACACTAGAAAAACACGATGCACGGCGAATGGCGATTTCAATGTTGACGACGATTGGATGATAACGGCGCGGACGACAACACGGGCTTGATAACGCGGTGTAGGCGGCGGACGTGGACGGGAGGGGTGTATTATTATCACGACTCGCTCGAATGTCTGTGTACGAGTGCGTGCCGCCGCGGTCGACCTTGAAACCGAAGACAGGTGTTTATATCGATTCCCCCCCGTCTCAGGCCGAGAGAAACGAATCAAACGAAAAAATAAACTAAATAAAGCAGCGGCGGCGGCGGCGGCGGCGGCTAGTAAACACTCGATAGGCGATAGCGTAGGTCGTCGCGTAGACCGCAGTGCTCCGCGGTTTTTTTTTTTTTTCACATCGTCGCGATTTTCGTGTCGTCATCGGCCGACGGAGGAGGAATCGAAAACTTTCGGGGAAAACGCTCCTTCTCTCTCTCTCTCCCTCGGGTCGTAGAAGCCTCGGCTCACGGGAGTTTGTGTCGCGCGAACGCCGAATCCCGGACCGGACGCGAGCCGGCGACGAGGGCGAAAATGACGCAGCAGCAGCAGCAACAGCGGCGGCGACGAGCGTGTGTCGACGGCCCGTCCGGAGTGTGAAAACTCGATATCCGGCGAACGCGGGGCGCGACATGCAACACAGCAGCGGCGTGATCGGCAAGCCGGACACCGTCCGGCCGGCCAAGCACGGCGGCGGCAACATCGCCGGCATGTACGACCTGGAGCAGACTCTGGGCAAGGGCCACTTCGCCGTGGTCAAATCGGCCAGGCACGTATTCACCGGCGAACAGGTAGCCGTCAAAGTGATCGACAAGACCAAGTTGGAGGAAGTGTCCAGGAACCATCTGTACCAAGAGGTATTGTACGCGATTTCTTTATTATTTATTTTATTTGCCCACCCGTTGTCGGTTCGTTTGCGACGCCAAACCGTCGTCGCACGAAACCTATAGTCGAACAAATGGTGTTTCATAATAATTGTCCATAGAGTACACTGTCGACAACGGATAGTGTGGACAGATTATGACTCTCGGCGCCACTTTTTTTCTTTTATTTTCAATGTTTTTTGCTACGGTATTTATTTTTTTTAATATATTTTATCGATTCAAACAACATACTCTGGCAAAATTTCCTATTTACATTACTGTCGCACAGGTAGTAGGTGGGTACTACCTACCTGCTTATTAATATTCAGTGGTTCAAATATCACGTACCTAAAATTTGGCCTGTGTTGTATACTAATTATTTCAAATATGATTAATAATTTATTAGACACAACCTTGTCCTTAGCAAATTTCTTATTCTTGTTTATCAATAGGAAATTAGAATTTAAATAATATCAATAGAAATAATCTTATTATCGACCATTGTTATTTATTGGTATAATAAACTATAATAATATTCAATTCTAACTACTAATGTTGTTTAAACCATTATGATACTAAATTGTTTAGTTTCTAAAAATATTTTACTATTTTTCTAATTTATGGTCATAGATTATAATAGTCTAGGCACTTTTTAATTCTCTTGCAAGTGTTATGGTTTATAATTATTGTATTGGGACAAATATTAGTTGTTGGGTATTGATTATTACCTAAATTAAAATAGTAGGAAATGACAAAATCTTATAGTAATATTTTTCTGTAACTTTACCTATAAAGAAAAAAAAACTTAAGTAATTATCATATAACTAATCATTATTATATAGGATTGTGTTAATCTTATTAGAACTTTAAACTTTATTACATAAATTCATATTAGTACATAATACTATAGAAGTATTTAATTAAAAGTTTTTATAAGTAGGTATAAATTGAATAATTAATTTAGTGCCCAATGTTTATAAATAAAATATTTTTCAATTAATCAAAAAAGTTGTTTCTACATTTCAAATAAATATGTCGATTAAATATTATTATAAATGTATTACGTTGTATTTTAATAGTTTGTAATATATTAATAGGTATTTATTATTTGATTAGAAAAAAGATTGAGACACAAGTCAGTATTATTACTAAATAAATAGGTACAAACAATAATGATTATTGATCATTTTGTTTGAGGTTTTGATAGTATTCGTTGCTGTCAAATATTGTTTTATGTTTATAACTATTAATTATCCATTCAATTTTGAATAATATTATTGTACGCACATTTATTGTAAGAATTTGTATTATGTAATTCAACATTAGAGTTAACCAGTGTATCATTCAAAATTAATTATACATAATCAATATAATAATCATAATATGGCATATGCATTATATTATATTGTTCACTGTGAACATATCAATTATAGGTACAATTAAGAGGAGTAATTATATTTTCTATTGATAATATTCATGATGAATTTACAGATATTATAAACATTAAATTTTATAATCTATTTATTAAAGAAATATTACACATATGATCAGAATATAATTTAATAAATTTTACTTAAACTTTCTAATTAGTAGTAGATACTAGGTGCTATAAAATACTCCATCCAGTAGGCCATGTTGTTATCAAATATAATTTTTAGTTTGTTTTTTTCATTAGTGTAATTATCTATTTTATAATATAATAATTCTTTTATTTTTTTTAACAGGTCCGATGTATGAAACTTGTTCAACATCCAAATGTTGTGAGATTATATGAAGTAATTGATACGCATAGTAAATTGTATCTCATACTTGAGTTAGCCGATGGTGGAGATTTGTATGATTATATTATGCGACATGAAGGTGGATTATCAGAACAATTGGCTTGTGAATATTTTGCCCAAATTGTGCGGGCAATATCATACTGTCATAAATTGCATGTTGTTCATAGGGATTTGAAACCTGAGAATGTGGTTTTTTTTGAGAAGCAAGGAGTTGTCAAACTTACAGATTTTGGGTATGATGTTTTAATTGTATTTATAATTTTGTTTTTAACAAATATATTTTTACAGTTTTAGCAATACGTTTTGCCCTGGACAAAAATTAGAAACATCGTGTGGTTCATTGGCGTATTCAGCTCCTGAAATTTTGATTGGAAATTCTTATAATGCTACTGCTGTTGGTGAGAAAAATACTTCATTTTTATTACGTACTTTTATTTTTTTATGATTATCTATAACTTAATTGATAACATATTATACTGCATTTTATTTTATCATATAAAGTATGATCCTATGAATCATAGACAAATATATCAATTTGATAATGTGTCATAAATATGCTAATGAAGTTTTATCTTTTTTTTTTTTCAATTTTATTTATAGAACATTTTGTAATAACTGTTATAGTTCAATAATAACATGGGTTGTAATGGGTGTAATCTTCATATTCATTATTATATAATTAGTATTGAAAATATCAATTTCATTTCCATTTGTATTAAATTATAATTCACTCATCATTTATTTCAATTGGATTTGAATAATACTTACACAGAATTAATAGATTCGTTATATATTTAATCTATTCTATAGTATTTAGTTTCTATCGAAAAATATTTGAAATTCCATTAAATTTACAATTTTAACCATATCAATATAAAGTTTAATCTACCAACATACCGTTTTTATATATAGAAATCAAATCTTGATAGTCAATAATTAAATCTGTAAGCAATCATATATTCAATTTATGGAATTATTTTATAAAATTTTAAATTTAATTTATAAATATTTACTAATAATTGTTTATTTTAACTGTGATAAATCATTATTATTTTATTTTAAATATTTTTAATTTAGTTATTTTAATTTGTTTATTAAATGTTTTTTTTTAAAGATATCTGGTCATTGGGTGTTATTCTGTACATGTTGGTATGTGGTGAAGCACCATTTCATTCAGCTAATGACAGTGAAACTTTAACAATGATAATGGATTGCAAGTACAAGGTGTCTAATCATGTGTCTGAAGAATGTAAAAATCTCATTGGTCGTATGCTTGTACGAAATCCAGAAAAACGTTCGACTCTTGATGAAATTGCTACTGATATTTGGTTAAAAGATGTGAAAGTAGTGAATAATGATGAAAGCCCTTTGGTGTCCAAACAACTAATTAATGAAGATGACCATACGTTAATTGTACAAAAAATGATAAATGGAAAAATCGCTACCAAAGAACAAATCATGGAGTAAGCTAATTACTTTTGTGTTACTATTCATAGAAGTTATTTAATATAGAATTAATATTTAAAAATATATTTATTTATTTTTCGTTATTATAGGGCTCTGGATAAAAACGAATATAATCATATTACAGCTACTTATTATCTACTTGCAGAAAGAAAACTAAAATCAGCGGTACCAAAAAAATCTCAAACAAATAAAAGGTATAATTTTACCATTTTCTTCATTAAATGAATATCATTTATTATTACCTATTCTATGGATTTTTTTCTTTTTTTCAGTGATACAAATGTTCCTCAGTTAAAAGTAGACAATTGTGCACAAAATAATGCTTCAGAAGTAGTTCATGTAACACCAAAATCTGCTGTGTTAGGGTCATTGCATTCTGATCGTCCCAAAGTAATATGAAAAAAAAATATAATTAATTCATATTGTGTATCTGTTTATTAATTATTTATACATTTTTTTTTTTTTTGTATTCATGTTTGTACAGAGGATTCGAAAGTGTAGTGTTGTAGTTGAAGAAGATGACGAAAAAGAAGACGAGGAAGAGGATGATGATAGTAGTTCATTAAATCGAAGAGGCTCTCGGTCAGAAGGAAGATTGAATACTATAGCTTCTGAGTTACGAACAAAAAAACTTTCAATCACCGAAATACACGAATCAAGTACAACAGTTTCTATTTCCATTGCTTCGAAGAAAACTCCACCACCTTTTGTGTCTACTCAGAGTTCACCTCAGTTACTTGATGATAAACAAAATAGAAATAGCGGCAACTATATAACATATGAACAGAGACGCAGCAAAATGCATAAAAACCGTACGGCATCCTGTAGTAGTTCTGAAACCAGTGATGATGATACCGATGGCCGTAAAAAACGAGGCAGTAGTAGATCACTAGCATCGTTTAAAGGAAATGATAAAGACCCGGACAACGATGGAATGGGCAGTTCCGGTGGCCAAGGAACAGAGCCCACACAAGAAAACGACACAAGTGAACGAGAAAAAGATGAAAACAGTGGAGGCAAAACAGAAAGACCTAATGGAAGTACTGCTGGTAGAAGACGATGCATTAGTGCTAATACTAGAAGTCGCAGAGGTCGATCAGCCGAAACTAGGTTGAGGGAAAGCCAAAGTTTGAATCGTATTACTGAAGTTCAAGAATCTGAAGTCAACACCCCCAACACAACTGCTGCTAACTGTAATCATTTTGAATTTGACAGCAAAAACTATCAAGTAAATATGATTGTAATTTAACATGAGAAATAATTGCCCTTTTATTTAATTTTGTAATTATTTCAGGTGTTAACAAACGATTCGGTCACTGAGAAAAACCCTTCAACCATATCTGCTGTACCCCAGCATAAAAAACACCAAACGTCTAAACGCGTGTCATTGTTCAGCAGGTATTTAAATTTACAAAAAAAACTGTGCACACAAATTCTTTTTAGTAAAAAGAACTCAGATAATCGTTTATATAAAGCAAAATCATGTTCGGAAATGGCAAACTCTAAAATAGCTATCAGAGAAGTGAGCGTAGATAGTTAATGATTTTCCATTATACACACACACACACACATACAAAAGGTATTATTATTAAATTTAGATGTTTTATGACAAACGATACTCTAATTTAATTATTACATTTTATTTACCGTTGAATTTTTTCAAGATATTACGTCCAATTTTATAGTGTGCATACTTCTCTAGTTCCCATTGATATTATCTACCATTATTTTATAGTTTCAGTACAATTTTATCCAAATAACCCCCCCAAAAAATTATCTACTGTTGACCAAATATTATTTTGTCCATAATTATGAACTTGTTTTTGTTCTGTACTTTTTTTCTTTGAAGAAATTTTAATTTGTTAATTATTTAAACCAAAGTTAATTTTTACACACATATATTTTTATATAAGATACTCGTTTAAATGTGCTGTACAATTTACACTCATACAATTATTATTTGTTTTTTGTTTTTAAGTGTCTTAGTCAATGTCTAATTTTATTTTATTTTAATTATGTAATACGTTATATCAAATTATCGGTTTTAAAGATTAATTATTTACTAGGTAATTTATGAAATGAGACTAGTCAATTTTACTTCCACTAAAGGTGTTGCAAAGAAATCTATTTTATTATTTCTTTTTAGCATACATTTAACACTTAATATTAAATAATAAATAATATAATAGAATATAATTGATAATATTTATAGATAAGTTTTACGTTTCAAGTACAAGTAGATTAGACAATATTGTGTACTAATAATATATACGTAGTACGTGTATGTTATTCTTTAAAACACTTTAACAGTTTGTTGATCGGTTGTGAATTGAAAACTTAATAATAATTATTTTCCTCCTTTTATGATATAATTGTACCCCAACCAAAAAAAAAAAACTTTTAGTGACTTAGTACTAGATTTAACCATGGTATTTAGTATACATTTAATATACAAGGTATTTAAAAGCTGTAATCATTAGAAGGAAAAAAACCATTCTCTTTGATCTACAATTTTCAATGTCCTGTTTATGTTTATGTATACTATTTTTACCATGGGCGTAATTGTTAGAAAGAAAGTGCCATAACTGTTATTTACAATAATAATATCGTTCAACGTAATAATATTAATTAACAATATATATATATATATATATATTTAAAACAAAACATAAAAGCGTGCAATATATTGTTTATTAGAAATAAATTAAAGTTGACAATCGAAGGTTAACACTTTTTCTGTTATGCAATAACATCTGTGTGGATCTCCAGTTATTATTACTTGTTTTGTTTCAATACAACATTTCGATCGTCGATTTTGTTATTATTAAGTTATCAATGTTTATTATGTAAAATAATGTTGTTTTTTTTTTCTTTTTAAATTGTTCAGTGAAATGTTTAATTTTTCAAAACTGTTTTATTTTCTCCATAACGACACAATTCCCTGTTAAATCAATTTGTTTCCTTTTGTATTCATTGTTGTATTGTTTGTGTTTTGTATTATTATGATTATTTTTTTATTATTATCAATGTGGGCACACATATGCGTTATACTTAAGATGCGAGCATAAGTTATTTATATAAGTAACATGATTACATTTTGCAAAAAAAAAAAAATTGAACTGGTTGTGATTATGAAATTAGAATTATTATGAATTTTAAAAAATAATTGTTTTTTTTTTTGTTATTGAATGTAATTTATTCTGTCTACTCTTCACGTTAATTCTTTGGTTTTTTTCTAACAAAGTACCGATTTATTAATTTTAATTAATCTAGAGTGCGCGTTTGTGAAAGTTATTGCACAAAACCCAGGTTGAACTTTGAAGAGTTAAAAATTAAAATTTATTTAAAGCTGCCTGATTTCAATTTGTTTAGGGAACAAGTCACTATTTTTTATTAACTATTAATTTAACAAATATTATATAACACATCTACCATGTTAACTTTGAGTAAATCAAGCATTATTGTTTCAATTCTATTTTCAATCCGAATCATTTTATTTCAATTGTATTCGCCTTTATATTTTTCAACTACAGATTAAAATTTATCTCTAGTTTTGTCCTCCCCAGCTGAATTAAGGAAGACAAGTCACAAACATCCAATCAATATTTTTACTTGTAATATTCAAATAATGTAATTTAGCGTAACTCAAAATGTATTAAGTACCTTTGGCGAATTGCAAAATTTACAATTCAGTATTTATAATTATAGTCAAGTTAAAATTTTTAGTTGTCTATTTAATACAGGTTACGATCACAGGTATAAAATTATTTATTGTTATACAGAGTAGTAGAAATTGAGTGGAATCATGAGGCGCAGTACCATTGCACACACACAGCCAGTTGACTTTTCTTCACAAGCGTCTTTCCAACAGAATGAGATTGACATCCTTTCTCCTCGTGTAGAAAACAGCAGTACAGTATTGAACAAAGACTTAATAAGTATTCATAGCTTTTAACTAGAATATAAGTTAAAACTGCCGTTAAATTTTATGATTTTGACTTAGAAAGAAGTTAAACATTTTTAATTAATCTATTATCTATGGATTTTAGTATAAATATCATCAATGTGATCTCTTCTATGGCAAGTTTCCACTAAGTGTATTCTAATAAGTGTCGTGATTTTTTTTTTTCATACATAAAACCACATTTAGATTTTGCAGTCGGTTATTTCAAATTATAATAATACGTTATTTTCATTTTCAATGTTTAGTCAAAATCAATAAAAAAAAAAAAACTATAATTAATCTTTTACGAGAAATTCAAATTAAATTTTTGTTTTACGATAAATGTAACATGTTAAAAACAATTCATTGTTTAAAGGATACACATCAGTTTTAACAAAATGAAAAACAAATTTATCAATTCAATTTTGTCATTTCAATCATCGGTCACATATTTAAGCAGAGCGCTGTATTGTACACTGGGCCATGTGCTTATCGGTAAAGTAATTAGAAATTCAAGTTTAAAAAAAATGTATAAAACATATTATATAATTTTACAGGGGGAGGGACTGGTTTCATTGGAAATAATCTAAGAGAAATCCTGCTGAAAGAAAATTATAAAGTTACAGTTATATCTAGAGTTCAAACAGGAGAAGAGCACATTATAACATGGGTAATTGTATTCAAATTGTTAACTTAATGCATAATAGTCAAGTACATTTGTTTTATTCGAAGAAAGAATTAGTAGAAAACGGTATTCCCCGAGGAGTTACTGATGTGGTCAATTTAACAAGTGAACCCATTATGGTTCCTTTTAAGCATTTCGGATATGAATACAAGAAACGAATTTGGCTAAGTAGAGTCGGTTCAACAATGCTACTTACAGACATCATAAATTGTACAACTTGTAAACCAGATACATTAATTTCTGTCACCAGTACCGGTAGTGTATATGATATAAACTTTTACCATACCATGCATTTTAGTTATAAAATGTTCCTATTGATGTATTAGACATTTATCCATCTGAAGGAATTTATACCGAAGACTTTCATCCTACCAAGGAAATGATAAATTGTAAATTCTTCACTCAATTAGAATCAGATGTAGAGAACGCTACAAAATGTGTACCCTCTGGAGTTCGCCATATATCAATAAGAACAGGTATCGTATCAGATATTGGTAAAATTAATTAAATGCCAATCAACAAATAATTAAGGAAAATACTTAGCACAGATCCTTGGGAGTCAATTTACCATTATTTAAATAATTTCAAGTTTTTATATTCATTTTTTTTTTTTTAATAGGAACAGTCCTAGGTTATGATGGAGGATTCATTAAATGGTCCTATTATCCTACTTACATGGGTTTAGGAGCCAACATAGGAAATGGATGTCAATTTCAGCCTTGGATTCACATTAGTGACCTATTGTATCTCATACTATTTTCAATAGAAAATAAACAAATTATCGGTGTATTGAACGGAGTATCGCCAGAGGTATGGTCCACTAGAAGTTCAAAATGATAGAACATTGTGTATGTAATTTATGGTTTATTTATAGATTATATCCAATGGTGAACTAACCAAAATGTATGCACAAGTGTTAAAAACGTCAGTCAAATTTAATATCCCAAAAACAGTTTTAAGAGCAATTTATGGAAAAGAAAGATCAACACTATTATTAGAAGGGAAACAAGTTATACCTTTAAATACTCTAAGGTATGGATTTACATTTGAATACCAGGAAATCAAAAAGGCTTTAGAACAATTATTAAACTGTTGAATTTGTATTCTTTAAATGTCATCACTTAATTACTTACTTTATATCAATCAGTAAATTAAAAATATAATTACTTTGTTTAGCATTTCTCAGGCAATTATAAATAGTTTATCTCCCATTTCGAAACCAAGCAACAACACTAGAATATTTTCCATCATAGTTATGAGATATACCAAAACTCTCAGAATAACTTACTATTACTTATTTATGATTCAAATAAGTCACACTTTAAACACTATTGAATATTCAATACAAGTAATATGTTGTGTTTTGAGCTATATTTCAAAGACCTTGAAAAACTAAAAGTTTTATTTAAAAGAAAAGTATGATTATCTTTTAGCCCAATGTATTTATTCAAATACTTTTTGATATAATTTTGATCACACTCAAAACAAATACCAAACTTAAAAATGTGTTTTTTTTTATAACCTCAATAATGAGTAAAAAATTATGTTTTTAATGAAAAAAGTTTATTTAATTAAAAAAATGGTTAATATAAAATCCCAAGCCTACCAAAACGAATATAAGTACTACATAGAAAATTAAAAATTACACTAAAATACATTTTTGAAATCATCGAGAGTACCAATCACGAATTCTTTCATTTCCTTCATAACCTCGTTGTACAACTAATTAAAGTACAAATAATGACATTTTAATTAAAATAGTATTATTAAATTTTTATAAAAGAAAATTAATCAAATAAATACCAATGAAAAAAATGAGGTTATGAAGAAAATATCAATTTGGAAGGGGTATTCAACCTTTTGGAATTTCGAGTCATAAAACAAAACCAACACACGAGGATTATGTTGCACTAATACAAGTTCGACTTTTTAATTTAATTGTAAAAAACTCCAGTAAATAGCCGAAATGTAAACCAGTGAACATTTATAACCTAAAAACATGGAACACTGAAATTCAACCAAAGGAAAAATATGTCGCTTAAAACTAATATAAATAAAAACGAAAAGTTTTGTTGTCTTCGAATAGTAAGTGTTTAATGATGAATCAATAAAAAAGTCACAATATCGTTACATTTTACCAAAATATGACAATATGTCTGCTGTGCAGTATGCCGGCCATGAGGTTTACTTGGACCTTGCACGCATCTTCCTCCTCTTACGCTTCAACCTACGCATACGCTTCTTACGCCACTTAGCCCTCATGTTCGGGGGCTAAAGAGTCTGTAAACAAAAAGAAAAGGCAAACCTTTAGCGTCATCGAAACAAACGAGGGCGACCAACGCGATTCACGTGGCCGGACAATGGGGACAAGTGGATAAAACGCGAACGGATCGAGTAAATATTCGGTAACGCGGACGGTCAATCGAAACGCATCGATTGGAAACGAAAGGCAAAGATAATTTAATGAAAAAATAAAAATGGTGAGAAAAACTTAAAAATACTTACCAAAGGTGAAAAATCGAAGACGACAGTTCGGTCCAACTCAACTCAAGTGTACGAATGAGTGTGTGTCGGACGCCATGAAGTGACGCCGTGGAAAGTGCTCAGGGCCGACGGGCGTAAGCGTTGCCAACCTAGCGGATTGGACATTGAGGTTATGTCGTCTTCATGTGGCGAACTCCTGGAAGATAAAGCGTTGGAAGACGTCGCCCGCCGCCGGTAACACTGGACCGATCGATTTTACGCACATATGTTAAATATTTCTCTCGAAGACCGACGATAACGTTATCGTTTTTTCAAGTTTAAATAATTGTCGGGTTGTTTAAAATTAAATATTTGTGAAATCGTCCGTCGTACGTGTTACCGGGGCTCGAGCTATTGACTCGAAAGCCTTTGAACAATACCAACTATCGACATAGGTAATTACTGATTTTGTGCAAATTAAAATATAAACTCTAACTCGAGATTTTAGAGTATTAATCCATTTTGTCATGATTTCAATCAGTCGAAGTTATTCGATGGCCAGCAAAGGAAGAGTGTTGATCGGTATGTCATTCTTTCACAATAATATTATTAATCACCATAACGAAACGTTGTGAATTTTTTCTCAACTCAGAGTGTTAATAGGAAGTAAATTTAACTCTTATTTGGTTAGCAATAGTTTTAGTTGATCAGCTCTCCTCAATGATTATTTCGTTGAAATGTGCCTAATATAATAAATGTTCGTATCACCTTCTGTTAAGTTCTACAATATGGTCTTTTACCTTACTGAAGACTGAAACTAAACTATTGTCATTTAAGTACTCTTTTTAGTTTAACTTTTTATAGAATTTCATGTAATATATTATGTTCTAACAATCATATTGTACTTTCAGGTGGTGGAACCGGATTCGTTGGAAAATCTTTAAAACAGTACCTCAAGGATCATAATTATGATGTTACAATCATATCTAGAAAAACTAATGCAGCAAATAAAACTGACTCAGTTATAAGTTGGGTAAAATAACTAAACTAAAATTTAACATAATATTAAATGGTTTATGTAATATTTCCTTGTATCTGATTATAGGATCAAGTAAAAAAAAATGAAATTCCATCTGATACCGTAGCAGTTATTAATGCTGCTGGAGAACCAATTCTTGAACCTACAAAATTTTGGACTGACAAATTCAAAAAATCAGTATGGGATAGTAGAGTATTGACAAATCAATACCTTATTAATGCAATTGATCAAATGAATTCACCAAAACCAAAATTGTTTGTATCATTTTCTGGAGTAGGTATGTTTCAATAAGTTTGATAATATATTGGCAATTTAATTTTACTTCATGAATCATTAGTTTATAGTAATTATTTAATTAAATATTTCCCAGTCATATAATTTATCTACTTAATAAACATTATATTATGTTAAATTTAATGTGTTTAAATAATTTTTATTTTCAGCAATATATCCACCAAATACGGATAAATCAAAACCATACTCAGAAAGTTATAATGCTGAAGAATTTGATTATTTATCGAAATTAGTCATTGGAATTGAAAACAGTGCTCTGCCAAAATCAGATGACCTACGTTCAGTAGTTTTTAGATTAGGTAAACATGATATTTATTTAGTTTTATTCTACTAAGTTTATTTCTACTAAAACAGTCTTTTAATTTAACATACTAATGTTTTATAGGAGTTGTACTTGGTCGGCATGGTGGATTTATAAGTCAACTATATCTATTTTTCCGCTTTGGTTTGGGAATATGCATGGGCAAAGGTACACAATTCTTTCCATGGATACATGTTGATGATGTTTGTCGTATGGTATTGTTTGCTATTGAAAACAAAGAAGTGAAGGGTGTCATAAATGGAGTAGCACCTGAAGTAATAAATTTATTTTTATTTTAAAATTCTAAGTGTCTTGTTAAATTTCATTATATTTCAGATAATTACTCATCATTACTTTGCTAAGAGCTTTGTTGAAGTATTTGGTCACAGTTTTGTGTTGAAAGTTCCTGAATTTGTATTCAAGTTAATATTCGGAACAGAACGAGCAAAAATGGTTTTGGAAGGCCAAGCTGTTGAACCAAAAAAACTAAATTCTTTAAATTTTTCCCATAAATTGCCTGATATTAAATCAGCATTGCATCGTGTATCTCAAGAATAGTTCAATGTAATGACATTGTTTGACAGTTTCTATAATGTTTTTAGTGTCAAATTGCAGGTATTTTATTATTATGTTATTTCTGTATTTCAAAACTTTGATTGTTTATGCTATAGTTGAAATTAATTTTCAGTACTTAGGTATTGAGAATTAGTGCATGTATTTAATTATTTTTTTAAGCAAATCTATATTTTTATAGTAATCAATCTGTAAATTGCCCGTGCACAGTATTAAACAGAAATATTCTTAAGATTTAAAGCAAAATGTGGAATATACGTATATTGGTTTTTTTCTGATCTACACTTTTTAATTTTTTTTTTTTGTTTGTAAATCTAATTAAAATTTTCATTTTTCCATATTAGTCCATATTTTATGGGCTTCATCAGTCAAGTGCTAAATAAAATTGTTTAAATAAAATTAAAACTTGTTTACGACCAATATTAATTTTTTTTTATTATATTTAGACTAGTGGTGAGCCTTATTAGATAAAGCAATCTATAAACAAAACAAAAATTAATTGTTTATTATTTACACTTTGTTTTTATTTTATTTTTTCAATAAATAAAAAAAAAGAACAAACATAATCAGTCATTATAATAATAGATTGATGTTTTTTCATTTCACAAGCATAATTGATTTTTTATTAAATATAAGTCAAAATTAAAAACTTTAGTTTTAAAGTTGAATGTTAATTTTTTAAAAAATAAAAATGTAACATACACGATTTTCTTTTTTAGACTAGAGCGTTATGATCTAAAAACAATACATTTTATTTATTTTTTTTTGTATAAAAATAATTACTTTTAAAGCTTAAGTACAGTTAATTAATTAATAATTCATGATAATTTACATAAAACTAGAACTTACATTATTTTTTTAAATGTAAAAAAACAAATGTATTTATACTATTTACAAAAAGAAAAAAACATATAATAGTTATTTTAAAATATATACAAAATAAATTATAACAAATTAATTTTAGTTAGGTGGTTTAATGTGGCAATTTAATATCCAATCATATTTAAAAATTTTTAATTTTGTTTTAGCTAAAGAAAATCGATGTGTCTTATAAAGCTTCATCTCCTGTTTGATAAAGCTCGGATTGACCATTTCGATGTGTTAACGGTTGTTTTTCTGGTGCGTTAGATGGTCGATTGCGTTTGAAGAATCCA
This sequence comes from Drepanosiphum platanoidis, assembly GCA_948098885.1. Taxonomy (NCBI): domain Eukaryota; kingdom Metazoa; phylum Arthropoda; class Insecta; order Hemiptera; family Aphididae; genus Drepanosiphum; species Drepanosiphum platanoidis. Next base: position 14,140,900 of record OX402531.1, read on the forward strand.
CACTACAAAAAAGAACACCCAATTATTACAGTTTTCAATCATCAACATTATCAATCAATCTTTATGTTAGTTAAATTGTGAATAAATTCAAAATCAAACATCCACAAATTTATTGACCTGATAAAGTAATAACGATTGTACCGATTATTTTTACTGGCCGATGAATTATATTATACAACATTTTAATTATCATTTATTTCAATTAACATTTAAATTGTAAAACTTTTCTAATTAAGCTTTTTCGATTTCTACTGTGCCTTATTAGTAATAATAAGTTATTACTATTGTCTGTAACCGTAGTTTAATTTTTTATTTATACAACTGTAAAGAATTTGATTAAAATTGGATTCAATTATGATAATTCAGTTACTAACACTTAAATGTATTGTTTGTCTATATTGAAATAAAATATTTCTCAACGAGTTCTCGCAATTGTAATATGTGTCTAAAATTTCTAATCTATGCACATTGAAAATAAGACCTAATATGTAACCTACATCCGACTAGAGTATTTTTTTTTCATTTGCGTGAGTTATTAGAAAAATTAAAGATAACGTAATAGCCTGTTTATGTATGCAATTTAAAATTCTTTACACTATTGCAGAATCAAAGCCGTTTTACTAAGAAAACTAGAACACACTGACCGTGCGACTGATTCACTTGAAGGCAAGCTTATCATTACGTATAATAGCTACAGGTCTAATTTAATAATTTATCTAGAACTGCCCTTATATTATGTATGGATTTACTTTCATTATGAATTTTCAAGATTGGTCCTATAAATACTGCCACTCTAATATTAAAAAATACCCACAGACTGTCGTGAATCGACACGAACATCCTTCATGTTAATAAAATGAATAAATAATATACTATAACTATATATTATATAGCCATAGAAAAGCACTTTCGAAAATACGAAAAATTCGGTTTTTAATGAAGCCATAAATAACTGTGGAAACTCCGCAAAAAAACGACTGGCCGACATCGATCAGCCGTCCCTCGTATCTCATCAGGGTCTCTAATTTGTCATCGTCTTTCGAAAAATGGTATTTTACGATAATACTTATAATATTATAATAGTTTGTTGTTGATTCAAATAGGTAATGAACAACAATGCCTTACGTATTACCTTGTAAAGAAGGTACACCAACAATAACAGTATTGCGGTGCCGGCCACTGCGGCCAAGACGACTATCCACAGAGGGATGATGTCCGGTTTCACGACGACGTCTCTGGGAATGGCCTGTGTGAACACTTCGTGGCTTTTGACTCTGGCCAGTTTGCTATCGGGCTTGCCGATGTACGGGAGTTTGGTGACTTTGGCCGATATCGTGGAGCTCAGCGTCACCGGTCTGTTCAGTGCCACCTGCGGCGAACAATAATAAACGGAGTCGTAAATAATAATAGCTATTTTTTCAAAGTAGATATTATCAAATATATGAAATAATTTATTAAAACTATTAAATAATATAGATAAAATAAATAGGTCTTGTCCGGAGTATTGTAATAAAGAGGAGCAACGAGACTGGAAATACGTCGCCGTCGATGCGACAGTTAAGGCTCTTACCTTTTTCAACGTGTCCACCCAAGCCCTGGACCTGAACGACAGCCAGACTTCCTGATCCTTGGACAGCGGACCGATTTTACACTTGACCGTCGCGCAACGGGTGGGCCCGCACTTTTTCATCTGCACGTCTCTCTTGAACCTCGTGTACAGCTTGAACTTGCCGTCCACGTCCTGGTCCGTTTTTCGGGACTCGTCGTCTTTGTTATTGTTCTTGGGTTTGCCTTCGCGCTTCCTGTAATCCTGCGGACTGTAGTCCTGCGTGCCGTAGCCCTGCGGACTGTAGTCCTGCGCCTCGTACACCTTCGTGGACGCGTCCTTGGTCACCAGGGCGTTCCAGCCGTCGCCCGCGTTGTTCTTGCGGTACATTTTGCCGTCCACGGTGCGCCACTTTTGCACGGTCTCCGTCTCGTCCGTTTTCACCTGTCTGAAGCCCTGGTTCTGTCGCTCGGTCGCCGTGCTCAGGCTGACCGACAGGTCGCTGTCGTCGCCCGGTATGTTGCTGACCACGTTGGTCACGGCGCCGCCGCCGCCGGCCGCGTTCATCCGCCTCGCCGCGTCCCAGTAGTCCAGCTGTTGGTGACTGGTCTCGTCGACGCCCGCGTAACTGCCGTTGCGCACCAGCCCGTCGTCGTTGGTGCGCCATTGGTTTTTCACGAACGTCCTGGGCGGCCCGGTGCCGTCCCACGTGGTGTTGGCCTCGTGGCTCTTGGCCGACTCGTGGAAGCTCGTCGCCGAGTCTTTGCCGCGCGCCCAGCCCTGGCCGCCGTCGATCCGGTGGTTCTCGCGCGCCCATTTCTCCTCCTGCGACATCGCGTCCAGCTGCCCGCCGCCCGCGTTTTCCGCCCGGCCGCGGGACTCGTATCCGCCCGTTCCGTGGGACGACCATCCGCCGCCGCGACGGGAATCCGAATCCCCGGACGCCGACCCCGACACCGACGTCGACCCCGACGACGACGCCGACGAGGACGAGGACGACTGTTCGCGCGACGACCCGCCACCGTAAAGCACGGCACCGTCCGCGTGCCCGGACGACTGTTCGCGCGACGACCCGCCGCCGTAAAGCACGCCACCGTCCGCGTGCCCGGACGACTGTTCGCGCGACGACCCGCCGCCGTAAAGCACGCCACCGTTCGCGTGCCCGGACGACTGTTCGCGCGACGACCCGACGCCAAAGTGCAGAGTGCCGCCCTCCGCGGCGTGCTCGGCGGACGATTGCGCGCGGTGCTCGCTTCCGGACGACGACGACGACGATTCTTTGTGGAAATACGTGCTTCCCGACGACTCGGACTCGCCGAAATGCGCGGCTCCGTACGCGCCGCCTTGGGACGAAGAACCGTAACGGACGTCGTCCTCGCGCGTCCAGCCCGTTCCCGCCGTTCCCGACACGCTCCCGCCGCCGCCGCCGCCACCGCTAGACGATTCGGTGCGGACGACCGTGGAGGACGAAGACGAGGAACCGCTCGAGGCCGTGCCCCTTACTCCGCCGGCCGTGCCCTCGTACTCGTTGTGCGTCGTCGCGCCTCCGGACTGCTGTCCGACCGCGAACGTCGGTCCCCGGTTCGATTCGACGGCGCTCTCGTCCACCCTCCGACCGCCACCGCCGCTGCCGCCGCCAGTCACGACGGTCGTTTCAGACTTTGAGTTTTCGTACCGGATCCTCTTCTCGTACGACCCGTCGCCCCACTGAGACTTGGACGCTTCTTCGTCTTTCCTCTGGATGTCCAGCACACGTTTTTTCTCCTCCTCGGTCAGCTCGTCGAACGCTTTGGCTCCCGTCGCCGCCCCCGCCGCACCGGAACCCGAGCCGCCGCCGCTCGCGGAGCCCTCGCCCTTGATGGTCACGGACGCGCTCGAACCGCTCGAAATCAGACCGCTCGACTCGAAGTACGATTTCCTCCTGCGGTCGATCTGTGGATCGTAATAGTTTTTTACAGTCGTTATTGTGCACCGACAGCTTACGAACGCCGTAGTTTATTTTTATAAACTTTTACTCACGTTCAATTTCAACGGATTTATTTCTTCGACGGCCTCGCACCTCACATGTCCGTTGGTCTCGGGCATTTCGAGCAGGTACAACAGCGGATCTCCTACACACGCGCGCGTACGCAATCATAATTAATAATTGTAACAGTTTCGTATACTCGTAGTTTGCGCGTTCGGCATATAATATATTTGTTATCATACACACGGTGTCCCGTGGTAGATTTAGGATTTGTAAATGAAACAAATATACTTATTGCAAGAGGTAAATAATCAATATCAAATCAAACGTAGGAAATGTGGATTTTAATTTTTTTTTCAATTACACCCCGTCTATACTGAGTGTCCCTGAAATGAGTGTGCCCCCCCCCCCCCCGAAGTACTCGAGTACTCAGTAGGATGGTCTCGATTATTTTTTCAATTTTTTTTCTTACTCAACACATATGTTTTGTAATTACCTGCCAGCGTAAACATGGGCCAGTCGATGTAAGCTTCAGCCTCCAGTATATCGGAAGGTCCTTTGTTTCTAATCCCGTAGATGTGAATGACTTGTGGTCCGATTTGTTTTTCGTCGGTGACGCTTATGTTTTCTTCGCCCGTGATGTTGTAATGTACGTCTATGGGTTTCGACGTGCCGTCGATGATCAGGTCGGTTTCCACCCAAAGAGGAACTCCCAAGTATTTCGTATTGTCCGATACGGAATCCGCGTTTTCGGGATTCGTGCTGTTCACCGCCATGTTGAACTCGTATCTGGCCTTCGTCTCGGAGGTCTGATACGGTTCTAAAACCACTTTGAATTCCACCTGACCGGATCAAATTGCGACAGAGATACGTCGATGAAATCGGTAAACACCAAATACAGGCTAGGTGTATTAAAGTACATAAATCGTTTACTACTCACGTATTTATCTCGGGGCAGCGGGTTGCCGATGTCGCAATGTAAAGTGTTGTTCGTCATTACGGACGGGGCCGAACACTGTACGGGTATGTCGTTTTCGTTGTTGTCAACTCGTTCTATTTTCACGTAATTGACGCCGGGTGGCACGGTCATATCGAATGTGGTCTCGAACGAGTCTTCGCCTTCGTTCTGCACGATGACGTTGACTTTTAGTTTTTCATTTGATCCGAGCAAGAAAGACTCGGAACTCCTGAAAAATAAATGTTCAAAATGACCGATCGGAAACGCGCGTCGATTTCAAACCGCCGCGGCAGCGCGCAGGCACTTACGGCGTGGCTATCAGTCGAAGATTCGGTATGCAAATATTGTCTCCTCCGCAGTTCTTTTGTATGCTTATCGAGTCCCTGGAGACGGCGAACAGCTCGTTGTCGAGATCGATGACGGGCGTCAGAGTTCTGGTGAATTTCCTGTTCTCCTCGATGATTCTGTACCTCAATTCGGCCTCGATCGCGGTCAATTTGTCTCTCACGTTGTTCTAAAATCGGAAAAACATCGTCAAACAAAACTAATTTAAACCGAGATGACAACGGCGCGACTAGATCAAAATTTTCGCGGGGTGTTAAAATCGGCGATAGCTCACCAATCCATTGAACTTTAACCTTCGTCGTCAATCGATTACATTTTAAAAACAAATTATTTATTCATATAGTCGTCTCTCATAATGGTCGTGTACAACGTGGTATAATTAACCATAGATAAATAGTATATAACAAACGGAAAACCGTTGTTCTCGTGAACACCCCCCGACCGTTACGAAAAAAAAAAAAAAAATTTTAAATTTTAACTTAAAGAAAACTAAACGGTCTTATGTGTCATCAACATTTGGATATTGGGGTGGCTTTAGCCATTTTAGCACCCTTTAGCCATCTCCAGTCGCGCCGGCGCATAACGTTCGAATTAAATTCTCCCTCGTACCTTTAAGTAAACGTTGAATGTTTTACAAGACTGAGCGTTCTTTTCCAGGGTTAAACTGTGATTCAGTACGTTTCTGTTTTCTTCCAACAGGAAAAACATTCTCGGAGATTTAGGTTTTTTAGAGTCCAACACCAATTGCATTTCAATGTCTAAAAAAAAAAACAATGCAACGATTAATTCGCACGCGGTTTTCTTTCTTTTTTTTCTCTTCGATTATATTTTATCAGTAGTTATTATACGACGTTTTCCGTTCACTCACTCAATTGATCGTCAACGCCGATGCCCGTGTACTGCAGACAAGTGGTCAAAAACAAACACGGAACCCAAGTGCCGTCTTTGGTCGTACACTCTCTGCGTTCCAGCGCGATCTGTTTGTTGTCGGATTTGAAATATACGGACGTGGTCATTTGTGCCACGGGTCTAGATTTCATAAAATAGGCCATGTCCGATTCGTAAGCGCCGACGACCATATCCGGGTACTGATTGTTGTCCAAGTCTAATCCACCGGCCACCGAGAAACCGAACGTCGATATAGGTCTTGATCCCGAGGACACGTCTTCCGACCTGATCAATTGCGAATACTTTTGCCGAAAGCCGTTTTTAGTCCCGTGGTATATGTAAACGGCGCCTAGTTCGTGGGGACCGTCGTACGGAGCTCCGACGGCAAAGTCTAAAATTTCAAACGATATAATATTACGGCACTGTAGTAATAATAATAATAATAATGATAATATTCGCGTCGACTCACCTCCGTATCCGTCTTTATTTATGTCGCCCAAACCGCTAAGGGCCAGCCCGAAGCGAGATTTCGAGTTGAATCCTACTCTTGTGTTTCGTTCGTAGAATTTATATCCCTGCGAAAACACATCGAACATTACGCGTTAACAACATAGCCGTACCAGAATAATCGTGTTTTTCGTTTCGATTTTACCGCAGATTATAGTTACAGAATTATTTCATAGACCGTGTGGGCATTTTCAATTACAGTTTTCTTTTGAGTACCTCTAATCGTTTAGACATTTGTTTAAACAGTTTCGCTTTCAAATACATTTTCAAAAATTTATGTCCATCGGAAGATTTAGTCGATAAAGTACACGAATATATGTTTTCCGAATATCAGAATTCGATTGAACTTAGCATCGTGGGGCGAACGTGTTTGAAAAATCAACCGCCGCGTGTAGACTTATTTACGAGTACATATGGTTTTCCAGCACGTACCTCTTTTTTCAAGTACACGTACACTTTGCCGGTGTCGTAGGATCCGTCGTCCTTGGAGTACTCGCTGTACATCGGCGCTCCTACTATGATGTCATCGCCGCCGTCGCCGTCCACGTCCGACACGCAAATCGAATAACCGAAATACCCGCCGATCTGCTCGCCCGTAATGTTGTACAAATTCGTCAAGTCGGTGGAATACAAAACGACCTGTGTTGTACGGTTGAAAAAAACGAAAGTAGAAAAAAATCGTCGTCGTCGTCGTCAATCGTCGAAAAACGCGTCGCGCCATTTCCCATATTATATTATATTACCTTTCCCAAAAGTCCTCCGCCCCTGGGCATGCCCACCGCGGCGCCGGACTCCGAACCGAACCCGAAAGCGCCGACCGCGACCGAATAGCCGAGGTACGAATCGTCTTCCGTCGGCGGTCCCTCGTTGGTCGCGAGCACGTCCGGTCGGCTGTGCAGGTTCTGCGAGTAAAACTGACCTATAAAAATGCGCATCCGTATTAGACGTTTTTCATTGCGAACCTCGCTCACGACGTTCCTTTCTCCAAGCTTAGTGAGTTATAAAAAAAAAAAGTTAAGTTTTTTTCTTAAGATAAAAAAAAAAAAAAACAAAAAACGATTTAATCCACCATCGAATTTGTTTATGTTCCCCTAGTGTGTATTTAGTGTTTTTTTTTTTATTTTTTGTGTTTTTGTTTTTATGAATTAATATATATATTATTTCGGTACAGGATGTTTCGAGCGTCTCGAATGTCTATCGGATGTTGTCATCTGTTGCACGTGTTACTAATGAGCATCTGTCATCGGCAACACACCTGTCTCCGAGACGACCGTAGGCCATTTATAGAACGTTCGTTTTTAACTCTTCTCCCGACTTTTATGTCTTTTTATTATTATTATTATTATTATCTTCCGTCCGAACACGTTTCCTGGATAGGAATATCACCGAACCCGCGTGCTCAAACGTCACTCAAATGTCCGCGTGTTATTTTGAAACACCCTGTACCTATTAAATAATATACGTACGTCTGTTACCAACGGTGCTGTTTTAAGTGTAATTATTAGGGATTATTCGTATTATATAATAATTACTTGGTTTTTATTCTCTGGAATATTTTATGTAAACGATTAAACACATCATTACAAACAAAACTAAAATAAAAAAAGCAGTAGGTATACGTTAATAACACAGGCAGTACACAAGCAGCATGACGTTTAGTGAGATACCGAAGCCAAAGCAAAGCGAAACACAATAAAGCGTACAATCCAACGAATTCACACAAGAATATGCGATTTCCCGATACACCCTGTAAGAACCATGCCAATCGGACGGGGCTTGGAATTCAAATACAATATTCGGATTCGCAAAAAAAAAACGAATGCTATTCGCACTGCTACACTACAAAATAATTATAACGCCTCGATGGCAAATCTGACCGGACGCTTTATCAAATCTAAAATGCGCGTGGACCACAGTCGTCGGGGACGATTGGAAAAAAAAGTTTATGAACGGATTGTTTTTTTTTTTTGTTAAAACGCATTTTCTGCAAACGATAGTAAAACGAAAATACGAACAACGATCGTGATTAAACGGTGAAAAAAATAATAGACGGTCTTAAATGATAAATAAAAAAAAACCGTTTAAATTTAAATACTCGTGATGTTATAATTATGTGTAGACACTGCGGGTATTATAATTTCAAGCCCCGCGATTAAACTATATTATAATAATAGGTTAATGTCATCAATGACTTCCGGAGGGAGTATCGCAGTAGTTCCATTTTCATTTTCAACACGTGTTTACCTTCGTCCATGTCGTCGATGATATATTGCATTGCCGGTAAATATGGCAACCGAGCTGACGAATTGACCGAGTATAATTGGCCTGTCAAATAACATTATAAAAAAAAAAAAACATGGTGTTTTACATCCAAAAAAAAAAAAAAAAGAGTACAAAGCCCCAACAAATGAAACATGCCCAAAAAAAAAAAAAAAAACTGTAGATAGATCAACAAATAAAATAAAAAAAATTTTTAATGCACATTGTCGTCTTTCCCTGCAGGGATAAGTGTTTTCGTTGCCATAGGATCGTATAGTCGTACGAGCCCCAAAATATACAGACATAAAGCAAAAATAAACTACATGCCGAATCGTGAAATTAATAGTGCATGCATAGGAGGCACATCTTTTCTATAACCTGCGGCATAGGAAAAATACAAATTTACATATAACGCATACAAATGATACTGTCATGTTATTCATAATATTCATAACATTATATTACACAAAGTGATTTTTAAAATTTTTAACGACTGACATTTCGCTTTAGGGAGATACGCGTATAATATTTATATATTATAATTATCGCGTATGTATTTTTCAACGCGTATATCATTTTTATAATATTATTATCGATGCAGTCGTGTGTGAATCATATTATACAACATGTATATTGTATAAACTCGGTACATTATAATATTTATATTATATCATTGTGCCGGCGAAATAATCTTACCTTGCCAATACCAACTTCCGACGGCGCCGATGAACAAACGGTTTCCGTCCTGTAATAAAATCGAAAAGAAAAAAAAAAAAATCAAAATTCCGTTCGATATTAATTTCGAGAACCGAAACGTTTCGGAAACCCGGTTTATTAGTAACAGACAATAATATATACCTTGGAAACAGATGCCCCGAGTCCAGCTTGGCAAGTACCCTGTTTGTGGTGACCCCAATTCCCTGGAACAGCAACACGTGTCTATTATACGTCACCGTATTATATTTGAACATACGACAGCCGTACGAGTTTTTATAATTAGGCGACCCAGTTAATTATTTTAGACGCATGACATATTTTTAAAAAAAAAAAAAAAACCTCCACGACTCTATATTTTGAATGTACCATTCAGCGTTTCGTAGAAAATCTGTGCGTTTGTTTTCTCTGTAAACATTATTTAACCTTATAGAGGAGAGAGATGTCCGGTAATAATGATGTCATTTCTAATGCGATTAGACTTAATACCAATAATAATACTCGTGTAGTAATTACTGTCGTCTAGTTCCGTCTTGGAACCAAATTAACGACGTACACGATGTGGCAAGATAATGCGTAAATATTATAATACCGTCCACTGAGCGATACCAGAGACGCCGTTTCAAATTTTTTTTATTCCCCAACACATTATGATCGAAGTGAATTTTAATGTATATAAATGTAAAGTTTAATCGAGAAGATAGAAGTTACTGTTTTCTGTTTGAAGATAGGTGACTTTTCTCGTATACTATTCGGTCGATACAAATGTAAACATCGGTATGTTTTCGAACAAATTTGATGGTAAACGTGTGATTTTTAAAAATTGAATGTATTATTACTAATACAGTGGCCATATATTATCACCGGTTAAAATATGATTCAGTTTTTTTTTTTTTAAATCGTTGCCAACACTTCCCATTGTCTCATAAAATATCCAAATAAAAAACCGTAATTATGTATTACGCCCTCTTAATGAATTATTATTCTCTCGCGGTGCAGTAATAATATATTCAAGACGAGAAAGGACGGAGACAGAAATCAGGTGCCTACCTACATAATATTATTATCGTCAACGCTACCCGTACGATTAATCTTACGTTATGGTATTCAAACGATTCGTAATATTGTTATTTTGACACATTATATTTGTTTTTAAATTGCGTACGCCAATGTTGCCAAACTAATACGTTCATACGCGTTGTCATTATTTAACAATTATTTTTATTGTAGTAATGATTGGGCAATTTATTCGCGTGTATAGTAAATACATTTGGTATTTACTACCTGTTGTATAGTAGAGTTCAATATTTTATTAAATTTCTCAAATAACTATATTGTACATTTTTTTGAAACCTAAATATCAAAATTTGTTATTTTATTTTTTTCTAATAAAACGATAAAATATTTTAAGTGTTTACATTCATAATGTAATCACGAGGTACCTAGTCATATCACTGAAACGCGTACTTATTAGCGCATAAGTAAATAAAATTCTTAAGAAATCCTGAAACACACGCACATAGTGAAAACTAACAATTATTATTTTAATAATTGTTGACGTTTTCGAAGTGAAAATAGAACCGTAGACATGAAAATTAATTTTCTAAAATTTCGACTAAAACGAATTGGATATAAACATGACGTGTTCGACGATATTATATAGAATTCGGGTCCTGTTTGTTTATTTTTGAATTATCCTTATTCAATGTGTATTTATTTACAAAAGTCATTGTCGTTTAAATAAATGTAGGTATTTGTTCGGCATTACGTGTTTATGTGTGAACATTGTTCAGGCGTGGATTCAAACCAGTCTGTCGATTTCGAAACAATATGAAAATCGAACAAAAGTTTTTAAAAGAAACAAAAGAAATTTAAAAAATCATTATAGAATACCATTTCTCCTATTTACACCTATAGTAGGTACTAATAAAATATATTTCTGAATAATCGTTTGTGACTCCTAGTTTTTATTATTAATCGACCCCATTCTACATGTTAATGTTGGCAGTTCGAAAACAACGTGTGGAAAACTGTGGAACATTTAAATCGTTCTCATCAATATGCTAGTAAAACTTACGCGTTCGGCACGGAGAGAACTCTGAGAAATTGTTGAAGTCTTCGGTGGTGTAACACGTACCGACAGGATCAATCCTGTTGCCGTTGATTGTGAAATAGGTGTACCTCGGAGCGCAAGCCTGAAACATACGAATAAAAATGTATTCGAGACGCCGCCGTTATAACGTTAATTTCTTATGTAGTCCTATAAAATATTTAACACCCATGTATGTATAATACGAGTGTATTATATACTCGTATTGGAAATACATTATATTTTATAGATGTATTTTCCTTAACTCGATTTCCTATATTACCTCGTGGCCCGTTACCATTTACGATCACTAATCTCAACTATCGCAGTTTCTTTCCCGACGCGACGGGCTGTGAAAATAATAATTGCGGTCTTTTGATTCCATTCAGTCGTGCCTTAACTGACGGACAAATTAGTGTGGAAGTAACATCGAGAGACGAACGTGTGATGTACGAGTACTACAGCAACAATAATGGTCTCGTTATGTGTGTATATATTTATTTTTTTTTTTCATTCCAAGTAGCTCTTAGATTTGAAGACATTGATTAATCGACCGTTACAAATACGGAACAAGACCATTTATTACGAAAATTATTTTATCTCAATTATGCCACCCGACGGAACATTTTCTAGATTATTATATTTTGTTAGGGGGCAAAACTAAAACTAATGCAGAGTATAAAAATATAATAAGTACAATTTAACGCGCGTTTCAAATGTGTTCAGCGTGGCCATTAATAACATTGAGATAATCATAAAAGGAAGGTAACAACTAACAGTATATACGTATGTTTGTTATTCATGAATCATTATGACGGAATGCTCTTTATTATACTTACGCTAACACAAAGACCTTCTTTTACTTTTGAATAATATATTAAACAAAATCTCTACTCCTCGAGACTTTACTATACAGTTTGAATTTCTATTGACGTAGCATTTTTGCAGTGCCTGATGCCGACACGATTAAAAAGTTTTTTTTTTTTTTTTTCTAATCCAATAATTTATTTGAGATAATTTGTCTATTGAACACCGTGACTTAATTACAATAATCGTCTCGACATGTTATGAATTCTATCGCGTATTATTACGTCCTCCGAGTTTATCAAGTATTCAAATATTTTACTTGTAATTATTTTACGCACATACGTTTGAAAAAAAAATTAAAACAACTCCAATCCGACCAACGTGGAACATATTTTAATATCTCTGTGAATGTATATAGAGACGAAAATCGCCGTAAACGACCATGAAATTAAAAATAAAATAAAAAAATAAATTAACAAAGACGCGTGTGTTAAGTAATAATCGGCGAAAACGCGAGATAACGAGTTTTAAATTCTCGAACCGATCGGATTTCGTGATCGGAGAGCATCGTCGTTTCGGAACTTAACAGAAAGAGAAAAAAACCAATCCCGATACCTACCGAATTACCGTCAGGCAATAAACCGACGATCGTTTAGGTTGTTTTTTTTCGATTACGTTTTCAACGGTAGCGCGCGTGTTTTCATGCTCACACACGAGTACCGATCTAAAGATCGGGAAGTTAAAACGCGTGGGCGTACTTCCCGCTGTTCGTCTCGCGCGCTCGTGAAATTAGCGGCCGCCCTTTCAGATTAAGTCACAATGCCCAGCGGGTAATTTATTTCGTTTTCTTTTGCCCGACTCGTCTCCTCGTTCCTCCTCGTTTTTTTTTTCGGGGGCCGCTGATTTCGCGTTACACATCAATGCGATACAACGGCCACACGACGATCCGAGTTTGCATATTATTATTACTATTTTATCGTACGTTCCCGACGACGACGACGGCGCGATAGCGTAAACCGGTCACGGACACGACGCGTGATCCGCAGCGTTGTAACCGAATCGTTTTCGAACGTTTCGCCAGACATTTCTAAATTTGGATCTCTGCCTTTTTTGTTTTTTTTTTCCATCGTGTTTTCTACTCCCGTCTCGAAAACCGCGCACGCCACGCACACGGTCACTCGCCGGTATACCTACACCTGAGTGAGTGGGTGTTCGCTTCCCGCTCGTTGCGGCTGCAATATCCGCCGCCGCGGTCTTTTTATAATAATAATTATTATTGTCGTTTGTAATCGAAAAAAAAAACCTACGCGGAGACAAACGGAGCGAGCACAAACTCAATATACTCGTATATATATACACACACACACATAAATATAGCACGCGTCTTAATGGCAGTTTGAAATTTAATTAAATCGAAATGTAAAAAGAAAGAAAAAAACCACTCACGGTTTCCGACTTTTCGACAAATCTTTACGTTTTTTACGTCTCATAACGTTGCGCGCGTATATTAATATCGTAACTATCGTTCGACCGAAAATTGCCACGGAAAACCGTGTGATTAAAAAAATAGTTTTTAAATTGAAAAAATATCGTTACGCGACGGGCAGGCTATTTTATGCTGTGTCTTGTGTATTATATAAGACGCCTCTACGCGCGAGACCGTGGAATTGTAATTTTAGCTTAAACATTTCGCCATGGTTGTTATTGTTTTCTTTTTTGAAAACGTAAATAAAAACATTGCACATTTTTATTGTGCCGTGTAAATAAACAACGGCGGCCGTAAAACTGAAAACCGTAAACATCGGAAAAGTGGACGTCTCTTTCGATTTTCATAATGCACCGAAATAAAAATCGATTCGTATGGAACAACACGATATAGAGGTATAACAGTCGGCGTCGCGGGAGTGTAAACAACATAAACGGATCCACGCGCTAAATACGTGTTATTCGAATGGCTTTAGGAATTAAACACAATAAAACGCTCGGGATTAATTGCTAAATCTCGCTATATAGTTTATATTTTTATTTCTGGAAGATAAAATCGCCAACATGGCGTCACGACGGCGTTAATGGGCCCAAACAAATGTGTCTTATTTTAGTCGCTACGGTTTTTGGACGTCGGTAATACATCCGTATAACACACACTGTTCTTGAACGCATTTTCTAATCGGAGTGAACTATCTTGACAGTGTAGGCAAGTTGTTTCGATATTACTTGTCGTTCGCATTGAGAACGAAATGCAAATGTATTACACGCGGTATGAAAAAATCACCTGGTCGAAGGAACCGCTGGAGCTTTGAGTATGAAATTCGTTGTTTTTCGAGGTTTTGATGTACCTCTCGCCGCTGTTTTAATGAAAAATTATAATAATATAATACGACGTAATAAGCCCGACCGTGACAATTTGTCCGTCGACCGACTTCTGGACGAGACTGGCCGTGTCCCTCGTAAGAAATACGTACCGCGCGCGCGCGTGTGACTGGATGTGTGTGTGTAAACACGGAGCACGCGTGTGCAAGAGGGCCAACGATTATTATACACACGCACATTGCACGACGACCACGACTTATCATAGGAGTTGTAAGTTTATATTATTTTTATTTTTTTTTTTTTGCTCTCAAACCACACACGACCGCGAGGCGTATTCGCGTACATTGGTTAATATTTATTGGTTTTACGTCGTATTTAAATACAGTTTTTCCGTTGGCCGGGTATATACAATATATAGGTAAACATAATATCGAATACAATGGGGAGCGAAATATAAATAAGGAATACGGGGGGGAAGAAAATAAAATAAAAGATCGAGGAAAAAAAAATCGCCTTTTATGTCGTTTGAACGTCATACCCGCGCGGCGCGCGCGGAGGAGCTTCAGGCGTGCGACATGCTCGTTTTACAATCCACTTTGACCTCGGGCAAACCGGATCGGATGCGTGGCGGCGTTCCGTTTCATTCAGCGTACGATATCGTATTATATTATATTATATATGCACTCCATGTACACGCACCACATGATATTACACGTATCTCCTATATATATAATATTATCTCGGTTCTCGTGTGCGGGTCCGGATCGACTGGTGGACTTAACGGGCCCCTTTGGCCCCATTTTAGAATTTTTTCGGCCTTATAATCCGTTAGTTTCTCCGAAAGTCGTGTTTGCCGCAATCGTTTCGATTTTGGTAGTAGTTTTTTCACGTCAAATGTATTACTAAGTAAAAAACGTATTACTGCAATTTCAGTTTACTACCCCGAATACGTCTTACCGACGTCCGACGAGTTAAATATCGGATAAACAAAGTAGTCGCTAAACATTAGATTTCGCATCCTTCGAAACGAATTGAACAGTTTTTTTTTTTAAACGTCAAACATACGTTGTTTGGTTTGTTGTTTTTTTTATAAAGATTGTTTAGAATTTTACAATATCACTATGATGACGATAAGTGAAGAAGACAACATTTGGATGTGGGAACAGAGTGTACCGACGCACCGTTTATTTAAAAGTGTTAATAACTGGTCTTCGATCAATGCTTATTGATGCGCCGTCAAAGTCAACATTGACTTTATGACTATTATTTTATACTAATTTTGCAAACGGACCTTTTTAATATTCTCATGAGGCAATATCGCCCATCGGTCGAGGCTTTTAAATGATCTTACAGAACGATTATTATTATTATTATTGTTATCGCGCGTTTTCGAGTCTGTAGACGCTGCGGGTGTCGACCGCAGGGACAAGACGACGCATATATTAAAAATGCATAATATGATAGGCGTTTAAATAAACGACGCAATAACGGAAACGAAACAAATGATAAGATTCAGACCCATAGATATAAGGCCGTCGGATTCGGTCGGACGTCGTACACCCGTACGAGTTATAAAACACACGTCACGTACCCGTTTACACGTGTATAATACGTGTGCGCACAATATGTGTAAGTAGCCCTTGTACAGGAGACATAATATTATAACAGTCGGCGACGCGACCGGTGTCGGGTTTCATAATCGTTTATTCGCCGCGGACGGACGGCGGCGGCGGCGGCGGTCCCCGTCGTCTGCAGCGCGTTTAAAAAACGAGTCGAAAACGAGTGCGGGCGTTTTAACACGGTCCGCGATAGCGACAATGTGTACACGAAATTAATATTTATTGTTTTTTTTTTTTTTCGATTTTTTTTTTCCTTCCAACGACCTTCCGAAACGATTCACGATCGTTAACGATGATTTAGATGGCGCGGCCGCCGATCGGCCGTCGTGTTTGGACGATTCTCTATTTTTTTTTCCCTTCTTCTTTCTTCGTTTTATCGTGTAAACAAACGCGACGACGAAACGTAAATAAATGTTTAACACGGTCTCGCGCGTACAACACAATATATCTATTATTATTTATTATACACACCGTAATACCGTATAATAATCATTCGAAATTTCTGTCCGTAACGCGGTGCACAATAATATTTATAAGACTCCCCCGATCTTTTGTGTACGCGCGCGGTGCGACGGCCGCGGACGATCGAGATTATTCCGAAACCATCACGTGTTCGGTGCTCAACGCGTTTGACAATAACCACCTGTGGCACAGAGAGGAAGACAGAAAGGGAGAGAAAGAGAGAGAGAGAGAGAGAAAGGAAGAGAGGAAGAGAGCTGAGAGACCCACAGGCGGATTTCATCCTAGACAACGACAACAAAACTCCGCCGCGCTGGCGTATACACCACGTGTTGAATAACGGATTTTTCCACAGTCGAAATGTTTTTTAAAAAGGAAAATCATCGTCGATAATCCTCCTCGACTCTGACCGCGTGTTTCTACGTGCCTTATCTAATTCTTCGAGAGATCGACGCGCATTGTCGCGTTGCTGCTGCGGGATTCACGTAGTGCGTAGTCACAATCGAATTCTATGGAAAATACGAGTATAATAATCTTCCGGACTGGTCGAGCCGGCTCGCATACACGACCGCGACGTTATTGTATTCGACGGCCGGCCGAGAAGTTTCTAAACGGACGGTTCTCTCCGTTGGTTCTTTATCGGAAGTTTCGTTTGGACTCGAAAATCGGAGTGGGTTGTCCAATATTACACGAACTGCAGTGTGTGTGTGTGTGTTTGTACCTCTAACTTTTACCGAGTAAATATTACGTTTTTCCGGACGTTATGAAATAATTAAATGTGTGATGAAAAAACTACCGTTTTCCGTCTATGTACTATAAAAAGAAAAAAAAAAAAACGTTCGTCGAAAGCCTTATTGGGATTATAGCGTCTCTCGGATTGCAACACAACCTGATTCGATATACCTACACACACGAGACAATTAGGTATTTAACGTAATAATTATAATTCCACGAAAACAATTAACTGCAGTTATTGAAATCTTTATAAGTACTCCATATTATAGTATATACATGCATATTAAGTATATATATATGTACATATAAAAAAAACAGATGATATTATAATGCGTTTACGTTCTTATAAAACTGACGGTGTGCAACACCATATAGGTAGGTTAGGTACCAGGCGAGTAGGTATAACGACTAATGGATGGTAATTGATTTATGTAAAAGCGACTATATACAACGTTGCGATGTCGTAAATTTAGCCCGAGGGATTTTTTTATTATTTCACGTAAATTATCCGTTTTGTTTATTATTATTATTATTATTATTACTATTATCGTTACAAAATACCACTCGAATACAATAATTATTAGGTATTCGAGTCAAGAACGTGTGAATTTCCACGCCACCTGGTGGTTAGGTATTAATTACTTCACACGTTTCAAAGAAAGTACTGCGAACAACGCACACATACGTGTTGTGCAGCATACTTGCATACATACGCTTACAGTGGAAAAATTATCGATCCTATTACACGCACCAGACACCTCGTATAAATTGCTTCGGACGATTGTAAATTCCTGAGTGCATCGAGCATACATTATTACAGTATTATACTATTTATTTTATAATAATATAATACGCTCCGCTCTATAGCTTATTAAGAATAATTAGTCTGTAATATGACTAAAATACCTGACTCATTGTAAACTGAACGATTCGCGTACACACACACGCACGCGCGCCATTTCATTTTTATATGACATAAGTGATTATACTCATTATGTGCGCTGTAATTTTTCACTCGCATGCGCATGCGACCGGTCACAGTGTAATTTACGACTAAAATACGATATTATGTCAAATAATTTTTTCTTCTATTTTACCTCGTAAGCAGTGGCACCCACTGGTTTTTCAATAGCCAGTGAAGTTAAAATGCGAATCGACCACTCCGGCCCCCTCTAATCATACATATTTAACCTAATTCAATCAAATTAACTACATTCTAGTGTGAACACTTTGTGTTCAAAATCGAAAACTTTTTTTTTTTAAATATTACTAGGAAATCAATAATTATTATCAATGTTAATAATTCTAAGAAACTACTAGTATTGCGTTTTCAACAGTTCTATATAATATAACGCAGGTACCTACGCTTATTTCGACTGTATGGCTGAATCATTTTTATAGGATTCGATAGTTAGTAGTAGTCTTTAAATGGAATACCTACGTGAAACACGCCTTTATAATATACACCCACACGAAAAACCTAACCGTGACTATGACGCGAAGTATGTTCGTATTTTCATTCGTTGAAAAAATTAAACAGCATAACATCATGTATGATTATTGAATCGTAAAACGATTCAAATAAATTCACCCGATTTTTAAAAATTGAAAAATAAAATCTTCAAATTATTTGATATTTCACAACTTCAAACTCGTATGTTATTCCGCGCTTGATTCACATAATATTACTGTGCATCAAGTACACAATATATATTCGTATTCGTACGTCAACCATAAATATTTTTTATCGGATTTTTATTTTAATCACTTCGTTTTTTTTCTTTTTTAAATGTGGCTTTGCTGTTAGGCGTGACAGCTGCATAAAGTTAAACCCTTGCGTTCCATTTTGATTCTCCAGCAGTAGGTTCACGAATTTTCATAACATAATTTTACTAGTTCAACATGATCTGATATTTCTTACGGGATTCTTCGAATAAATAAGACAATATTACACTGGAGTGAAAAAAAAAAACATTTGGTTCCTGATACTTTTGGATTTGACGTCGAGACCAACTGCAACGTTTCTTTAGAACGAAACGGAAACGTGAACGCCACGACTATTTTTAATATTCAATGCATTTTAATGCGCGCGTTTGAGTGGGCACGACGCTTTCCGGCCGTTGATATGTTTATGCGGTTATTTGTTTTAAAGATGATGTCATCGTTCAAACAGATTCGCAGAAAGTTATAAAATTATAATACTGTGACACGGTCTAACCGGAAACAATACAGATTTTATATTTTAGATCATCGAATTTATATTTGTATATAAATACAAGAACGCCAGTATATATAAAAACTGTTATCTAGGCGATAAGATTAGATTTGAAAAAATGTTGATCCCAACTATGACTTTTCCGTGTAAAATAAAAATAAAACTAGTGCGCATATCATTATCATTTTTCGATGGGAAATATTTTTAAATCCCATTAGACGACGTTTAGTTTAATGTGACATTTTTTGTTACAAACATAAATTAACGTCCACATTTGGTATCGATTGGATACCTAAATATTTAAGCAGTAAAACGAACCAAAAACTAATCACAATTGACGATTTAATATTTAACAGACAATAGAAAACCATAAGGATAGGAAAATATAAACCCATTATAATATAAAATACCTATTTCGAATTATTGTAGTAATTGAAATTTAATTGAAGTTATGAAATGAAAAAAAAAAAGGGATATGTCATAAAATAAAATTCATTCGTACTACGAAAATGTACGTGTGACTAATGCAAAGAATCAAAAGAACATTATTTTCCTTAAATCCTACAGTTTCCCTTAAATCCTACAATTCCTACAAATCGTAATTTTCGCATCACACAAACATATAATTGACATTGAACGTGATTCATTAGTACTTATATACTTATTTACGATGTCAATATAATTATTACATGGTTGAAATTCAAACCATAACAATAATTATAACGACTGTAATTTTAATCACACGCGTTTTACCGATTGATGAATGTGTCGCCCCGCCTCTTACGACGTTTCGCCCCTAATAATAATTGTTCCTAAACACGTGTTTAAGATAATTCGTGCGCGCATTCGTCACAATACGTACTACATACTAGCATATAAAACGAATAAAGTATTACGAATGAAATCGACGTTTTGTGTATATGCAATTAAAATTACATAAATACTTAATTTATTTCAGACGTACGCGCAAAACGAAATGTATTATTCATGGGCTACTGTCAGTAAAATGTAATTACATTCGGTACGCGAACGACAGGACGAATAATACGTGGGCTCGAGCGCGGACTTATGATAACTACGACGACTCAATTAGACGGTAAAAAACAAATTAGTATACGTAGACTTCCCGCCGCAGTCCTGCGTTAGGTCCTTCTGCCGCGGCGAGCAGACAAATTGATTTCGTGCGGCCTAATAGGTAGGTATATATACGTATAGGTAGGTAGGTACTCAATTAAAAACGAAAATCAAAATTATGAATACGCGGTGTGTTTAATTATAATTTCGTTACGCCGAGAAGTGAAACATTAATTACGCGGATGGCGAATCGATGTTGATTGATCGCTGCGGTAGCCAACGGGGGTAAAATACGATCGGAAAGAAACCTCCTGAACCCGTGACAAATTTCGTAATAAATCACTTTTATACAAACCTACGGCCGTGCTATTAAATATTAATGAGCCATTAGCATTCCACTGATAAAGTGTACCGATGACAAATAATGATGAGAAACCGTGTGTTTTTCAAATGCCCGAGAACGAATACGTTACAGTTTAGCAGCCACGCCGAAAGTTACAACACTAAATTTTACAACACGCCGCCGCCGTAAACAAACGATGGAAATGCGCGTAATGTAAATATTATGATGTGCGAAATATTTATTTGTTAAAACTCACGAGTAAACGAACGGTTATTGGGCACAAGGAGATATTTCCGTGCGCATAGGCGTTTTTAAATAAAATAAATAACATTTGGTGGGGCACTGTATCATTTTGTCGTCGTTTTTAGAAATTTGAAAATATAATACACAAAGATATTATATTATAACACTTTCAGAATAAAATTAATTTAGACGCTACGAGTTCATGATAGTTAGTAGAAATTAAAAAAAAAAAAAATGTTTTTAAACGTCTGAACAGAATATTATTTTATTATATTATTATGATGTGCATTTGTTTCTTTACACGATAACGAATATACGTCGTTGTTACGAATGGTATTAAAAATTTAATTGAATCTAATCTCGGACAGAGATAATTGAATCAACTAATGAGGAACAATCAATTTATTAAAACGGCTTATAAAATAAGCCCTCGTCGAGCAAAGTAAATAATAATAATAATAATAATAATAGTTATGACTATTAAGAGTCACGAATATTTTAATATTTACCAAAATGACTCCATTGTCTCCAGAACTCCTCACTGTCGCGCCGAACCATTGACGTGACTTGCCGTCTATTTGAATCGATCTGCTCGAGTTGTTGTTTCCTGTTTTAAAAAAAAATAAAATAACGTATTTTAATTACGATTGTATAAAAGTTTAATAATAATACAATACAGCTGAATAGCCTATTAAACGTTTTTAATGAATCGTTTTTGATTAAAAATTACTGGCACTTCGGAGGTTCAACAGACTGTAACCCATACGGGTCATACGCGAATGCTCGGGAAAACTTCATTCGATATGCACGCGACTATCATTATCATAAAAAAATATTTTCTCTATTATTAAATACACAATCGAAATGATTTTTTTTTCTGCTTTCTATCGGTTTCTGCTCGCCTCAAAGTCTGCAAGTAAAACTTAATTGATATTTTATTGTTTCGTTTCGTGCGATAATAATATTTCGATAACGTACGATTTTTTTTTTTTTTAACAAAACGCGTACATTATACCCACTCAGAGTTCATAATGTCAACGAAAAATTGATTAGACGTTCCTGTCGATAAATTCGAATAAAATCGAATACAGTGTATATACGAACCGTTTGAAGTTTTTAAAAACGAATTAATACGGAGACTAATTTTTCTTTTTTCATTTCCATTTTGATTAATGTGTTTTTCTTCACTAATAAGCTACAGTCGTATTCAATCATCGAGTAATTACTACTGCCTATCCTATGTATGATCGACACTTGGATAATTATAAAGTAGACATAATAACTGCGCGCGTTTCTTTCATTACACGTGTATACAGTATATTATATATATATATATATATATATATATACAATAACGACTTGTACATAAATTCATTTCGAATTCTTACGTGTCGTACGTACTTTGAAAAAAATAAACAATCGCTGCGGTGTCGTTGCCGTTTTATATTTGTCCACGGGATGCAAAATAAACACGTAAGATTATTACGAGAGCAGTGTCGGGATTATTCGTGCAAAAACGTTTTTTTTTTTTTTGGTCATCATATCATATTATTTCGGTACCTAAATAATTTTTTTATGATTTTTTTTTGCCTCGAATCCTTCTCATGATCATCCTCCTGATGTAAGAATATCGGATGAACGACGAATGACGAAACGTACGCAAAACTCACTCGAGTGAGTCGTTGTCGAAAAAAGATTTACGTGAATTACGAGATGCGAACAATGCACACCCTTGCATCCCCGCACGGATGACGTCACAGGCTATCGGTTTTAACGGCGGCGTGGAAATCGTCGGGTGTCCCCTTACTAGACGCGATAATAGAGTATAGGGTTTCTGATACAAATAAACTAAAATATAATATATGAAATGAAAAAAAAATAAACGCACCCTAAACGCGAACGTACGCTTTTCGACGTCGACGGGTCATAGGTGTCGATCGCAAAAGCCTACCGCGAATAACAATAACAATTTGCTAAACAATGGCGGCTGGCCATATGGCTGGGACTTGTGTACATTTATATATTATACATATAATAATATATACGCGTATCCGTCTGCGCTGCAACGGCCATTGTGCCGGCCGATGGCGACAAAATTAATAATAATCGAATGCGGTAGTGGGTCAGATATGGACTTGTGGCGGACGTTTGCAGTTGAAAAAAAAAAAAAAACAATATACCTGAATATAGTCAAGCCACTATATATTATATACATACGCGCGCGCCGGTGGTGGTGTGAGTTTTTTAACGCCAAAGAACTCGGACGACCTTCTCTAGCCACCGCCGCCGCCGCCGCCGCAGCAGCAGCAGCAGCATCATCCGAACCACTTATGCACGCGGTCGACTACG
The DNA here is from genome assembly GCA_948098885.1 of Drepanosiphum platanoidis. Classification (NCBI taxonomy): domain Eukaryota; kingdom Metazoa; phylum Arthropoda; class Insecta; order Hemiptera; family Aphididae; genus Drepanosiphum; species Drepanosiphum platanoidis. Next base: position 14,164,326 of record OX402531.1, read on the forward strand.
CGGCGTATGACATTTATTTTATTTTTTTTTTATATTATTATTATTATTTTTTTTTTTCCATCTTCTCGGAACGCGCTTTTCCTTAACAGGACGACTAGTATTACGTACACGGAATAAATAAAAAGAGTTTTGTTTGCGCGTATATATATATATGTATGTATACCTACAACTACAGACGTCAAACCATCCGGATGATAATGTTATACGACCAGATCCGTTACCGACGAGTTTGTTGTGTGTGTGTGTTTTTTTTTCCTTTTTCTTATTATTATTATTTTCAATCGCTTCACTTACGGGTATGGGTACACTTCGATCGCTCGTCGTACCCTTTTTCTTTCGAGGTTAACGAACCGCTTGCCAAGTTCACTAATCGTCACGTCAAATGCCCCACACGCGACCCAAATAACTCGCGGGTACGGCTGGTACGAGGCCTAAGGCGTGATAGATAACGCGCGCGCACATTGTGTAGTGACGAGCCACTTTTATTGTATTATTATAATAAACCCAATTCCGCGAGCCTATACAGAGTATGACAGATAACAAGCCCGGTGGCGTATAAAACCATCATCTATTATCGTTCTTTATTTTTATTATTTCGCCGTTTGCGTCTAGATACAGGTATATAATACACGGGACGCGTATAATAAAAAGGGTACGTTTTTCGCCAAAAACATCAATAAAGTCAGACGTGTATATACGACCGCTTTATCCTTCGTCTGTGCGCGTGCGTGCGTGCGTGCGAGCGAGTGACGAAGGTCTTAAATCGTTCCTGTATTCTGAACGACTATTGTGATATCGTCACTTGATTGAATTCACGCGGATACGATCCCGCAATACAATGTGTTCGATCATTGGAGCATAAAAAATACCCTTCATCCATTTTTCAGCTGTCAACAAGAAGGAAATTATATTAAAAAGTAGAGAATAGTTCCCTAAAACTAATTTCAAATCTAGGGTGGTTGTTTTTTTTTTTTTTTTTAATATAGGGATTATTTTTCTCACGGTGTGTAATACGTTATGAAATTAAATTCGGTTAAGATTCGTAGTCACAGGGTCGAAGTTAATATAATAGTTATGTAAAATGATCAGCTACGTTGATAATAATATGGTTAACGTAATAAAAAAAATAAAGTATATTATTTATTCCATTGCTCTGTTGACGCGACTCTCGTTGGAACAATATATTTTATTTATTAACGTCAAACACTCTTATTCTAGCCCTATTATAGGTTTAGTCCAATAGAATAACATTATACTTTTTAGCACCCAACCAGATTTTATGGTAAAACGTTTTCTATAACTGGTGGTCACTGTACAATGTACATACAAGGTGCAAAATAACGAAGGCGATTATGGTCACAACTATTGGAAAAAGTATTTAAAAAGCAAACCGAGCGACCGACCTAAAGATATTTCTGATCCGGTTGGAACTCAAAAAATATATAACATTCGTTGAACGATTTTCCATTTTATTACAAAACTGTAAATTTATAACTTTTAGTCAATAAGAAGGTGTCGTTTCTTCGGTAATTAATCGTAGTCGTTTTCTGTTAAACTCATATTTATATCGAAAGATAATGTAATAAAATTAATTTAATACGTTTCATACTTTAACGTGAGTATTAAATGTTTTATAAAAAAAAAACGCGTTTTCCTTCTTGGTTTTTTTTCCAGTGCTGTTTCTTTTTATTATTATTTTATGTTTACTAATAAAAACACAAAGGCAATGACGAATGAGTTATGACTTATGAGTGTACGTCACAAGTAAATTAAATTCGACTAGATGTTAAGTAAAAGAAATTAGCATCTTTTCTCATTTATGAATTTATAACAATACAACTTATTTACCACTCATACAATTGTGTATTAATTTACTATGCACGATTTATTTGTCGATGTTTTATTTACTTTAAATTCAATAAAACTCAATAACGCGTGTGATTTGTGATTATAATAAAGTATTGTAATGTAAATTAAACGATATGAATAGACGTCTTGAATTCGATATTTTTACCCATTCTAACATTTTCAACCAGAATATCGAGTTACCAGCGACCAATGAACACGGCGATTAGGTACTGCGTATACTTTTTACCGACACTTATTATTAATTATACAGTTCACCGTCCCGACGAAAATATATAAACATTTGTTTGGGCATAATATTATGATTGAAGACTTTCGATTTCGTACCTACTACATATATAATGTAAAGCTCGGCGATAACAGTATGGCCAAAGGTCGTAATAAAATCAAATACAGAAATAGACCTATAAACATGAAAACCTTTCTTGATTTATGTTCTTATTGACACGATATTTAAGAAACGTTTTAAAACAGTGATTCTTGTTTGACAAATGTACAATTAAATCGGCGGTAAGATACGCGAGTCGTTTTAAAAAGTGTTCCCGATTTTCGTTCACAGTTTTGATGATATATATATATATATATGTGTGTGTAATAATAATATAATATTGGCCTAATATAATAAATCAAGGGTTTTTTTTTCCGCGAGACCAGTTCAAAAGTATTCCGAGTGACAATACATATGAGACCTTGAAATACAGACCGTGAAAACGGTGATCTCGTATTCGAAGATGAAGTAAAAAAAAAAGAAACAAAAACACTCGCACGCTGCACTGCACGAGTATATTATTATATAGTCGTCCCCCGGCCGGCGCGCGCACACTATACGCACAACGTTGATTTCGTATAGAAACCAATTTGTAATTTGTCTCGTATTTGATCTATTGGCCAACGGAATCGATTCCGTGTTCGCGTCTGGGACGTGATTTTTTTTACATGTAACCGTTTTAACAACGACAAAAAACGGACATGCTCCACCGTATAGTCGTCACGCGGCCTGCAGCAGCAGCAGCCGCAGCAGCGAAGACCAAAACGGGTTTACCGAAGACCGGGGTTTTTTTTTTCCGTTTTTACCCCCTCGCTACCATTCGCTTCTCCTTTGCCCCACATATTCCGTTTATCGGCGAAATTTACATTAAAAAAGAATTCAAACAAAAAGAAGATCTCGGGAGGTTTGATAAAAAAAATAAATAAAATAATCGCATTCCACTTGATATACGTTCGGCACGGTGGCCCGACGACAGTTGAATGCCGATCCGTTTTTGCCTCGAAGCAAGTGCCGTTTTACTGATTTTTTTTTATTTTTTATTTTTATTATTGCCTTCTGTTATACGCCGAAAGATGTTTTTTTCCCAGACAAAGCTATCTCATCTCTCTCTTTCTCTCTCTCTCACTCTCTGTATGTGATTTGATCTACACGGACATAAAGACTTTTAAAACGCGATTGTCCCGTGATTGTCGTCATACATATGTATATATCGGACGAATATATTGCACTCCAAGACGAATACTTAAATACTTAGAGCTAATATCGTAAAATATAGGACACGACGATTCTTTGAATACCATTCGAATGTTGATCAATATTTTAAGACTTAATACGTCGAGAGTTTTGCGGCGAATACGTAAGAGTCGCGTAGTATACCCTACGGCAGCAGTTCATAAACTGCTGTGGCCCGCGGCTCCCATAGGACACTCGTGACGGGAATGTAATCTCGATGGCGTGTGAAAAATATAATTATTGAGCATAAATCTAAAAGTAGATTATTATTTTCTTTAGCTAATTAAACACGCGAAGAATAATTTTGAAATATACAATATGCTTTCATGAATTTATATTTACACGTTTTGTAGTTTAAAAGAAATATCACAATACTAGCCATGATAAAGTTCGTTCGACTCGGTATTGTTTTAAAATGGTTTCTACGATTTATCGTGCAAACGCGTTACCAACACGTTTTATTAAATACATCGGGCAAATAATGATGCGTAAAAAATAGTTTAAACGAATCGTTTCGAGAGGGACATTGTTGTCGAGTAAACGCAACATTTCTTCATAGACACGCGGGCAGGCGTAGAATAATTCATAATAAACGCGTTGTCTATTTCGCAACGATGACATTTTTACTATACCGCCGGCGCAATTTTCGCGGAATACTGAATAGAAACGCGCGCACAGGTAAGATCTCGATTCGTATATTATCGCTGCCCGCGGCGGTTGATAGATTTACGAGAGAAATATAGTAGACATAAATTAAAATCGACGGACGTCGATTTTGTCGTAACCACGTCACCGTCGCCGCTGCTGTATATTCCACGAGAAAGCAATAAAGCATGCGTTGGCGCACGTCAACGCAAATCAACGAGGTTTTCCCGACGTCTCGTCGTTATCATTATGCGTTGACCTCGCCGTTTTATTTCACCGTTAATCCGCGGACCGAAAAACTATATCGTACGATTCTATTCCGTTTGTTCGCAAAACGCCGCGCAGGTCAATTAATTCTATCGACTCGTCGTGTGACGCGTTAATATAGAAAAACGTACGCTACGTCGAGTTTAGAGCTAACGGTTTGTTTTCGTATTGTTTTTCGACTATTAACTCGTATGAGATACGAGTTTAAAAAGGTAAAACAATTATTGTACTCGACTTCGTTAAAAATCAATTACATTTCTTTATAGTAAAAACTACTATTACTGAGAAAAAAAAAAAGAAAGAAACATAGTAGTTCAAAGAATAACATAACTTTTTCGCTTGATTTTTCAACCGGTTAATGCCCGGCCCAGCCTAGCGCTAGCGCGGCGTTTGGATTTGATATACAATCGCGTTTATCCGGAGACTTGAACGATGCGCCATTAACGAGTACAATATACGTATGCCTACATAATAATATGATAAACATATTATAACATATAGTGATAATATTAAACGTACGTACGCACTCGGTTGCTGCGGCGGCCGGGGTGCGTTATGGGTGTTGAGATATTCTGCAGATACCGTGACCGACACCATAAATTTATGTACAACGGGGGTAAACGGTATGCATATTAATGCGCCGGGTCGTATTATATTGTACGTACAAACCGGGGAACGACGCGGTGAATGGCGCGTACGCGAACGGAATACAGATGAGAGACCGTACGTTATTTGTCTTTGAGACTTCCAATGTGCGTATGTGCGTTATCAAGATCGGAGAGCTGCGGCGAACGTTTCAGTCGGAATACACGCCGGTGACGCGACGATGTTTTCGCTATATAGTCCTATTTGACTAACGCGCGAAAGAAAGACAGGAAGTGGAGGCCGATTATCATAATGCTGCTGCCAGGTAGGTATGGTTGGCTGCGGGCACACTCGCCTATGTAGTATATTGACGGAGACAAAACTACACGAATACATTTGCGCTGTTATATACCGATATGCAATTTATGTATGTATATAATATTGTATATATTGTATATACATATATGTATGTATGTTTGATTATAGAAAAATAACGGAACGCTCGAGTAAAAGTCGACGACTGTCTCGCATGTCTACTGGAGTTATAAATATATACAGTTAAATCCCTGTCAACGATTCAAACTATTTGAACTCAGATAATTATGTATGTAATGGGTTCAAGTCTTCGTCGCTGCTTTTTTTAGATGAACGCAGCGCGGCGGCGTAGAGGAAATCACATCAAGAAATCGCAACGGATTACCGGCGCGGCGATCTCATATCTTTGGATATTTTTAGCACCGAAATTTTAAAAATGTCTACTGAATTCCTCGTCCGAGTTTATTATTATATTATCTTTGGGTACGTCGCAGGATTATATTTATGACTTTTACCGTTTGCAATGGTTTCCAGACGTTTCCGTTTTTTTTCGTGAAATTAGATACCACTATAGGGTTTAGTAGTTTAGTTAATCCAATAAGTGTCTATTGATATAAATAGAAAAGAAAACATCATGTTTACTTTTAAAAAAATTATAATATCTTATTTTTTTCATTTGAATCTTTCGATCTTCGTTTTCAACGTGACAATGCGTTTAAACCGTCTTTACATATTACGAAAGACGAGATGAAAAAACGTATCTCTTGTTTTCAATTTTCAAGTGGCGCGTCAGTGTTTGCTTTTTTCTCTGGCAATATTATCGAAATATATTATAATGTTTCTATAGAAAAAATTCGAAACGCGAACATGGTTAAAAATCTCTTTCGTGTTAGGTCGATTTCAATCATTGAGTGGGACGCTAATTTTTCAAAGTTTTTCAGCACCCCTCCTTTTATATTTCCAATTTCGGCTATTATATTTGGTACAACATTTTATAATAAAGTAAACGCGCGTTCTCCGTGTGTTATTTACTATTGTATACTCGGTCAACGTTCGAAAAAAATGACTCGGACGGTCCTCCGAAGCTTAGGCACCCGGCCCCATCTGAACTCCAAAAAAAACTCTGAATTGTGTGTCCCCGCGGCGGCTGCGGGCCATTTCCTCAACACGGTTCGTTTGATAATAATGTACGCGCAATAAAACGACATCCGTACGATACTTCCCAAACGCTTTAATCGGACGCGAGAAAGAGTATATATTATATATAGCTGTCTATACAGTAGTAAACAGTAATCGAAAAATATCCACATAAAAGCCCATTAATTACGAAATTATATCGTATATACGAAAGAGTATATATACCTGCGGCAGTATTGCCGACTACGACTCTATTTAATTTAATAATACGGCGGATATAACATACACATTAGGACTGGGATAATCTTTCCCTCTCTACGGCTTTCACGCTTATTCTTCGCGCCGAGTCCATTAACTCGTGATCCACATATATATGCGCACAGTATAGCAATCATAAAAACCAGACCATCAGTGCTTTTTTTCTTCTTCTTCTTCTTCTTCTTTATTTCGTCTCTCTACGTACACACGCTCACACTGCTCAATCCGTCTATACGCGTTTTCTCGGCCGCAACCTTTTAATCGTTCGTCGGCCGGCCGGTCTAGTCGCACAAGCTTCCATAATAATAAATTTCACTTCGTTTTGGCCTCCGGCCTTGCGGCGGCGGCGGCGTCGCCGCGCATTCCGCGGCCATCTGTTCAATCATACAACAACAACAATAATAATAATAATAATATTAAACTCTGCACGCGCGCTTACAGTGCTCGTCGCGACCATACAACACCGCACATGGATTTATAATCGTATGCACATAATATATAATATAACGACGACGTGGTACATACTATACAGTCGCCGAGTGCCGGAGTCTCTTAGAGTACCGCGCGAATTTCTCACCTCCCGACATGACATCGTCCCTCTCCGCCGGCCTCGATCGCCGCGGCAAACGCGTCCGGAGAGATGTTATTTTATATCCGCACGTTTCGCGAGCTCCCGGACAGACCGTACGTGTGTGTAGAGTCGTACGTATGCATGCATGTATGTATGATTCGCCGCCGAGTCCGGGTAATAGCCGCGGCTTGTATCCCCCGTCCATACCGGGTGTATATGATATAACGCGGCGTATTATAATTTATACGTTTTAATGTCTTCATAACCGCCGCGCGGCTAAAAACACGAGTCGTAAATTATACGGTGTCCTATTCGACGTGCGCTGCACTCGCGCGCATACATTACGTAGGTACGCATAATATTATTATTATTATCGTACGATGACGGCCGCGGCTGCACTTTTTCCTACGATACGCTTATATACGATACGCGCAGGACCGCGTGAGAAAACACAACACTCACCTCTCGTGTCGAACGGTATCTCCTCGCAATCGTCCTCCCTGGACGTGCTGCATCGGTACACGGCGCCGCCCTTTAAGACGCCCGGCTGAAATGTTTGCGCCTCCGGTGCTCCGATCAGCAGCCTGCAAAGAAAGAAAAATAATAATTTTAATAATAATAATAATAATAATAACGATCGGATTATCATAAATATAATATCATATGGGCGCGTAGGCGGAAATGGGGAGGGGAATAAGCCCCCTAGATATCTGTTCGTGTTTTTCATAAAATGATTTTATATTTTTTCACTTCTTCGGTGCTGTGGTCAATGTGTGTATCGAAAGATATATCCAAGTTTATATCAACTATAACAAGTGACGCGATAACACTTCCAATCAGCTCAGCCACTTGTGAGCGTAGCTTTTCCGTAACGAGGCGTATAAAAACATGGCGGAGAACTTAAATGGTTTAAAAAACGTTTCAATATGCTATTAGTTGTAAATATTGAAAAACAGTTATCAAAGACTATTGATAATACAGAAATAATTGATAAATTTGCTAATAGAAACTTTACAAAAAACGGGTTATATAAATATGAACTGTATTGTTTTTTATTAAATTATGGTCGAGGTGCGGGGGCTTACATTGATGCTGAAAATGTTGGCCCTCCCTCGAAAATTTGAATGGATTTCCACCTTTGTATGGGCGACTACGTTATCGTGCGCGCGTGTAATAATGACGTGCTCGCGACCGCTTCGTGGTAATATTAATTTATAAACGATGAAATTGCTCAATCCTAAAGAAACTTTCGTTTTCGTATCGGCGCGAGAGAATATCGCGCACGATACAATACGTGTGCCTGCATAATACCCATCCGCGTGCCTATTATACGGAATAAACATATCGTACGATAATAACGCGATGATTACATGTTTCGACGACTGTTTGAACACGGTTTTCTACGCGCGCGCGCGCGCGCTCCGGGCCGAGATTCGGGTGCGCAGACACAGGAAACAGGACGCGCGGGCTTGAAGACGCGCCGGAGCGTGTAACTCGAATAACGCCGCGAGATCGTTATTACGTATGCGTAAAGTAATAACAATAATAATGCGAGAGAATCGAACGTCGTTTCTTATTTGAAATTGACGTTTTTGAGGGCGGGATACGTTAGCGCTCATACGGTAAATAATATGGCGTAAAATGTTTAACGATTATGCGAGTGCTCGTAATACCGAAGAGAAAGAGAAGGAAAAAAAAAAGTGAAATAAAATAAAAACAAATGCGCGGCGCGTATGCGCGATAAAAACGACACAGAGTGGAAAATTAAATCATAAACGACACGATAATAATAAATTTAGGTACGCGTTTTATGTATCTTTCCGAACGATTGCGGGATAATAAAAATAAAGCATAATAATGTGCTATATATGTGTACGGATAATACGATACATAGTAATTTTCCTTCCTGAAACGAATACTATAACCTATACCTTGACCTATTTATTGACAAACATCAGGTCCACTAGTTGAGTAGTAATAAAAAAAAATAAAAATAACAACAATAATAAAACGTCTAGAAGTGCATCGGTTAAATATGATGCTGTTGCGGTCCACTATTCAAAATATACACATATATTACGGAGTCTACTATTTATCGTGTTCTTCGGTTTGAGTCGTCGAAACAAAGACGCAAGGGTCATTGGTAGCTTATCGTTAACGATTTTGTTCCAAGTCGGGGGAGACTACTCTCGGTATAACATAATAACGTTCCGATTGTTCTTATAGCAACACGAGTCTTCAGGATTATTTATTTTTTTTAAGTGTCAGTTTGTCGGACAAATTGAACTGAAAACGCAACGGACGTCGAACGCGACGCCAACAACACATTATTTTTGTATTAGGTCTAACAACATTAATTTTCTACTTTTATGTATTCTTGTTCTATACGCGCACTTCTTACCGAACTCATAGAACGCATTTTTATAACCGCGTCTATAAAGATTGTAAAATGTTTTTCTTTTGAAACGCCGCGATCGACATCAATCGTGTAAAATGCGACTTTTTTTTTCAACCCAAGTGAGAGTAAGTGACACAATAATGCACTGTCGTGGGCCTAATTCAAAGTTCGATAGGCTTTGAAATTCGGTTTTCAAACGTGGTGTAATCCGCGTGATAAAGTTAATCGAGCCGTCATAATATAACACGATGGTATACGAATAATTCGAGCGCGAATACAATGATAAATCACTTTATTTATAACGTTTGAATTTGTAAAGCTCCGCGCAAACACCGCCGTCGTCTCGTTCGACCGTTGTACATTCGCGTAATGCATAATTGCAACCCGGTTGGCTGCATATCGTACGAGTATACACGCGCCCGAAGGAGAAGAGTGAAATCACGATAACACTGTTGTCTTTGTAGGCACACGCATTATAAACGGGTATAAACGACTGTTAATTAATGCAGTATCGGGACATAATGTACTGTTGGTGTGCGCGCGCGCGCGTGTAAATCGCGTGCACCGAGGAGACGCCAGGGCGCTAATAGCTTCACGTCGTAAGTGGTTTTGCCGGTCTATTAAAGCCGAACGTTTATCAAATAAATCGCATGTGATCCTCGATTCTTATTTTTCAACGCTCTGCTCGCACACACGACACACACACGACACATCGCGCAGGCCTGTCGTATTACGCACTCCCAAAACACCGCTTATAGATCTAAATTCTAATGGAGAATCGTGATCGAAACGCCGGTTCACGAGTGTTGAGAGTTCATATTTTAAACGCATTCTGTGGATAACGCGCACGTAGAAACGCATTCCAACGAAAAGCAATAATATATAATGTATACACATAATCAACGGCACTTAAACATGGAAAATATTAGAAGTTATTTAGATTTTTACGCTTGCGTCTTTTGATTTTTTTTTTTTTTTTGAAGTTTTTATAACTCCGCGCTTTTTCGTTCAGAACAATACACTGACCACATTATGATTTAAAACCAAACGAATCAACGCGTTTGATAATTAATTTATTTTCGCGTCCGTATGTTTACTAAAAGATTTTAATTAAGCCTGATTTCATAATTGGTCTTGTCATAAAAAGCGATATATTTTTATTTGAACAAAGAGCAATAATATAAGACTTTAACGAAATCGTACACGACATTATATCCCATTAATTTTATGCCAGTTTAATTACTATTGCTCGGGTCGGTAAGTATTGTAAAATATTAAGCGTCTTGATTATTTTCGAAACAATGTGATAGAAATTAAAATCACATCAATTTTTTTGATTTGTTTAAATTTAAACTGACGTGTGAAAAGTGTAAAATAATTAGAATGTTTTTATCTACACACGTTCATACCATTGGCGCATATAACATTATGTTTGTTTAGTTGAAATAGCGATAACAGAAAAGGCAATAAACCTATATTACGATCATTACACAGTTTTCTTCATAGGTACCTCGTTTTTAATTTGATCGATTTCGAATCTGTGCCTTGCGTCAGAATTTAAATAAACGCTCTTTGATTCTGCTCTGAATTGAAATAGAATTTTTTTTGTTTTGACAGACATAAGTTTGCCAAAATACGCAAACGTATGTTTGCTGTTGTTATTCATTCAAACAAATTACAATGAGTTACCATTTCGGACCACCCCGGAATTTTAATTTAGCGAAAATCGGTGACTAAAGACAAAGGACCCTTCCGGCCATATTTAATGGCTCGTGACCTGGTTTCCTGTGGTTAAAACAAAAAAAAAAAGAAAGAAAAAACGGAAAAAAAAATCGAACGAAAATGGATCACTGGGTATAGAGGTAATAAATTAAAAGGAGTGGGGAAAAGAAACAAAGTATCCGATCGGCTGTTCATAGAGTGATAAAATCCCGTGCTTAGAATATTCACGATGAGGTCAAATAAGCCACACCCTGATGTTTATGTATAATTCAGGGCGTTGCGTCTCAAAAGGAACCCTTTATTATTATGTATATGTGGCTCACGATGTTTTCGATACTTAATAAAATGTTTTCCAAATCGATTATGACACGACGGAACGGTTTAATACGTAGTAGTTATTAACTCTCCGGAATTCCGGCCATAACGTGCACGACGAAACCCACGTTTCAACAAGTTTTCGGTTGATCAATGATTATTGAATAGAAGTGAATAATTATCTATGACCGTAAATAATGTGTATGTGTGTGTGTGTGTGTGGCATGTGTACGAGCGCGTTATTATTATCGATGAAATGTTTTACCTATTCCGAACCATATTTTATGAGGAACCGTAAAAACGAATATTTTTTATAATGAGTAAATAGGTATGTAGTTTGTTCGAACATGTATTACAAAGTTCGGTGAGTCACTTATTCGATAAAAATTAATATTGTTTCTAAAATAAACGAGAAAGTCGAATACGCATTGCATTATCACAATTAACATATGTATCTACGCAAAGTAAACCCACAACTGCAATATTATTTCGCGGTTTCCGACCATTGAGATTAGCCGCGCGGTACTTTTATAAAACGTTTAATTAATACTGAATAGCGAATGTTATTTCATACTTTAAATTAAAAATAAATCATAAGTAGAGGTCAACGGCAATTATGTAGATGATTGTAGGTACGCGTTAACTTTATCTCTGAACACTCATCACAGCGCGTCATTTTTTTCGAGAGAAGACACACGCTTATGCAAAAGCAGCCGAAGATATGTGATTTGTTTTTAATCGCGTTCTCGTGTAATAAAACTATTTGAATTTAAAAAAAAAAAACTGTACATCATCATTGATTGTGAAATACGTATAAATAAACGACGCTAAAAGAATATTTAGTGAGTTGTTCGACCGACGTAAATGCACTGTTAGTGTACTACATACTCGTATTTATGTACTCCGACGTGCAATAACAATACTAAATTAGGATATCAGTTTGAACGAAATAGAAAAATGATTTGCATTTCGAAGTATGCTAATTGATTTCGAGTTACGTCAACAACGGCAGCTAGGCGTATTGTCTTGAATAGTAACATGAAATCACGTTTCCTCCGTAATATAGTAAGCATGAGAACGTTAAGCTTCAACAAAGAGACAGGCAGTAATAATAACAATAATAATTACAAACCGTCTTCGAAACGCTTTGAAATGTAATTTCATTGTTATTAGGGACCATTGCGAAGACTTTTATAGTCTATAGAAGATTGAGTAGAAAATATCTTTAAAAATAAATAAAATCCACGGCCTTGTCGGAACAAAAAGCTACATTATATAAACGTAAACCTTGACACTTTAACACATATAAACTGTAGTAGCTGATTTTTATTGAAAACGTCCGATGTGTCATCTGTCAACCATTTATTTTCACAGTCGGTTTGATGTTTTTATAAGATCGATTAATATTATATTTGTAAAAAACTAAATTGATTTTAACCGATTCAAAGTTTTTCTCGTTTTAAATTGCTCGCGACGTTTATATCCAACAAAACCCCGACTGTTTTCTTCCCACGTCCACAGTTCGTTTAGGTGTTTAAATTTTGGATTTTCAAAATATATATATCAATACATATATATATATATTGATTAAAAATACTGAGATACAGCGTTCAGATATTATTATAAATATTTACTACGATGTATATGGACAACGAAATATTGGCTTTACCTCGAAGCTGCGGTATAACGTTATTTTTTACGACAACTATAACAATAAGGTGTGACGGGTGAAAATTCATCTGAGGCGAAGAAAATATAATAATAAGAGTACTACTATGGTAACGAGTAACAACTGATTAAATTTGACAGTTGCATGTCCCCGTCGATTTTTAAAATATAAGTGCTCGAATACAAATAACTGAAATAACAATTAATTACTAGTCGAACCAGTGAATATTATATTGTAATTTTCTTGCGCTAACGCAGAATATAACATAATTAAAAATAACTCCTTTTTTCCCGAAGGTATTCTGCGAGTAGTTAATACTTATTAATAATAATAATAATAATAAAGAAAACCGAAGATATCATTGAACTCGCATTAATTAATTACAATAAAATACACAACTTTTAATGTATTTTATTTTTTTAAAATTCACGCGAACGACTGTGACAATTTAGATCTCGGAAAGATTACTCGCCGTTTGAAATCTATCTAATAGCTTTTTTTACTAACAGAATAATGATGATACAGGATAGGATACATCGGCCGTGCTCTATATTTTCCTTCTGGGTATTTTTATTGCTCCTTTGTCTAAAGACGCTGTATAATATAATGTGTATTTAATAGAAGAAAAAAAAACCACTTTTCCACGGATAAGTTAACAGACGTTCGACGTAAATGGTAACAATTAATAGGTTGTATTATTTTTTTTCTTTCAGTTGCACTCGTAATTACACATTATATATTATAGAGAATAGAGGAATTTCATAAAAACTTCTAGTTTAGCTTGCTTTACGTACCTACGCGTCGATGCGTAAATAAATAATATCGATTGTAAGTTATGAAAAAAAAAACTGTTATGTAACGCGTGTGTTCAAAATATTAAAGTACGTCTTACATCGGTAAGGTAACTTCACTGAGTACCCTCGTACGTCGTGTCATCTTTCATGTTGTTTTTAATCACCACTGTCACTATTACTCGTCGTGCATTATATTTTATAAAGTTGAAAATTAAATTTTTTTTCAATAAAAACTTTTAAAACAAAAATCGTTTTACATCACGGGACATTACGTATAGAGAGTGATTTTTCACGTCGATGTATTTTAATTTTTTATCGCTAGTTTGATTATCTTTTATTATATATTATAAAATCATATTTTATATTACACTAAGAAATTCATTTTCCTGCTTTCCAAAAGATAATTTTAATGTTTAAAGGTTAAACAGATAATTTCTATAGAAACCAAAGTAAATAATAAACATTTGCTCGATAGAAAATCGAGCGGGCATAACGTTTGCTAATAAACAACGCGGACTTAACAATACCATTGTCAACAAACAATAATGACATTATAATTTAAATGGGATATTGTTAAAAAATAAGTTTCCTTCTTGGGCATTTTTATACTCTGAACACCATAAAATCAACGCGGATTATTTTTGTATCGCATACAAATTACAGATAAAGTTCTATTATTTTCAAAGTTATAACCTATATATGCACACGGCATTAAAATTAAAGCATTATACGTTTTTTTTTAAAACAATATAAATTGCATAACAAATTTATACTGAACAATAGCGCTACTCTCATCATAGATAGAAAATATCTTATATATTATAGTGTTATAGATATTTGACAGCAACCGCCTCGTATAATTTCGGTGTCTTATTTCACCGCCAAACCACCCAACGGGTCTAGAAAGATCAAGTTTCTAACCGGGTTTTTAATTTCAAGTACAGTTTCGACCCATACTTGTTAAAAATACAAAAGAAGTAGCAATATGCTGTTATAGTTTTTGAACGGTGCTACTGAACATAATAATATATTATGTGTAAAATAAATAATATGTCTCTAAAATAAAACGATTGGCATCGGACTGTTTATAGTTCTCGACAAACATTTAATTCGATTTCAAAAATAAGTAATAAATCGGTTGAAAAATATTAAAAACCAATCGGGCGATCGAGTCGTTTCGTCGAAACAAGGCGGGCGTCTGAAATAGATTAATTGTTAAATACCTAAAACACGCGACTCGCGTATTAGTACGACGGGACTTAAATTCCAGTTAACTTCTAACACATTTTAGTTTTTCGTACACGCGAGGGTGAGAAATGGTCTGAGAGATACACACTAATTACACCACATGTTCAAAGTTGGCTCAACAGCGCGCGGTGGGCATGTTCGGTCGAAGACGCGCGTATATTATTAGCGGCGGAAATACAGTGTGGAGGAGACGAACATTCGAATTATTTGGGGCAAGTATAACGAATTATTAATATTGCTTACGGTTACTTTTATACGAATCGAGTTTTATTTTTACACTAATAAATTAAAATACAGCGCTACGACGACGTCTAGTTTTACTAGGAAAATAAATATAAAAATAAATAAATAACCGACGTTATATCCCGTCGAACCATATGGTGTTGGCGTAAAAAATAAAGACAGAACTATATAAATAAGAACGCGACAGAGATAGAATCTTTAGAGAGAAAAAAAAAACACTTAACCACTTGAAATCGAGAGTAACTCGGTGGTAACCGATTCCGTTTCCAAACGAACAGTGTTTTGGACGACGCCATAAAACGTTGTTATTATTTTACGCGTCAATTACTAGGCTGCAGCAGTTGGCTAAAAAGTGTTTTTCGTATACAACTTACGGACAATATTATTGTTTTTCTTAATTGGGTAAACACATACGGGGGCTGAACTTAGAAGAAATGAGGCTTAGGCTTATTATTTTTTATTTTTTTTTGATAAAATTGTCGTTCTGAGTCTAACGCATAGTTATAAATCGATTTGAATTGCTAATTGGCTGCTGTACAACATTTTGTATAGTACGGGAAACGAGTCGATTTCTTTTGGAATATATATGTACGTTTTTCTTTTTTAACGAATTATATAATATGATTTATAACGTTGAATGACGTTCTTGATTGACGTTTTAAATTTTATAGTCGAGTATAACTGACAATTCGGTACATTTTATGGTCCTTCTCGCGGTTAATGCATAAAAAAATCATGTGGAAAAAGTGGAACCTCCAATATACTACGAGAAAGGCGCATGTTCAAAATCTGATTCGATACAAATTCGTTTCGCAATATCCTGCATGTACGATTGATATTCCAAGACGTATACGTTGCATATTTAAAGATTTAATACGTAATGTTCTAATGCATATATGTATTATGTTGAAAATTAAAAAACAAACAATTTAAATTGGCTATATAAAAGACCCGTCGTATGTATGTAATGCAATTTCTAAACATGTTCTATTGTCGAAAATATCGCGAGCGGTCCGACGGAGTCACGTCACATGCACGTATACGTATACATGGTCGAGCGATGATCGTTCGCCCAAAAACAATACGAAAAAAAGGCGTTAGCCGGCCACGATCTGTTATAGAAAAAAAAAAAAACCAAAGTCGTCGACGTTCAGAAAACGCGTATAAATACGCATGTTATTGTTTTCTGTCGAGCTATTCCCAAAGAAAACACGAGTGAAATTCGTCTTCGGAGTACAAAGCGCCGCGCCGCGGACTGCAGCGGCAGCAGTAGTCGGAGAAACGTTATATCATACCGCGCGACTTGTACACACGACCGACGGCGGCTATTTCCGTCGCAGACACGTTACACGCGGTCGCCAAGTCCAAACTTAGCGCCACGCACGCACGCACGTCGCTCCGTGAAACCTGCGAGATCCTGCGCTCCGTTCGTAATTAAAGGTTACGCGCCGCCGTCGCCGCATTGTCGAAAGGGGACACAGCGATAATAATAATACGAGTGTTATACCGAGCCGGATCGACGAATGGGCGAAATGAACAATATAACCGCTCGCGGCGAAAAGATCTTCTTATAGCAATATTGATCCTCGAATAAACATCTCAAGGACTAAAAGTTTGAGTTCAGTGCTAGGCGAATTATCGGTATTATTTAAAAGTATTAGAAATAAATTATTGATTTTCTTAAATTTGTTATTACGTAACGTGGAATTATTAATTTTCAATAATCAGAAATCAGCGAGCTCCTTTTTTTTCAATGCGTAAAAGTTCTTTTTGAAATTTTTTTTTTTGAAAACACTTGATTTTCTTATCACCGCGAATTTTCTCCGAACAAACAATGTTCTTCACCTTTCGAGGACGCGACGTGACGACGGCAACTTCTACATAAAGTTTCACGCACTCGGTCGATCGCGTCAATAATATTCCGTTGCTAAACTGTAATGACTCGGTGCGACGTCTCCATCAAGGCTACAAACTGTTCACACAAACAAAATAAACTTTCCCTTCGATTCCGCACGCTTCTTGGTACTGTACGCCGACCACGAGGAATATTTACGACGAGAAAACGCGTAAATGTAAAAACACCAAACGCTTTCGGCCGATTCGATTTTTTTTTTTCATCTATGACACAAACGAGTCATTTTACAAACACCCTGTACAGTGTGCACCGTCTGGACTACAACGGTTCGATATGCTTCGACGTCCCGCGGTCGTAAACGCCTTTTACGATTATCTGAAACGGTTAAGGTTTAACAACGGAAACGACGGAAGTGTTTGGCGATTCCGTATTTCTCGAACTCCATTGAATTGCGTTTTTATCCCTTTTTTTAAATCGAACGATGTTGCTACGGCATAATCGACTTTACGAACGCATACGTGTTATAATAATAATCGTATTATTCTGTACGCGCGTCGCGATGAGTACAGTATATAAATACGTTATTGTAACATTTCGTTTAACGAAACGTATCAAATCGAAACGCTTCATTAAACATTAGAATCTATGAACGGCTACTTTATTATTATTATTTTATAAAGTCGTTTAGATTGACTGTAAAACTTTTTGTTTATAATCAAATACCGTTCTGCGTGGTACGATCTTTCTTATCGGTTTAATGGTAATTCGTGAACCGCCGACGGAGGTTAATTATTTTAATATTTTATTCACACGTGATAACAGCAGATAACGACGGATCCGTTGGGTTTGAAAAAAATGCACAAGACGCAGGTTTCGTTTATAATCGAATTTAACTTCAGCTAGTACTAGCTAGCGCTACGAGTTGTAAATTTAGTTAGGTCAGGTCAGAACGTATGGTTCGGCTAATGATACACATGACTTGTATAGGATATTAATGAGAAAAGATTGAATGAATGCGAATGTTGTGCGATCCGACTGTACGCGCGCGCACAACGATCAGTGTTGTATTCGGAATATTGTACACATTTTGTCAATTTACAATAACACATGCAACTGCAGCGAAAATGAGCTAATAAGTGAAGTGAAGGGCGAGGCCTATTTTATCTACACCTTAACCTTATATGGAGTGCTTCGCGTGGCCCCCGATCGACCTTCGCCATACACCCACTTACATAAGCCAAACATGAATGAGCACCAAAACTTTCTACAACGTTTCGAAGAAACACGGGTTATTTGCAAATTTTATAACGATCGAATTCTATGAACTATACGGTTATTAACTATACTATACTAACTGTATTAATGTATAAATAATCGTGTATGAGGTTAATACGCATATTGTGAGCAACTATATGTTTTCGTTTACCAAATGCGCCTTGCTATGATATAATGCTACGGTAAAACACGAATAATATACAATTAACAGGTGTAAGAAAATTAACAATTCGAATTTTTAACTGAAAAAATTCGAATTTCTAAGTGATAAAAAAAACCTCCATTACATTTCAAATCATACGGACTGAAATTAGTAAAATTGTTTTAAAGTTATATGTTCAAGTTACACGTGTATTATGAATAATGGGTTGTACTTGCTCGAAATCTAATATTTAGTCAACATTTGTTTTGGATTTTAAGTGAAACGAACTATTGATTTACATGTAATAATGAGGTGACGTTTAACACTTTACACGGGAAACTTGTTTTTAGGTTAGGACGGAAAAGTTCGAAAGGTCTCCGTGCACCACCTACACGATAAATTTGACTTTTATTTCGGACAGATGTTTGAAAAAGTTTATTTATTTATTTGATTCTCGAATGGTTTGCCGAGCAAAGGCAAACGCAGAAGAAAAAATCTTTGAAGAAAAGAAAGCAAGCAAACTAGTTTTTAACGAAATCTTGACCATTTTTGGGTATATCGAGTTCCGTCCAGAATTTTTATTTAGAATGCGATAATTGCCGCGTTCGAATTAAAAAAAAAATAATACTCCACACTGTCCTGTTTATTGAGGTCAGGAAATTGAGATGAAAATTCGATAAAAAAATAAATAAAATTATTTGACCCAGTTATAAATTATATTTTTAATCTATTAACGACTTTTCCATATAGGCGCGTCGATGTATTTTAAACAAAGATTTTTATCGTTGAGTAAACATCGACAACTACAGCTGATAGATTTCAATCGAGGCCAATCTTTACGGTTTTGCCTACATTCAAACTACATGTATACATGCCATCGAAGGCACCTAAAATAATAATTGACCAAGTAACCTTTAACATAATATTCCATGTCCATAAATAGGAAACATTATGTTTCGTTTTTTTATTGAAAAATCAATCAACCGTCGTATACTTTGAAAAACGTTCGCCAAACCGAACACGGAATAATACGTTAATGCATTAATCAAAAATACCGGCTCGCCAGTGCGAAGGTAAACAAAACGTGTACACGAAAATAATGAACGACTGACATTTCTGTTTCACGCGACTAAAATCGAAAGCGAATACACTAAAACTGTTGCGAATCAATAACGTTTTTAGAACGTAACGACCGTTCGAATTCAAAAGATATTATTAATTAGTTTATCAGAGAGAGAGACGCCGAATCGAATGATAGGGTATAAATCTAAATACTGTCATCACTCAACCAATAAATACTACTGAATTTTACCAATAAACTCACTGTTTTCAAATGCATAATGTTGTCATGGCAGTTGTGCAATTGCATTTCGAATGCTCTGATATAATATGATCGCATACGATATTAATATTAAAATTCGGTCTTCTCTTCATATTTCGTTTGAAATTTAATTTCGGTTTCGACTAAAAATTAATTTATCTTAACTTCTGGGTGGTCCTATTGACAAATGCGACAAGATGATTTTTAATATACTGCAGGGTTATATATGTGCACAGGGATAGTGTCAGTTGTACGCTTTACGAACCTCGTAAGATTAATACGTAACAATTATACGACCCGTTACGTATATTTTGAGACAAAAATGAACAACATTTGGGCTAAAAAAAAAAAAGAGAAAAAAATGAGAAAAAAAACCAAGGACCGAGACTATATTATTATATCGTGCGCGCACATGATGATGATATAATAATAAATCTATAAATACTAGAAAATAATTCCATCCGCCGAGCAATCGGGTAAATAGTAAATGCTAAATAACGAGACAATAATATAAGGTCGCGTACGAAAAAATTATTCCACGTTTTAAACAATAGACGTGCGTATAGGTACAAATATAAATGTATACCACGAACAATGTACCGAACACACGTTTTCATTTCTATCAACTATTTATTTATTTTTTTTTTTTTCACGTTCGAGTAAAAACTAATGTAATACATTTCCATTTTTCCCCGTGTGATGTATTAAAACACTCGACGTGTGTGATTTAATTACATATTGCTCGTGCACAGATACGACGCGTATAACATAATATGAACGCGCGTGTTTCAAAATAACCATTCGATTTTCGTTTTCATTACATCGATATTGTTTTATAGATTAACTTCTCAACTCGTGATTTATACGTATATTCGTACGTAGTCTTCCTCTCGAATAAATTTTCATTAGAAAAAAAAAAAACAACCAGCTTTTATTATTGATTACCCCTGGAACTCGACGAAGGAGTTTTCAAAACAGGTTTAAAGAGACGCGCGCCGTCTAGTTTAAATGTTATGATTTATAAATCAATATTTTTGATGAGTTTCATCTCTTGTCAACCCAAACGGATGAAATATAATTACACACGCGCACCGATATTTACACCTATTAATTGAATACCGAGATCGTGTGTGGAAGTGATTTAATGTGTTATATATTATAAAAAAAAAAAAAAAACAATACCTCGGGGTCGGGGTCATCCCATCTCGCCCACACGACTTCCAGGCGTTAATTGTAGATTGAAAATAATTTCCGATCACAATCGTATCGCGCAATGCGACGAGGGGGAGAACTATTGGAACCAGTTTTTCTCCGGCAATGTTATATTATATTCGTGTTGAGGCACACACGTGCGCGGCGTTGTACATTTCGGCGGACGGATATTATTAATGTGGCGAGGCGTAACGACCGTCGGGCGAACGTGGCGTTTCTGACCTCGCATCCCCGGGTATGTTATAATCGCGTGCGACCCTCGATATGCCGTTAGATAGCACGTTTTATTGTTACTTAAGTTGTCATCCGTCCCGATCGACTCAATAATCTGCAGATTATATTGTACCAGAACGAGCGACAATGGTAATATTATTTAGATAGCGATCGTTCGAGCGTGATATCATACGGCGAATTTATTGCAGCGCTTTGCGACGAGAGTCGACACAATAAAAATAAAACTAATCGAATAATATCTGCAGTACGTATATAATAGTGTGTTGTGCGTTATATCGTTGTGGTGTTGTTTGTGCGAGGCGTATTTAATACTTTCAAAACCGGCCGTGAATAATTTTTGAAATTTGTCATAAACAACGAGACGGCGGAGAATAAAGGTTCGGGTTTCACGATCGATATCGACGCGAATCTTGAAATCCGGTCCTTTGAATCGTTATTACGATATCGTATCATTATCGCGTCGAAAACGCGAGTTCGACCGCGGCTGGTCGCGGAATGCGCAATATTCGTCGGACGGGGCGGTTTTGAGACCGACCGCAATTTTCCCGACGCGACTGAAACCTGTTGTCACTCGGTCATATGATCGATATTATTACGCCACCGCGTGATGTACAACAAGGATGTTGCCCCACCGATAAAATACAGAAAACGCTGGCTTCGAAAATAGACGCCTCGTAATTATTATTATTATTATGACACGCGGTCCACTCGTTTCGTTTGAAAATGTTACGGACGCCCACGATTTGGCTATGCGAGACCGCGACTAATTTAAACAGCAAAACGTAATCGAATTAATCGACAATACTCAGGGTTATATTATTATTATCATACAGACGAATAAAAACGCATTTTATTAATACACCTAATAATCGAAACACTTGTGTAAACGATTCCCGACGACTCGTGTGTACACCAGTACATAATATATTATAATAATAATATATAAAACGAAACGAATCTTTTGATTTAAAACGAAAAAAAGAGAAAAAAAAACAACTACGAAATGATTGATTTATGGACATTGCACGTGTTGTTCGTATGAAAATCAAGAGCGAAAAAAAAATTAAGAACGTACCCCCCAAAGTTCGAACCGTCGTCGTCGACCGCAACGTCACGAAATATCATAATTCGTCCGATGTCCGCCTTGTCGTTATGACTTTACGTAATATTATGATAATAATATATTTGTCAGCGGCGCACGTGAGGAGAAGAGAGTTGTTTTTTTTTTTTTTTCGTTACCGGGCGACCCGTCCCGCAGAACAATTAATGAAAATAATGTGTTTTTTCGTACATCGCGTGTGCAAAACGTGTGTGGGTTTCGGACGGAGAACGGCTCCTCATACGACCACCGGTGCACCGCGTGTGCGTGGGTTTCGGTTTTACGGCGCTCCCATGTGCCCATATGGTTTGTTTACAGCAGTCGTCGCCGGCTCCGTCGCCAATATAACCATTATTTCCCCGACATTCTTCTGAGAAACCCGCGTGTCCGACCCTAGAAATCCTCCCTCTTATTGTGATGGATTTCACGCGACACACGTGGAGGCGCGCGCATTATGTACGTATCACGGAAACGCGGCGAAAACCTTTTGGCGCGCCGATAAAATCTCTTACTCTAGTTTTATACGACATTGCGATTCGCGCGACACTACAAATAATGACGACAATAAAAAGTATTGACAATACTTAATAATAGCATAATAGCACGACATAACTCGCGAGGGAACTCTAACTAGGAGGTCGTCGGGGGGACAGCGGATTTAGTTTATCGAGCCGTCCCCCCCTTCGGAAGACAATTTAACAGCGTGATATCATTGATAAACATATCAATATTATACAACGCCGTTTATAATCTACATGATACGATGACGATTGATAACTCTGAATACTTGCGTGCAGTACTTGTTTTGGTTTCTGTTTCGGTCTGTTTTTGCAATCGGTAATGGAGGCATGGTCATAAGAATCTGTATTTATATGTAAATATATTGTTGAAAAATTGAAGCCTTCTCGATGAAATCTGACTACATTTCCGGCTGTGTTCGCGTTGACGGTTACGGAAATAACACAACTAATTAATACTACCCGCCTCGTTCAAGTATTCCTACATTTTATTTTCATACAGCGAGTACGTCATTGTCTGCTCGTTTATAAAATCGCATAAGTAGTTATTGTCTTACAACGCGATGGTACGAGACTTGTTTTACATATAATAATATTTTCATAAATATTGAAAGTTAATCAGCATTATTATATTATTATAACCTCATAGAACGTGCGCGAAACCATTTAAGGATTTAAATATCGACTCGTGATTCGTCCGTTCTAAAGTTGATTTGAACAATACAATGGTTTTGATTGATAATCGACGTAGGTATTATATAGCGAGAATCGTTGTAAAAAAAATAACCATTAATTTTTAATACAACCGTTATAATACCTATACTATATAAGTCGTCCCCGCCTTACATTACCCAAATCTAAAAACGTCGTAGACGTCGCAAACTTAATGATATCTTACACTTTGCGACGGGCGTAGACTGCGGTCGAGTAAAATCAGAGATTTAAAATTAATGATTGAAAACACGACTCCGTCGAAAAAGCAGAAATCATGGGTGGGCCTGCGCAGCGTATTGAAGTTTTCGAAACCGTGTTCAGTCCATTTAGTAATTAGCGGACGGCTACTGTAGTGTAATACATTGGCCTTAATTGGTCTTTATTAACGAAACTGATGACATTTCAAGCTGAGCTCGTGTGTAAAACGTATTTGGGTCAACTCGAAATGTCAAGGCCGACGGAGCATTTTAACGGCGAAAATGCTCGACGCCGCCGCCGAGGACCCATGTGTGCCAGATGGCGAATACACGAGTATATATATCATATAATATGGCATAATGTATTGATGTCACTTTTTTTCTTCGAATTTCGTGTTGAAAGACGACGACGACGACGAAGCCCGTTTTCCCCGTGAGCGCCAGACGCATGTAGGTGTTTTTCCGTGGGTTGGTTGCGCGCTCAAATAATATATGCGCGAGCGCGGCTGGTCGACCGGAAGAATCATCTGGTTTGCCAGTGGTAGAATTAGTCCGTCGGTAGGTGTACGATGTTATTATAGCTTCGCAGTACTAACCGTTTTAACGAGATTTTTCGTCTTTCATTATTCAATCGGTGATTGAATATACCCAACAAGTGCAGATCACTTAACGCCGCGCCGTTACGTCCGGTTAAAATGGTATGAAATGTATAATAGTATTATACAAACATTCATTCCATCAATTATTGTAATGCTAAATATGTTTCAGTAAACTTGTATTCGCAACGAAACTAAATATTATGTTCTGTCTGAAACCAGTATTATATTAGCCGTCGTACACTTCTTCGATTTTACTGGACTCCGAAAAGAAAAAGAAAAATACGAGTACATAATATAAACATGTTTTCAATTATAACGCGCACAATGGCCCATTTTTTCTTGTTATTACCAAAGGGTCGGTCTGAAATGTTGACTGAATGCGCATGCAGTGAACACGTGCGCGGCAATAATAATAATATCCGTCCTTTTTCTCTTTAACGTCTGAAACGGAACGGACGGGTTTAGGTAAGAATTCTTGCATTAGATTATCGTTTATACAAAGCATTGTCATAAAAATCATCTTTAACCCATAAACATGAACGCCGAAGGGACATTTAAAATCCTTACATTTGAATTTTAACGTGACATGAAAATACGTAAAAATGCGTTTTTATAATAATGCAGTAAACGCTGTCTTTAGGTTTAGATAATGAACCAATTAAATAGAATCCGGAACCTTTTGAATTATTGAAATCAATTTAAATTCAAACAGAGTTGTATAAATGCATACGCATAGTTTAAAATAAAAAAATGTTCACATCAAATATAATCTATGGCAGATTATTTTTGATTTATTTCATTTGATTTAAGATTTACTCGTCCAAATGAAAATGTATATTTTTAACGTAAAATTTAAAAAAAAACAAAACAGTAAAACCATTAACGTTTGCCAAGAATTATTTTACTTAAACGAAAATACAATGATAATAATAATCGAAGAAATATTTTTATTTTTTTTACTCATTCTATTTCGTTTGTCTATACTGTCGAAATTCTGACGCAGAACACAAACTACGGTTCTATTTATTTTTAAATAGTCGTGTTCTAAAACCAGATGAGTGATGATTACCGAAGGTATACGAATTTAAAACAGTAAACAATATAATATGTAGTGTCAGTAAGTCGTTATGTAACAAACACACCGCTCATCAATTCATTGCATCAAACGAATGAAGAAATAAAGTATTTAGACTATAAACGCCTATAAAATAAATTAGGTGAGTATACGAGTTGTAAACTCGAGAATAGAGTTAATTCTAATTTATACTCACTATAATAGGTATTACGGGTAGACTGGAAGCCACTGACAGATATCCTTTTGCGCGTGACAGTTTATTGTTTCAACTGCACGCTGCAAAAATGCATATGGATGTTTATTTATAGTATGAACACACGATATTGATTTGCATTCGTTTTCTAGTTAAATTACGAGCACCATATGTTTGTTAATATCGTTCCTATTGTGTGAATCACGATGGAGAATGGTTGAAAATCGTTAGAGCATTTTTTTTTTTTTTTCAATGCACATTTTTTTTTCTAGTCCACCGGTAGGTATTCCATTTATTCAAATCAAACAATCTGTTTCCCGTTCGTCATTTTGACAACCACGGAGCAAGCGCACGAGTAAACCCATAACGAATAATTGATCCGTGTGGCAACTACCTCATCATCCTCATCAGCCACCTATTGAAACGGTATTGCTACTATTTCCACCCCACCCCACACGGCACTAATGTGGTCTACCGGCTTATATTTCAATCAGAGACGGTGATGGATGAGAACGTGGACCGACGCATCTGTGTATGGGATTTTACCCGCTAACGATTCAAAAAGGCGCGCACAGACAAAATTATATAAAAGAATGGAGGCGACTGTATAAACATCTGACTTCTATTAGTTTAGAAAACACAAAACGACTTGTATAACTATCATTAATACATGGGGGCTATGAAATTTCGTGAAATTTATTTTCTCGAAATGTTCAATTCATGTAAAAATCAAAAACAAAATCTAAAAAATATTGTTTTGATACCTATGGCTAGGCATAATGTTCTAATCGACGTCATTTAAAACGAGAGAACGCACAAAGTATGAACGCGCAAACGCTGCAACGCGTTTGTATGAAATTACGACATTAATCGTAAACTTGTTAATATTTCCGTGCGAATCGCATTCGAGTGGAATGTGTTCAAATTTAGAACACTATATTAGTACATTCGTGCCAGAGATTACATAAACATTCGGTTTCAGTAGGGTACTTAGTACTCATATTGGGTTCGACAAACGACAATTATAATCGTTATGTCATCATATTTATTTATTAGGTACGCGTAACGTTTACTACTATATTACACTGTTTAATATATCGTAAAATAATATAACGTCCACCTGCGAGAATAAATTAAGGTAAATAAATATTATGTATTGATTTCGTAGATTTGTCGGTATGCTTTATCGAATAATGATCCGAGATTACCGACGTTATGCATATATTTAGTTTGAATTTAGCAACACGTGTTTTGTTTAGAATACCTCGTGAAATATAAACACCAAACCGTCAGCTGCTATATGGTGGTAACTAATAATATTTTCTTTGGGTCGGAAACAACACCGCGGTCGGTCTGCAGTTACGTAACACTATACTTATTAGTGTGGTAAGCAGTAGTAAATACTGAACGCAGTGTAATATTTTGAGGACGCTGCCGCCATGCTGACAAGATTTGTTGACATTGACGGGAAAAATATTTAAATTTTAACAAATAAAAAATTAGAAGAAAAAAAAGAAAAAAAACAAATATTTAAATTCGAGCGATTGGTAACCGAGTCCGTGTTCGGACGTTGTTTAGTTTGATCAGTATGAAGGGCTGCGGACGAGTTAACAGTGAAGCCCACAACGATGAGTAGTAATATTAAAACGGAAGTACTTCACTCTGAAGGGTTTGTTATCTATGTAGTAAAACGTAATTTAAATTCATTGGGTACCCGTGTGCGACCACCTTGATTTTATATTTTTATTTGTGTCCAAGCATAATAGAAAAAAATCACTTAATTTCGAATAAAAACTTATCGAGATCTACGGATTTAAATATTGGTGTCATTAATCGAGTCATAAAAAATATAGATTGATTGGAAAACTCAATTTAAAATAAAATGATGGGATTTCGTAGAAAAATAACATTTTATTAGTCATTATTTCAGTCATAAAATAATTCCGAAATAATGGTATTAAATGAAATAATTTATTGTTCGGTTTCTATAATCGTTGGTCTTTTCCCCCTATCTAATCCTACCACAAAAATAATTTTTACTTGCATTAAATCTTTTATCGATTAAATATATCGTTTTTTAGAATCTAGATTAGTATTGTTTAACTCGTGAATAGACGTCCAAATAAGTACGATTTTGACTTCTTAAAATTTTAAGTATAGTTAAAATATTATACTTATGAAAACAAGTTGATCAAATAAATATTTTGTTGATAGATTCGTACAGAAAAAAGTATGCTTTAAAATAGTACGTATATTGTACAAATTAATTGGATAAAAAAATAACTGAAAACGCTGTCATAGTAATAATCAATCGATTTTCAAATATTATAAAACATTAGATCGAAAAATAATATTATTATTATTATTAAATTAAAAAACGTTATAAACAATACTCGAGTGTTGTGTTTTACGTTTTAACATTTTGTAGCGGGTACCCAAAGTAAAAAGACATTAAAGTATGTCATAAATTCGTAATGTTTTGGGAATATTTAATAATAACGATCGTAAAAAAACCGATTTAAAATCTGCTCAGGTATCAAACATTATACTAAACGAAATTAAAAACGTTGACAATAGGCCTCTCCAAAAATCATTTGCATATCATTTAATGTCACTACGGTGCCTCCGATCGATTATTATATTCGTTAAAAATAAAACAGTATTCGATTATAAATATGAATGCATATATCCACGTATAAGTATAACTCCCCCCCTCCCCCCCCACTCATTCTCTAACTCTACTCCACGGCCCATTGACATGAGTCCAGTGTGTTCAATTATAATAAATATTCATCTGACGACGTTAGAACGGAAACAAAAGACGTCGGCGAGATGTTCCGAGTCGTATCCATAATATTATTTAAGTGGTACAGTTGAAAATGGCTTCTTTACAATCGAACAATGATATTATAAAAAAAAATAAATAAATAAATGATAAAAAAAATGAATAAAAACCGCCATTATGTTGCATTAACTCCGTGCCGGCCTAGTGTGGGTATCATAAACGAACGGTATATAATATTGAAATAAAAGCGTTTATAATTGCAAGTCATTCGTAACGTGTCGATAATATACGTACGAGTGTCAATTGAAATGACAACGGTTTTCTAAGCTAATGGAACTTGCCACTCGGTGTCCACAGCTGACGGTTGTTTAGTATGGGATATAATAAACAATGAAAGCAATGAAAGCGTACGAGGGAGAAGAATTCGAGACGACGGCAATTTTTTTTATCTAATCACACCAAATGCTATGTGTACCGAATGCTATAAATGTACGACGAATACTATAAAACGTTTGGTATGAAAAAAATCTCTAACCGATGCAATATTCATTGGCAAATGGACGAATTTCGCGAAAAAAAACGAACGCGTGTGTACGGACAAAATTATATTATAAAGACGATGTGATATTGATATTATAGTGACGGTGAAAATGTTTTAGAGTTGGGCAAAAAACCTATACGGTGCAGCGTACCTAGCTACCCTTTTTTTGGAAAAAAAAACTACCTACGCGTAAAATAATACTATTCGACGACGACGTAAAAAATAACGATAATTTTATAAACAATATTTGCTGTTGAATTTATAGCTCTGACATTTCAAATGTGCCGTTTAATTTTATAAATCCACTTATACACATTACGGCGTACAGACGTTGTAATAATGAAAAGAACTATTTTTTAAAAACTTTGAGTTTATTTATGTTACACGATACATATAGTATGCATATTATTATTATTACATATTATATTTAATTGAATAAAAAAAGCAAATGGTTTTGAAATTTAAAAAGTCGTTTATTTTATTTATTTTATTCATCGGTTAGAAACTCGAACCATTACCTATTTTGCGTTTTACGATCATTAATAATATTATTCTTATTTACCAATCATATAATTATAATTTAAATAATTGAATATTGTGAGATATATATATATATATAATATATTTTATAGAATAGTAAACGAAAAATTACTTTTTATAGTCCAACCACAAGTACGAGTATATACCCAGTACCCACACACTACTTTATACCGACCATAACAATAGCATATCACATACGAACTTGTTTATATTATTTTATAGTTATTTAAATCACAATAATGTACTATTATCAATCGTACCTATATTACGAAATGCAATACACGTAATGCAATAGCTCGCGACGCTAATATTTTTGCTGACTCAATCAGTAGAACATACTGTGGGTCTCGTATTAAAAACTGCTCGTCGAATTATTAAATCGCACATAATTTTAAAGCGAGCAATTGTTTACCGAAGCATCGCTTTATCTGCATCGCGAAAGGTTTACAACTCGTATTATATGTATTATAAATCTGTTTTTTACTTTGTCGGGGGGCATTAAAGGTCTCGGATTAGTAAACCGCGAGCAAAATGTCATTGCATGCCATTATGCCCTATAAGAAAGTGTTCCCGTGTCCTACGAATGTAATTGTTTATTCGAAATGTCAATACAATTACTATCGAACGATGAACGAGACATAAAACTTATGAAAATCGAAAACGTTTTTGAACAAGTAATACACGAATGTCAATGAAAAATCATATCGAAAAAAACATTGAAGTTTATTCGGAAATTTCATTAAAGACGACAAAATTAAAAAAAAAAAAAAAAAACTCACCATGATCGCCCACGTTCTTTGTGTTGGGCTACGCTGAACCCGAACATGGACCCTTCGGGCCCCTGGTGTTTAATGCAATTTTTAACGTCCACATTGAAACCAAGCACTGTGCAACACAATGCGGTCAACAATAGAGCGCGCAAGGGACGTGACGGCGATAGAGTCATCTCAATTTGCTATGCCCGTACCGTGGTCATAATACACACGCGTTTGTCATTTGAACCCTGGAAACAATATCGAAAAAATAAAATATGAATAAAACTCCGATAAATACATTTTTATAATATACATAATATTACACATATGAGTTTTATCATCACATGCGCGTATAATATTTATTTATTATTATAACCTATTGTTGTGAATCCGTGCGTGATAGTAAGATGTCTATCTATATAAGGTGTGAAATGGTAGTTTTAAAGACGAACAAATACAACGCGTGCAGACGACACGCCTGTACGATTTACACGGCACACTCACGATCTCGGTCTGGTCTGCAACACCGCTGCAACTATCGTTGCGAACACGTCGAGTGCGTTGCCTACAAAATTTTAGATATTTATCGGATTATTCTAATATCGTGTTGCAAAATCAAAATTCACCATCTACTATATATAATATTTATACGTATAATCAAGCGTGTCTCGTATACGCGATCGATAAACGCGATTCAGTTTCCAACCGTGCGGCGTATTATTGAGAGATTTGTTGTGTTTTATTATTGTTAAAAGCTTTAGTGATGATCCGTCGAATACAATCTTAAACACGACGCTCGCAGCATTAATCGATCGTCAACTGAAACAATATTTTTACTTTCAAACTACTAGAATAACCGAAATGTACAGCTATAGAACGAAAAAAATGCACTTAATTTTAATCTCATCGCGTGGTATTTAAAAAAAAAAAAACCGTATTCCATTAAATGCTGGTTGCACGACGGAGACTTCAATGTTTACCTCTAGGCGAAGATACGATTTTTGTTTTCCTGTTTACTCGCAAACTGATTTATCTGTATTTTATAATAAATGCATGAATCAAGTGCAGTTTATTAACATATATTCTAGTAAATCGATCGAAAGACCATTGTATCCAGGTATATGATTATTAGTTGCCGCAGATGCGTATATATTATTATATTATTATTATTATGTTCTATAAAATAGTTAGCACGAGCAACGGAAACGTATAATTTCGAATAAACGGTAATGAATATGCATTCGATGCAATTGGGTGTGAATAATAATAACCTTGAAAATGTATAACAAACTACTTGCCAAATTATAATAAAAGTATTTTAAAGATCAATGTTATGTGTTCATATAAGATTATAAAAACCTAAATTGTCCGGGCGAAACAGATTGCTCGTTTCTCAAACACATTATGATATTATTTTCGGTGACCAAAATAATCGTTGAAAAATAAATCTCTACAAAATAAGAAAAGAAAAGAAGATTAACATAATATGACTCAAACAAGCGTGGGACTAAATACCCAAATATTTAATAGTTACCTATATTTATTTACTCTTTGAAAGAACTTCGAACTTTGTCTCGCAGTGTTTGAGTCACGCGCAGCCGTATAGGAATCCACAAAGACATATATAGAGAGTAGTTGAAGCGCGTGTACTCGTCGTTTTATAATCAGTTGGTCGTCATTTACGTCGAATTTCTATGTGTAACAGTTACACAAATAATACGCAACGCCTATTTTGTTGGGTGCCTACTATATTTATAAATACGTATTATACTACCCATCAATCAATAACGGATATTGTAGTATCTATATGGCGATCGGAAACCGCAGAAATCCATGCGTCATCGTAATAAAAGAAAATCACTTGTTATGACAGTCCGTACAATATTACATATATGCGTGTACGCGCGCGCGCGCCTACGATTCATAATGGCCGGTCTAGGTGTAACGTGTATATACGTATAAACGCGTGTGTGTCCCGATGCATATTATGACATATATCAATGCACACGCACAGAAATATAGACGACGCACAGACGAGTGCACTTATAATGTTATATTATGATACGAATAAGAGTTCATTACGAAAACAAAACCACGAGAGCGACGGCTTCGACGTCGTCGCCGCGCGACAGCCGTCTGTAGGTGTAACGTGCGAGTGTGTATGTACGTATAGATACGTGCGTCACCAACGGTGTAGTAGACCGCCAGGAATAGGAGAGAATATCCCAGTGGACCGCAGACGATTTTTTTTCCCTTCAAGTATAAACGTAGTCCCAGATTTCGACGTTCTCGATTATTTCTATTATTAATATCGATTATTATATACAAATTCCTCCAACCGATTTATTTTATTCGCTAATTTGACATTATCGATGGGGGGAGGGGGGGGTTATGAGAAACTATACGAGCTATGCAAAATAATGAACAGTGAATATATTCGATGGGGGAGACGAGGAACATAAAGTACGTAAATAAAGAGTCACGTATCGGTGACGTTTAGCTTGCGATTAATAAATATATACTATACTGGATCAAGAGATCACGAAACCGTTTTCTTTTGAGGCTGCAGCGAGGATATTTCCAGGAAGTGAAAGGATATGCAAGACATTAACGAGCGGATTTTTTCTATCGATAGATAAAATGTAAAAGATAATCAACGCGACACAAACGGATTCGGCTAATAGATATGATTCAGATTAGATATGGTTTCGCGCGATATAACTTACGCGTGTGTATTGGTTTTCCAGTCGCATAATGGACAATCTTTCGGATTTCGAACGGCTGGAACGAGTACTATGGGACAATCAGCGATATTTTACTACGTTTATTTAAATCGACGTTTTACGATTAATGGTTATAATTATAATGTTCCAGGCGAACGTGATTATTAAATTTAGTAATATCTATTGGCGTAGTCAATTGAGTTGATATCGACTCCATCTCCGTGTCCGTCGTATCAGAGAACACTAATTAGGTACGTCGTATCGAATCGTATCACATACGAATCTCGAGCGAGCGATAAAAATGATCGTTTAAATGTTATATACACACATCAGAATGTCTTTACGCACGCGATTACGGACTCGGCTATGGTAGTAAGAAACATCTGGATTCAATTCAGATCGAACACTATGGAACCCGGGTCTCGACTCGGACAGAGTTTCGAAATTTCGGGTTTTTTTTTTTTTGAAGAGGAGGGGGAGGGTTCAATTCGAATACGCGCTATAGCAGGTTTCACAACAACTGCGACTCGACGCTAGCGCGCCTCGTGGTGTTTTTTCATCAGGGTTTCTAAAGCTAGCGCGTAATAATCTATTTTTTTAGCTTGAGAGTGAATATCTACTGAATGGTAAGACATTTTTAAATAAATTAGCGGTACATAAAATAAACATACCCATAACCCAGCTGCTCTTACCATTTGTTTCGAAAAAACGCACGCTATTTATTTCCTATCCTAGATTGAGAACCCCTGGTTTGAGACAAAACCGCCACGAGGCGCGCTAGCGTCGAGTCGCAGTTGTTGTGAAACCTGCTATAGTGATGGTCCTCGTTAAAATCTCCCGGCAGGCCGCAAACGCCCGATCCGCCCGCCCACGCACGCACGGAAACTCGGACGACCCGCGCGGACGAATGCGCTCGATAGACATTATAATATTAGGTTATTATGATACGATAAAGTAGTAGAGCTCATTACGAAAACAAAACCGCGAGCGACGGCTATGATATAATATAATACGCGCGGCGACGCGCGACAGCCGGCCCCGGTCGTGGTTGCGAGCGCAAAGAGAGGATATGGCTTGTAAAACACGTTTTACGTGACAGAGATCGCTGGCAGTCGATCGAGAAAAATTATATCCGCTAGAATCTCGCGAAAACGTGTGTAAGGCAGCGGCGGCGACGGACAATATTTCCATATATTTGCCGGAGAAGTGCATCACATTTCATTCCCACGGGCCATGTACAGCGATTGTTATCTATCTCTCTCTCTCTCTGCCTTTACCTCGTGCCCGACGCTCCAGGGACTTCTGCGTGAACGCCGATCGGACGTGCATAATAATAATAATAATAAATAATAATAATAATGAAATATGTATGCGAGGCGTATTGCCGCTGCGGTTGTGCGATCGACGTCGCGCGAGCGAGTATAACGGGGAAAACGACAACGACGACGACGACGACGACGACGACGGTGCGTGACAAACAAGTGTCGTGAACTACTATACTGGAAATAAAGAATATAAAAAAAAAAAATAGGTAGGTATTATATTATGTACTTACTCCCGGCTCCGGTTTTGCATAAGCTCACGCGAATCGATCGACTGTCCGGCGGCGTATACGTTATACTGATACGCTATAGATTGACCGTGGATAACGTTTATATTATATTGTTTTTTCGTTACCTATATACCACTAGCGTTGCGCGATCGACGAACGAAACGCGGTCGTATCGCGCACAAACCATTAAATATTATTATTAAATCGGTATGAGAACGAGATAATAAAATATTACAAATCGAGGGTAGATGGCAATAATGTGGTCGCTGAAAAAAAATTCTGCCGATAAATTAAAAACATACGGTGCGAAAGTATAGTACACGATTGGTGCGAAAACGACGTCCTATTAATTCGCGAGGAAGAGAGGCGCGATTGTTGCGCGGTGGCAGCAGAAGCCGTGTACGCCGACACTGCCGTTTCAAAGAGCGCCGACCGATTGCCGAAAAAATAATATTCGGACGCATACATTAAATATTATTGTTATTATGAAATATTTATCGTTTTTAACGGGTATACCTAACATGTCTTAGGGTATATTTTACTTCAGTTTATAGACTTTACACGACAAAGTACGAACCTGCTCTTGGAAACGTTTCTTTCGACATTTTTATTATGGCTATGTTTTAAAATTCGCCGGTGGTAGGATGGTAAATGTAAGAGTGTCGAAATAGACTGGTACGAAAAAACATCAAAACAACTCGTTTGCGATTGAATGGATTGCATTAGTTTTTCAAACAGTTTCTGTGTGTTGCCTCTATATGGATGAAGTCTATTCACGCCTATACAGCAATACTATTATATTCCTAGATACATTATAACAAAATGAAAAATACGAAGTTTTATATTTTCGGTCTTCTCGCCTGACAACGTTTTTACTACGCGCGATAAGAAACTTTTATTAAATCTATATCGAAATATATCGATCTACCGGAATATGGGAACGGTTCAAAAATAACACTTGAAAATGTAAAAAATATTCCTGTACACGCGCATTATATGCTGCCACGAGAGTTTTCTCATATGGCCATGGGATAATGATCAAAATTTAGATACTTATCCCTCCGCCTAATGTAATAGGTACCTATAAGGCTATATAAGCATATTATAGGACACTATTCGTATGATAGAAATGAATACCTTGCTCCTGAGTCCTGACGATTTATTTTCTTAAGTGGGCTTTTTGTCTTTGTGCAGACTCATATCGTCGTTATAATAACTCTACGCATTATTACATTAAAACATACTTCACCGTAGGTGTACTTCCCACACACCCAATTACAAAAATATGTCTAGAGCCATGTACGGAATGATGTTCGATATTTTTCTCGGTTCTTTTGCATAATAAACATTTTTTTTTTTTTTCGAATAAATTGTTAGTTTTCACTTAAAAAAAACAAACGGACAATATTAAAAAGATCACATTTTCTAGGACTCGTCGGTAGTAATATAATATTATAATCAATTCGCGCGACATCCACGATGTGTGTTACATGGATTACAAACGAAACATTGGTTATAATTGATTGTTTAGTAATTATTGTACAAGTTATTCGATTATATTATATACTCTATACCGCGTGGGGCGCACGGACACTTGGTTTTCTCAAGGACATCAGTTTGGTCGAGAACACGACACTTCCAGCACATCGACTCTTAAACATTTTCACCGTCGCTACCTACATAGGGCTTCTTGTTTCAGTCGACATTTCAATTTCAAATAATATAATGCATGCACGACTCCTACCGCCGGATGGATAGGCTTGTATTTCATTCACGATTATAAGTTCGGTTCGGTCATTTTGGCCAAGCACTCGGTTTGGCTTACATCCATTTCGCAAAGATCTAAATTTAAAACGCGTGACTCAGCTAGTCCCCGAACGCATGTCTGCGAGTACACAACGGTTTGGACGGACGACATCACCAGTGTAAAAACTAAATCTACACGTTACGCTTTCAGTCGAAGATTGAAAATTAACGCGGTTTTATGTGCACAGTACGGCCGCGGTTGACCCCTTTTTTCTTCTCCATCGCAGATTAAAAAGAATATAGGAAAATAAAATAATTTTACTCCGTGATGACCGTTTGCGCCTCCCCAGCAATGTGTTCGCACCCTCCCCCGCCCACAGGTTGGGAAACACTGGCCCAAGGACAGCGTGAAATCGTACGTAACCTCGGAAGTCAGAAATCGTCATGACGCGCGTTTCGTGGGGAAAATATTATTGTTTCGAAATCGTCAAGTTGCAGTAATAACTCGTACTTATGCGCCCGCCGCGCCGTATCGCGCGTTATATCAAACGAATAATCTATTATTAAAATTAAGTTTGAAACGGAGACAGGTGTGATTCTACAGCTGTTGACATACGTACGTATGTGTGTGCGGTGCGCGCCCATGCAGTTGGGCGTGCAATACATTTTTGTTTTTTTCGTAGACGTCGAATTCTTTCAGACGCCAGAACTCGATCGCCGTCGAATTGTAAAAACAGATAAATCATTATTTTAATACAGAAAACGAAATAACCGAACCAAAAGTGTTTTGTTTGTTTTCTAAATAGACGTTAAGTGTTCGCAACGAATAACTATCATAATGATACGTTATCACGCGACACGATTTGAATTGAAAAAAACATTTTAGTCGACAAAAATACACGTGTAGGCGCCCGTAGAACGGGGCCGTAACATTTTTATACGAAAGTCTATCGAGGTTATAACATTATATTATACTGTTCATCTTGCGCTTGTGTTAAAACGTATTCGCGCGATAAATAAAAACGTTATAGTTTGTTTTTTTTCACTTTTACAAAGTAAAATCATTCACTCGTAAGTTATTTAATTTTTATATACGACAGCTTTACAATTGCTCATTTTTAAAAACGTGTGTAAAAACATTTTCAACGTAACCAAATTTAAAAATACTCACAAAGATGCTTGAATAATTGAATATTTCCCACTTACATTCTACGACTATTCCTGCCTCAGATTAATCAATCTAAAATATAAATATACTAATATTAATGACTAATATTAAAGACGTCATCGATTTGTAATGTAAATAAATCGATGTGTTAAATACCCATATATAATACATATTATCGTTAATTAAACGACAATATAATTTGTAAATCGTTTACAGTGGCTACGTTTCCATTCTATTCACGACTATTTTCTCATGCGTGGATCCAATTTCTAAGCATACCGCACGCACGGCGTACAATAGCGTAAGTGACGATAAATCAATTTGAGATTTTTTTTTTTTAGGTATCCACCCAACCGTAAGCGGGTGATGTATTCGATAAGAAGCTCCATACTTAACATTTGACCTAATCGTGACCAACACAATATTACCCCGTTCGGTGGATGGTGTAGACGCGACGACGGGTATTTCTACGCACTCGACACTAACTATACATAAGTACACACATATATAAATAATAAAAATGGCTATGTAACGTTCACAGTCTTCAAAATGGTCAAGCGTAATATTATCGTCTCTCACACGTATGGATAATATTGTATTATGCATTTTTCGGATTCGAGTAGCCTTGTAAAACGGACGACGCGTTATTGTCGTAAGGATTTAGGTACGATTTTAAGTGCTCCGGACTGCGCCGTTTTCATACCATCCTGCAGACGCGTCCGCCCAAATGTATTTCGAATGTTTTTAAACATTTTGTTGATACTCGTGAATGTTCGAAGACAAAAATATTTATCCGGAATCGTTTTATGCGTTTGAGAAAATATTGGCCAACTAAAAGAGGAACGACACAAATAGTGTTTTGAAATCGATTACGTACGATATAATTTTCTCTCGCGTTAACATAAAACTTTGTTTAGATAATAATATTTATTTTTAGAAAATAAAGCTCTTACAATTCGATTTAATAAAGAGATTGAATTATAATATATTTACGATGATGATTGAGAATACACACGTTTTTTTATTAATCTCGACTTTAAATAGGTACTCTCAAACAATTATTATGAATATATTTATAAAACTTGAATCGCAATACATTTTAAATGTTAACTCGAGGTTTATAATTCTTAAACAGTTTTATAAAGATAAACATAATAATAATTGCAAAAGAATATTTCAAGTTGAGATAATTAAAATGTAAATCGCGACTAAAAATAATTGGTTATATATCTTAGATTTTAGTTGATAAATCTTTAAAAAAAAAATACTGATGTTTTCAGGAATTCAATTTTTATCATACATTTATAATTTTTTTATAAAATTTAAATATTTGTAATTGCTATTCTTATATATATATATTTACAATTACTTCTAAGCAATGTTTACCCAGTATTATACGCAGTAGCGTACACAATTATATATATGACAAAGAGATAAAATCAAATGCAATTTTCATGATTACTCTATTAAATCAATTATTATTTATAGCTTATATATTTAAAATGACTAAATTATAAGACATATTTACCAAAAAAACCGGAAACTTAATTATTTGTAGTAGTTAACTGTTGTGATTATTCCCGTCCCTGACCTATACCAAGTTTCAATCAAGTGACGTCATCATACTGTCATGGCATTTCTAAAGTTTAGCCACGCGTTCTTCGTAATATTATATGACATTTCAAAATCGACCACATGCGTTATACGTTATATAGTTTTACGCGTATTCAGTTTTCACCCGTCTCTGTAGGATTTCAGTATTTTGTTCAAAAATTGAGTATGCCAACGCCCAAAACTCAATAAAAAAATCACAGTAATTTTGTTAAACAGTCGTTCTTTATATAAAGATAATTAATGTTGTGCTAAAACTTTCACGTATCTACTCAATAACCTTGTACGAGGATAAGTACGAACATGATAACACAAACGGAATTAATATAATGAAGTATTGATCAATTCTATCGTATACGCTAATTAATAATAATTTTTTACTGTTAAAATAATAAACGTAGTACCGATTTGCCAGACGGGTTTATTTGATATGAACTCTAAGTACTAATTATTTAGCAAATGAAAATAGAAGTATGCGATGTTATCGTCTGATCTATTGTGCGGTAGAAGAAGACAAAAAAAAAAAACAAATATTCTATAATCGAAGACGTATTTCAGTAATTGTCGACCATTTCGCGGTTAAACGATGACGTATGAATTCGCGAAA
Organism: Drepanosiphum platanoidis; assembly: GCA_948098885.1. Lineage (NCBI taxonomy): Eukaryota > Metazoa > Arthropoda > Insecta > Hemiptera > Aphididae > Drepanosiphum > Drepanosiphum platanoidis. Next base: position 14,204,322 of record OX402531.1, read on the forward strand.
AGGCCGATTATTGTGTTATGATTTATACAAAGCGAAAACGCCTAAACACGGAAAACGCGTGTGCCGCGGGCGCGGGTTGAGTAACTTCCGGAAAAAAATGTCGGTCAATATTGTAATTTGTAAGATAAAATATTATGTACGAGCGAACGACCCGCCTCTCTGCCGATCGACGATTAATAACGCGGATAACGTACCTTATTAGTTATTCAAATCGATTCCTATCGAACCGGACGGAACGAACGGTCGCTAACGTCATCGGCTGCCCACGCCGCGTCCGAATTAGACCATTGCGGCGATCGACACGGACGAGGCCGGAAATCGGATGAGAAGAGGAGCGCTCGAGCCCCGCGAAAAATTCTTCCTATAACCTCCCCGGAAAAAAAATCTTTTGCTTAAACGTAAAAATATTTTATAATTTTAGACATTATCATAATGTTTATTGTATTTAATTTTCAATTTTACGAATCTGCGTACATATACGTATTATACAATTTACAGGTCATTTTTGTGTCGATCAGTGCCTGAGCCCTGTGATGGTCCGACTCCTTATAATACGTTGGTTTAAATATTCATTTGGAATCCTTAAAAGTAAACGATCGAAAGGTACTCGAAAACAAGCGGTTCGTTTTATTTTAAATACGTGGTACTATATACTATATACTCTTATGCCTCAGCAGCTAATTTTAAATCCATGTGAAAAATAATAGCGCTTAATCCCCAAACAGTTTGAACGGGGTTTCCGCCGATTGGACTCGACTAAAAAAACGATATCGCTCCCGCGAACGTGACGTGTTTACCTCTCGGCCGACGTATCCGTCGCGATGTTAAAGGATCGGAAGAAGAAAAAGAAAAATTACTCGTCATCAACGCACGACACGAAATAATTATTACACAATAACAATCGGCTCGTGACGGGCCCGGCCGCCGAGATGCGTCTGTGATGACGTTCACACAAATTATACCTACGTTAACGCGCCGCCGCCGCCGCCGCGCCTCTCCCGGAGAAGTCTCTCCGCGAGCGTGAATTTTCGACAAATGATTATAATATCAAACGGCCGCGGCCGACGCGTGGTAATCGCCTACGATTAAGGCACACGCGCGTATTAATACGATCGACGTCCGTACGGAAAATAACTTCATCCTGGCGCCGGCGATGACGAGGGCGAACGTTACACGCAGTGGAACCAGAGATTTCGAGCGACGGGTGACGAATAACCCGTATAAATTACGGAAATCCGCCAGGGGGGAATATTTATTTTTTCTTTCGGACCGCGCGGTTTTTCGTGAGTAAATTGGTAATATTTTTCGAGAGAGATTACGAAAAAAAACAACGTTAGATACTCTTTACGGACCGCGGGGTAATAACGAGTCGAAACCGCGATTTAGATATAAAAAAAAAAAAAGAAAAGAATTTTAATAAACTGATTTCAAAAACGAAACGCGTGCGATTCGCACTGTACTATATAAAACGCGTAGATATTAGTTTTTTTCAAAGTACGAAAGACAATTAATAAATAATAATAAATTAATGCCTTGGGGGGGGGGGGGGAGCCGCTAAAAAGGAAACGTATGTGTAAATGTTTATTAAAAACCGTCTACTTCTATTCGATATCTACACTGCGCACACATGTCCAAATTAGTCTCGTTTCTCGAGCGTGTAGCGTATATATCACACAGTCACATACGACCATTAAACTCGTTTTAAATTATGTTTAAAGTGCCATACACCTATGTATAAAATCTGTATGTAGAAATGTATATTAGAGTGCGATTTGTTTCTAAGCATTGAAATTTAATAGTGATTAAAGTAGTTGTCATACATTTACTCACGAGTCACTCTGAATCATATATACATAATAGTTGACGAAACGTCATAACTTGTACAGCTGTTCGCTCGGTATTTTAGATTTTTCAAAACAAATATTTTTTTTAGAAAACGTTCGCTTTTAAGTTGGCCGAAAGTGCCGAAATCGTAATGGAAATTCGCTTCTGCCAACAGTATTTATTTTAAATTTAAAAATAAATTTAAAAAAAAACTATGCAAAGGCAATTCATTATATAAATAGACGATTACGCGATGCACGAGTAAAATGAAGTGTTATTTATTATTCTAATATATGTTCATGGTCGAGGTACAGTTTTTCAAACAGAAAAATTAAAAATACCATGCAAATCGGGAAAAATAACTAAGTGCTTGCCCATTAAAAAAAAAAAAAATTATCGAATAGGAAAATATGATAAATATAAATTGTTTAAAATTTTAGAAGCAATTGTTTGTTTTATAAATAATAAAGTTAAACGTTCGAAAAATTGAAACCGGAAATAAAATAATAATTTATTTTTATTTTTTTCAGTCAATCAACACTAAGTATATTATATAATATTTTACTGTTTATTGTTTGTTTTTGTTTCGCGGCGGAAGTTGAGAACATCAAAGAAAACCATAATATGTTTATTTTAAAACGTATTTAATGTAACGTAAATTGATCCATATTGGTCCATTAGGTTTTTTGAAAAAAATCCGTTAAAAAACGTTTCAATAATGTACGTCTCCTACGTGCCTAGATGTAATATTATGAGGGTAACGTACGTAAAAAACTCAAATCGTTATGAAAACAAACGGAAACGTTCGGGAAACGCGCGACCTTTCCGAAATACTCGACGTTGTACGACGGTGTAGAGTTTATCACCTGACAAAATTATATTAATCGAAAGTGCGGTATTCACAATATTTTTACGCTCGTATATGACGTATGGAAAAAAAAATTCCACCCTTAGATTACCATTTGCAGTTATTAATCCAAAAAAAATCTTATTTTATTTCAACGTGAATACATAATCGAAATCGTTTCAACATTAATTTCCGCGCGATTTCACGAGGTTAAATCCTACAAACTCCAATATAAATACTCGTAATTAGAAATAAAATCCGATGGTGTAATCTTTGTAGTGACATATAGCGGGGTCGTAATCGAGTTCATGAAATGACAATCGCACAGTAGAGTATACCTACTAAGAATTCTTTGCGCACAGGGGGGGGGGGGTGTCATATAATCAAACGATGCATTTTCGGATTACGAATGGGCAAAGGTCCTGTCAAACGAAGCATTTTTTAAGATGCGGCAAAACGGTTTTTAGAAAGAACTATTCTTTTAGCGCTTACAATCGTTAAACGTATATCATAGAAAAAGGTCAGAGAAAAGTCAGAGAATTGCAGCCGAAACTACTCGTGCCGCGGCAACGGTCAGTGCCGTGCGCGGGGCACACTATCGGCTACGGTCGAGTCGGGGCGGCGAAATTCAAACTCAAAAACAGAGAGGCTAGGGCTAATAGTTAATCCGCTTACCTGGCGTATCTGGTGGAGAACTGTTCGCCGCGCGTGCGGACGACACGAAACTTCGAGCTTTCACACTTGTCGTTTTCGCCGACGTATCGGGGATCAGATTTCGGACCGGGCGCGCGAAAACACCGCACGCGACGGAAACGAAAATCTTTTCGCGATCACTCGGCACCGCGCGAAAACGAATATATATAAATCACGATATTATGCTGTTATCGGCACACGACGGACGGGGGTAGAACTATTATTACGAAATAAAAAAACAAAACAAAAATTTAATTGAGATGGAAAAAAACGCACTTGGACGGGTTTTGGCGCGCGGCGCGACACACGAGTTTGAACTGGCGGGCTATGCGCCGCGGTGCCGGGACACGGGACCCGATGCCAGCACGTTCTCCTACTCCGCGGACCGAGCCCCACTGCACCGCGCGCGAAAGACATCGGCGCCGCCGCCAGAGCGCACTTGCACGACAACGTGCCCCGCGCGGGATTTCGTCTGTTCGCATCTCCTGAGTCTCATAGGCTCCGGAGTACGTCAGAGTGTATTTAATATAATATTATATGATGACGTTTATATATACGACGATTGTATTATTATAATAATTATAATAAACGCTGAAAACGATGCGATATAACGCGCCGCGCGCCGGTCGCAAAATAAAAAAAAGCACGTCGGGGGTAGGTGGAAACTCGCAATGTTCCGACGTGTTCTCGTACGATCGGGACTACGCGGGCGGAAATTTGGACAGGTTTTAGGACGGCTTCGATTTGTTTTCTTTGTTTTTACCGAGTTCGAATAGACACAAACGATGAACAACGACGTCCACGCCACCGCCACCCCTTCGACAATCGAATCCAAAAATAGACCGAAACAGAGTCTAAATAGTAGATAAACGTAAACATCGTATTACGTGGTGTACAATAAAACTCGATTACGACGATTTGTCATTTAAAAAATATATTCGATTACGAATCGTATAACATTTTTTATGACGCTCGGGGTGATTTCTAATCGTTTTTTTTGTTACAAGATGATTCAACGTAAAAAACCATTGGTCTGGATACAACCTAGCTCGCAGACAATTTGATAAGACTAGAAATGATTTACTATACGAGTATATGTAATATGTATTGTGTTTATCGCCATAGGTTTATCTACTAATACGTTAGTGACTATAGAGTACTTTTTCGTGATAATATGTTTAATATACCTATGACAAAGTTATGAATTTTTCATTGTACTATTTATAATTGACGTTAAAACACATAACAAATTTCTAATATACTCGTACGTTCTGCCATAATAGTAATTTAAGCTATGCGCTTTAATAAACCTTATAAATTATATGATGGCAGTTAAACGTTATAAATTTAAAAAAAAAATTTTAAATTATTTTCAATTGTCGGCGAATAAAATGTCCATAAATACGGTTCAAAGAGGGGCAGGTGTCCAGACACCCAAAATACCCCTCTTTGTTGCGTCACTGAACAGCATTAATTTACCTACTGTGCATCAATCGTATTATATAATTTTACAGTTAATGTAATAACATCGTCGTTAATAATGAATAAAGTCAATTATTACCTCATTGTCGTCATCGCATAAGCAATGCTAGAAGCTAGAAATGTCAACCATCGACAAATCTAAAATCACCATGTAATAGAATTATTGAATAAATTCATCGACAGAATGACTCATCATCAAAATGACTATTATCATCTGATATAACGGATTTCAAAATGACAAAGGGATGTATAAATGTACATCATTTATAACATTCGTATCGTTTTATCAGACGGTTAAAATATATTCGAAGGAAAAAGTACCAGATCAATTTGCCCGTCAGCTAGCGTTTATTATTGTACTGATAAACAGTTTAAAAACTCGCAATCAAAGATGTCTGACGGATAATATATGTAGACTTATATCCATGTCAGTCAAACACAACTGATAGACAGGCCCTAAAGGGGCGCGTAAGGACGAATATTTTGTATTTTAATGATTTAAACGTATTTACCTGACGTAATTTGCAACAACTACTATTCATTTCAATTTGTAAGCACGAAACTGTTTATGTCTGAACGACAAATTGCAAATGAATGACGATTTCGCAGAACTTACAAATACATAGTTTGTAGAACTTCTTCTCAAAATTGTTTTGGAAATATGATAGTAACACTATTGTATTTGTCACCTAAAAAAACAAAAACAATAAAACGATCAGTGATAATTGATCGAAGAAATTCAAAACATTCATAAATCGGCTACCTATATGTCTAAGAATTCGTTCTATTTTTTATAAATGTGCGATCGAGGCACAATTATAGTGTTATGTCTACATGAAATGTAATAGAATAATAGTATGTTAAAATACTAAAACTGAATTAAAAAAAAAAAAACTGTTATGTAATAGCGAATTTTCAACATGAACAATTTTATTTGTGATAAAAGTTAATTTATAACAATTAAGTAAACCAATTATTAAAACGTTTACCAAGATTAACAATGCGATTATGATTATCAATTATTAACTACCCATTTTTTGTGAAAACATAATTATTCTTGATATTGATATAAGCAAATCATGCAAAATGATATGCAAAATCTTTATGTTTGAAACAAATAATACAAAATATCATTGTGGTATTTTACACGTGTTTTATACAACGATCTATAGATTTTATCGCACCACACAGAAATTATGTACGACGCCGTCCGATGAGTGCGCAAAACATTAAATGCTTAAACAAACGTTATATTGCCTACATACAGACTTCAAAAACAGTCGCCCTCTAAAGTCTTTTATAAATATTATTATTATTTTGATTTTATAATGATCAATTATTAAAAAATCACTGAATAAATTATACAGATCATTACGCATATTTATCGTATTCTTTCTATTAAACTAAAATATATCACCACTAATCTTTATGACTTTAAATCAACAGTACCCAATACGCGGCCCAAAAAATAACGTTTTTACATTTTTAACACCTTTAATAGCATAATATTAATATTTATCTTACCTTTATGCTGTCGAAAACAAAATGCATCAATGTAGAAATAAATGTCCTATTAATTGTCACTGTAGGTAATATAAGTTTGAAATTATTTTTCAGAAGCGTTCATTTTTTATTATATTATATGGCTGCATACGAAGTGAGTTGCAATAACGCTTATAATATAAGTTCTTTCTCCCAACTATAACAAACACAACAAAAAAAGAATTAGCTAAATCAGTCCAGCCGTTCTGATGAGGATACCTGGTAAATAGGGATTCATTTTTATATACATATATACTAAAAGTATAATATATGTAAAAGTTGTTCAAAATAATAAATTAATAAAATGTAATTTTAATTCGACAGTTTAATAACAATATAGTAATAATTGTGATGTTATACGCATTTTATTATTATTATATAATATATTTATTATTAATTTATTGATTCACGAAAATGTTGTTACTTGTTCGTTCGAAACCATATTATATTTTTGTTACAGCGCGTTTATGTGTATTTATTTTCCAGACTTCAATACCGATCCAATTATCGACAGATTCGTTAAAATAAAATGTTTTTCTCCGAACAAGATATTATTATTATTATTATTATTATTATGCATCACAATAACGAGATTGTTAATAAACTGTTTGCATTGTAACATTATAGAACACTCAATGTGTCTAAGAGAAAGTATACCGGGGGCATATATTTATATGGTTATCAAGTTACACGAGTAATTTAACTGCCGGCCAATGATCTACGATGTACAGGATATATGTGTTTGTTTAATTGGTGTATTTACTCACAGACAGCCCTAAAGTCACATTATTACGATTAAGACTACAATGCCAATCATCACGACGACTACAGAAACCGTATCGTATTGTTAAGGTGCCTACTATAAATGACCGAAGATCGATAACGTCGTTGTCGAATTGGTCGGAACGCCTACCCTTAGCCCTTGGGTTATACGGAAAGTAAGTTTATTTTTCACGTGTATTCACAGGCACTCAATCATAATATCGTTTCCCTAGTGTAATATTAGACTGCATTTTATACTAATTACAAAAATATTCATCGAAAAGTATTGAAAAAATATTTGATTTCCTAACAAAATATTATAATGTTCACGATAATCGGATTAGAGTTATTGAAAATATAGTTTCGCGGACCCGGCGGAAAAAAAACCGCAATAGACTTTTAGATATAAAACGATATTATTCTGAAAGTATAAATAAATAATGAAATTTTCGCCACGGTATTTATCGTCGCCTAAATCCGCATCGTTTTTTGGCGTGACAAGAGTTGATTATTTGCAGTTAAACTTAAATTACTGTCATTATAAAACACCACGGACAATACATATTTAACGAAGTTCCCGTGAGCCGATATTTTCATGTTATATACCCACGAATCGAATAATCGACGCAGTACGGCACAAAACACGTAGATTTTAAAGTGTATTACGTATTTGTCTAACGTCCCGAATTTAATCCGAACGAATTCGACCCACAAATCAAAATGTTAAAAGAATTCGCCGATCAATCTTCTATTCACGGTCTCCACTATGTGAGCAATACGAAAAGACATTGGACAGAAAGGTATGAAAACCATTTATAATTATTCATCAAGTTGACCCGCCAGTAAATTGTAATCATCACATATTTATACGGCTACACGTATTAAAATTATTAAAACTCACCGTGATTTATTTTACCATCCGTTTTTAGGATGTTTTGGTCCGTTTGTTGCGTTTTGAGTTGGTTCGGTTCTATCTGGCTGATGATGCAATCTTGGGAATCGTATCAAACGAACGCTATTAGTTTTGTAGTGGAAACTACATCGTTAGAATTTCAAACGACTTTCCCGGGAGTCACCGTCTGCGAAACAAATAACGTCGTCAACGTCCAGAAACTGTCCACAAAGTAAACCATCGCAGTAATACTTTTAAAATAATATTTACAATTCAGTCTATCGAGCCAAGTTACCGGATAATATTATACCCGTTGTTTCTCGTCGTAAGTACGTTTAATAACAATCTATCAATTAAATTTAGAATATTTGGTAATAGTCAAGATTTCAACAACGACGAAATTGTACGAGAAATTGCGTACTTCAGAGGCACTTCGTATTACGTAAACGTATTTTGCACAACTGAACAATACGATTGTCCAACCACCAACTTCAGTGAATTGGCCATTTTTGTGAGTTTTACTCGAATTCAGTGGCGCCCGTAGGTTTTTTCGTCACCTACGATTTTCACCACAATTATTTTTTTTTAACATTTATTTGATGTAAACAATTTGTAAAAAAATTGTTACAAATATTACAACAAACATACGAGAGCTTTTTGCATTAACATTAACAAAATGGCGCCAAGTATTTTGCCACCCTGTGCAATTTAAAAAAATGACGCCCCTTTCAATATTTATAAATTGTTATTTATAACTTATAAATTGAATTTATAAACGATGTAATCCCTAAAATTCCAAAAAAATTTGCCACCCTGTGCGGTCACACGCGCCTACCGCCGGCCCTGCTTAAGCCCATACTTAAATGCCTTAAAAAAGAATTTTAAATAATAGTATCTCTCACCTAGATGTCCTATGACGTTTGTGATCCGTGTAAACTTGGTGCTGGTACATTCGAATAAAAACACCACGACGCGGGCAAACACGCGGGAACGATTATTTCACTACTCGCGCGAACCATGATATTACTATGACACGTTTGTTTTTGGCGGACGGTAAAATTCACAAGCCGTTTTGGCGAACGGCGGAGGCGCAGCACCGCGACCGCGACCGCGACCGCGACCGAGACGAAAAATACGTTAAACACCGAATATGCCGACGGTGCGGTAGTAAATCAAGCGACAAATAATTTGGTTCCACCCACGCGACCGCCGTGAGACGTGCGATTATTCGTCGATAATTACTCCTTACCATCGACTCGAAACGAAATTTTGAAACCGAGAAACGAGATTATGGCGGTCGGCATAAAACTCTCGAAACACGGACCCGAACGGAGAACCCCAACACATACTCGCGAACCGACGAAGACTGAAAGGACAACGGAAAGGAAATCCCCGCGTCGTCCGTTAAAACGGTTGAAACGAACAAGCCAATGAGAATAATTCAGGAATCATGGAAAGTAATTGTTTTCGTAACGGCTTTTTCTTAACCGAGAATCGTTACCGCGGTATCCGGAGATCCGTCCGCTGCGTGCGACCGTTTCGTCGTCGTCCCGTCACAGCGGCCACGCGGCCACACTAATATAGCGTCGCATTCCTCATTCGCTCGACCGAGTGGCCGTCGAATTCACTAATACTATACTCGCTACTCGGCGCTCGGGCTCGCCCGGCGGATTAGTAGGCACTTTTTGAACGAACACTATTGTATAATAGTATATGTATATTATTGTAAAAAACATAAATTTTAGGGCTCTCCCTTCAAAACGACGCTAGGGCCCAATTTGGCCCAGTCGCGCCACTGGACGAACAGCGTAAATTTTTACTAGTGTGAACCAAGATACGCATAACATGTAGTTCCATCCGCCGCGTGCGGATGTTATTTAAGCTGTGCCAAATCCGCATTACCAACACCATAACGAACGACTTTGCGATTCAGCGCGCGTGATAGGAGACGATCGGATAAATAAACATATGACTATAAGAGTGTGCGTACCTAATATAGGTGACTAGACGACGCGCGTAATGGATTTTATCCGTTCTCGTTATTAATATTACTCGGCGCCGAAATGAAACTCATTTCCGAAAATCGTATTGGTGACAACGCGCAATTTATCAGTTCCAACGCGCGTTATATGACAGTGGTTTAATAATAATATATAATAACAATAATTACTTCACAACGCGTCGGTGGGTCGTACTTATTTATTACATCGATATAATATTATAATATATTATCACTAACCTCGGGCCGTCGTCGAATCCATTGACGACCGTTTTCATACGGCGGGTCCGAAACATTTCACAACGTATTTCGTGCTGGTACACTCGAATAAAAACCACGGAACGATTCACTACTCGCGATTCACTACTCGCACGATATTACCATAATTCGATTGTTTTTGGCGGACGGTAAAATTCACAAGCTGTTTTGGCGAACAGCGGCGCACATCGAAGCGACCGAGACGGAAAATACGATAAACATTGATGGTACGGTAGTATTTTAGCGACAAAATAATTTGGTTGCGCCCACGCGACCGCCGTGAAACGTGCGATTATTCGTCGATAAATACGATAACCATCGCCGCGAAAGGAAATTATTGAAACCGTGAAACGAGATTCGATGGCGGTCGGCATGAAATTCTCGTCCACGGACCCGTTCGGACAAACTCCATACATACGCGCGAACCGACGAAGACTGAAACAGAGGGAAGAAAATCCCAGCCTCCCCGCGTAGGCCGACACGAACAGCCAATGACAAGTTTTCAAGACAGAATTCATGGAAAGTCAATTTTTTTGTAACAGTCGTTTTCCGAAAACCATTACCGTGGTATCCAGAGTTCCGTCCGCGGCGCGCGACCGCGGCCACACGGCCACGGTGGCGGCGGAACGTTCACACTATACACGCGCGGGTGTTATATTCGAAACGGAAAATAGGAGATAGGAGACGATCGGATACATAAACATATGACTATAAGAGTGTGCGTACTGCGTACCTAATAAATGACGACTCGGCGACACGCGTAATGGATTTTATCCGTTCTAGTTATTAATATTACTCGGCGCCGAAATGAAACTCATTTCCGAAAATCGTATTGACGACAACGCGCTATTTATCAGTTCCAACGCGCGTTATATAACATTGGTTTAATAATAATATATAATAACAATAAATACTTCACAACGCGTCGGTGGGTCGTACTTATTTATTACATCGATATAATATTATAATATATTATCACTAACCTCGGGCCGTCGTCGAATCCATTGACGACCGTTTTCATACGGCGGGTCCGAAACATTTCACAACGTATTTCGTGCTGATACACTCGAATAAAAACACCACGGAACGATTCACTACTCGCGATTCACTACTCGCACGATATTACCATAATTCGATTGTTTTTAGCGGACGGTAAAATTCACAAGCTGTTTTGGCGAACAGCGGCGCACCGCGAACGCGACCGAGACGGAAAATACGATAAACATCGATGGTACGGTAGTATTTTAGCGACGAAATAATTTGGTTATGCCCACACGACCGCCGTGAGACGTGCGATTATTCGTCGATAAATACTATTACCATCGCCGAGAAAGGAAATCGTTGAAACCGTGAAAACTGTTTCGTTATAATCGAGACGAGCTTTCTGAACCGCGGTCGACACTAGACTGCACATCCTACATTGGTAAGCTACCGCTGAAGGTTCGGGCGTCTCTCGATCGGTCCGGTTGCGTGGGCAACTCGACTGTCATTGGTCGGGCGGAGCGAGCAGCTCGGCTCTCATTGGCCGTGTCACCCGCCCTGTTATGAACTGATGACTCACTTCTTCCGGTCTCACGCAAACACACCTACGTATATTTATTCGTTTTATTACTATTACTATTGTTACATAATTATGTATTCATAACGAACTATCATTATATCATTATATAATTAAGGACCTATTATATAATTACTGATTTGTTTGATTTTTATACGTTTCTGGTGCAAATATCACGATTAATTTTTCTCCTTAATTTTTATTAAATATAGTCCCCCCCCCCTTTAAAAAAAAAACGAAAAAAGTCCCCTCCCTCAACATTTCCCCACTTTAACCATTGGATAAAGGTGACACATACTGCATCCCCGATAAAATAAAAAATAAATAAAAATGTACTTAGCTAATTTGACATTTCTACGGGTACACTAGCGAGTAATAAAAATATATTTATCATTACTTACAATGACGAAGCAAAAACATATTATAAAATCTCATATTAGATCTAATAACTAACTAAATAACCATCCAAATAAACTTGGCCACTTCCACCATACCTGGCAATCCCTTGAGACGCTTGAAGCATTAGTGGTGTCGCGATCTCTTAAGATAAATTAAACTAATTAAAAAAAAAAACCACAGAAAGAGCCTTCGTCGGGTGGCTTCTATCATCAAATTTTTCATGTCAAACAATGTAACTCTCATCAAATATGCTCATTATGTCTATAGTCTAATACAGATTGTGTATTACGAGTAAAAATAAAATATCACTAATTATAAAAAGTACTTACGATAATATAAAATGACGAAATGAGCAGCGCTCTCTGTTAAAACTTCGTGTAACTAAATAAATTGGTTACCATTTTCCTATACCCATGGTCTATCTATGGTATATATTTTAATCTATAATTATGATGACTATTATATAATTATTTATTTTTTTTTAACAACGGGGTTATGCTGACTATACTGGTTACCTAACCATATTGGTTTTACCATGATGTATATGTTTTTACTAGAGGTCTCTATTTCACGTGTTTTTAACAAAACGGTATTAAAGTCCGTGTAATTAAAGTACACGTGTACACGTGTATTTAGAGTCCATATACCCGTGCACCATAGAATCCGTGTGCTCGTAGCCCGTGTTTTTAATGTCTACCCTGATCCAAAGAAGATCCAAAAGAGGGAGCCCAAAAGTTCGTGTCCTACATTACCCCCCCCCCCATGTTATCATACAAATATTTAAGTTAGTCATTTATAAAAATTATATTTATAAAAAAAAAATTTTAATACACGTGTACACGAACTTCAAAAACACGTATAATTAAATACACGGGTATTCATACATTTTACTATTTAAGGTACGGACTACGTGTACACGTGTATATCAATACACGTACCAGACCGAGAGCCTTAGTTTTTACGATTTTCAACTCCAGAATTGGTTTCTGGTAAAAAAAATTGTATGTAGTTGGGGGGTACCATAAAGAGGTAATTTTTCGAACTCCTCGAGTTTAATCGGTAAATTAATAATCAGTAAAATTACAAAAAATGTCTCTAAAAAGGCAAACAAAAAAATCATTTATTTAGATTTATATGTTGTTAAAACACATTTTTAAGCAAAAGAAAAAATCTCTAAGTCCTAGTCCTAAAAATAACTAATAACTAAAACGAAATAACGTTATTTAATGTAAATTTAGGTGAGAAATCCTTGTGAAAATGTATTTTTGGATTGTATTTGGAACGACAATCGTCCTTTTGACTGTTGCAAGCATTTCGTACGAACAGAAACCGAAATTGGAATATGTTATACACTCACGATGGCCAACGAATCGTTAGTATACCAACTCATAGGCTTCATAGCGGGGTGGCTATTGAAAAATAATACATTTTATATTCACGCACAAATTATGGTAGGTGGCCAGGAGAAATCCCTTTCTGGGCATTATAGGTTGGGTTGAAATGAGTGAAATTAGGATCCCGAAATTCTACGTTTTTCCACAGGCCCGTTTGGCGGGACTTTCATTTTGGTATATATTTATATTATAATATCTAAATATTATAAAATATATAAATTTGTAAATATTTATTTTTATTCGTATGATTTTTTAACGATAGGTGTTTAATAGTTACTCATGCTGTGTAAACAGCCTTAAAAATCCAAAATAATACAAATAATTATATATTTTATCTTTTAACTCTATATTTTTTACAATATGTAAAATTAATTTTGTGCTTGGAAAACATTGTTTTAGATTTCACAGGAAAAAAAATGTAATTTTCATATAATTGCATTTAAACTGAACAATAAATTATACTTACAAACAAAAGGGACAGCAATTTGATGTGGTACAGTACCTAATAAATTAAACTGTGGGTGTTGTAGAATGTAGGGAATAAGTAAAAAACTTGTCTGTAAGAAAATTTCTTCCGTCCTATAAGCTTATAATATATTTTGATAGTATTTTTAATTATTTATATATTACCTATTAATTGCGCGAAACAAAATGAAAATTGTTTCAAATTATAAATCAATTTATAGTGATTAGTTTAGAATAGTTAGTTTATACTTACAATGTGTTATGTGCACAACTTAAGATTTTTCAAGAATGATGGGCTGTTGATGTACCTGCTATATAAATGTGGTATAACATACAATTTGCTTGAAAAACCAAACATGTGACATTGGTTTGAGATCTTTGAATTGTTATCCTATCTCCTTAGGCCGCCTACTAATTTTCGCAATTTGCATCTGAATTAAAATTAAAATCTACAATCGTAAATGTTCGAGTGTTCTTTTCAGGCCAGATTCTGATGATTATATCAACATGTATTCTAACCGAAAGACAGGTCCAGGAAATCTACTAATAAAGCTGTCATCACCAAGTCTGGTAATTTGAATATTGTTAATCCGTTTTCATTTATATTATTAACCTGTATTTACATTGTGGTCGTGAAAGTATTTTATTAATACATGTTATGCATTTACACCATACACGTTTAAACCTACTCACAAATCATTTTGATTAACTTATGGGCTAGAGTTAATTGCTAAAGTCTTGTGCGCAAAACGGATAACGACGATCCCAATTCACAAAAGACTGTGTCGGTGCTGCCGACTTTAGCAATTAACTTGAAACAGCAAATTACAGTCGAAATTAGATAGCAACAGTCGAAGAATCTATTATCAACCATACTCATCAGTAATTTATAGTTTTAAAGTTTAAGATTTATTTTGTTTTACATACTTCTAGATCTATATTCACTCAGTCGTGGACCTACCGTATTACAATACGATAACTACAGATATTTTACCACCGGCTGTTTTGGGGATTTTTCAACAACACAAGTTTGTTATTAAAGACATAGAAAACGAAGATGAAGTCCAATATGTTGGCATTTCACAACGCAGGTTAGATAATTTTTTTTCCTGTTAAAATATTAAAATTGTGAAAACTTATTCAATCTTTGGAATTAACCTACATTTTAATAGATACAAAATGATGAAATTTTACGATTTTGACAAATTGTTTCTATCCTTATTCCATTTTTTTCAATATTGGGTTTTAATTAATACTTTTGTAGATAAATCAATAAAAACATATAACGGTAAGTTGAAATTGTAATACTATTTAATAGTTAAGTTTACTTCATTTTATTAAATTATAATTCAACTAAACTTAATAGCCATTATAAAATTTTAAATGTACACGATTGTAGATGCAGATTTCCATGGGAGAATTATCTAGATGTTAGCTCGAGATACAGCTACAGTTCGTGCATTGTTAACTGTCGTCGTCAAAAACAATTAGAGATGTGTAATTGTACTTCTCATTTAATGCCAAATAGCAGTATGTGTTCCTGTAACCATGAGAATTAGATTATTTCAATATGACACTAATGCATTTTCAGAGCTATCAGAACAATGTGATATCAAAGGAATGATCTGTTTAAACATGCATTATGTTGAACTATCAGTGTTAAAAAAGAAAAACAGTCAACGATTAGGCTTAGAATGTCATTGTGTCTCTTCCTGTATAGAAGCTGAAATAGA